>OX465290.1:149304815-149885746 GCA_949987695.1 Merzomyia westermanni
ATTTTATATTATTTAATTTTTTTTTATTTTATTTTTTTTTATGTTATTTTATTCTTTTTTTTGTTTTATTTCAATTTATTTTATTTTATTTTATTTTACTTTACTTTATTTGATTTTATTTTATTTTACTTTAATTTTACTTTAATTTATTTTATTTAATTGTATTTTATTTTATTTTATTTTATTTTATTTTATTTTATTTTATTTTATTTTATTTTATTTTATGTTATTATATTTTGTTTTATTTTATATTGTTTTCTTTTTTTTATTTTATTTTATTTTATTTTATTTTATTTTATTTTATTTTATTATATTTTATTTTATTTTATTTTATGTTATTATATTTTATTTTATTTTATTTTATTTTATTTTATTTTATTATATTTTATCTTATTTTATTTTATGTTATTATATTTTATTTTATATTGTTTTATTTTATTTTACTATTTAAAAAATTTCCAAGTTAAAATCGTTATTACTGTGGGTATTTAATTTCCTATAAAACTGTATACAGCTAAATTTTTTTACTTTGCGGTTTTGCGATTTAAAGCAAATAAGAGATCAATCCTTAAAAATCTGAACTAGCAATGAAAGCACTCGAAAAATTTGTAATAAAGTCTATAACTTTTACTGTATTTATTTGCGCCATTCTAAAAACTGAAGTCATTCCAATTTAAAAAAAGTTGTTTTTGTTTTGGCCTAGTCTATTTTATATGTATATATGCAAAAGAAATACCTCTGTTCATCTTCATCAATTCCTCAAGCTCATTCAACTCTCTGCCTCCTGCTACAACTGTCAGCGCAATGCATTTGACCATAACTTTTATTTATGCGCTCGTCGATCTGACTACTTTATGCATCATTGGTGTCATAAACAACGATCTGGCTTGTTACAATATTTCTAACAACAAAACAAAAAAACAGCAACCACAATAACTACATTTCAAAACAAGCAGTACAACAAAAAGAAATTTAAAAAAAGAGAGCAATACAACAATTCGCTTGCAATACAATGTTAGAACAACAGCGAGCTCAGCTAGCCAAGTCAGCCTTTTCAAAGGAAGAGACACACACAACCACACATTCAAATACATTCAGTTAGTTATGCATAGTTTGCTACACATTTGTTTGTTTGCTTAGTTTTGTGTTTGCTTCATTTAACGCTTTACAACACTGCAAGTTGTCGGTGGTATTCTGTTGTTAGTTTATTGTTGGCCATAGCGCAATAACAACGCCAATAACGATAGCACTCATGTTGGCCATTGTTCATTGTCTCTAATGTGCAGCGTTTTTGCTTTTTTCTTCTTCTTGGTTTTCAGCAAATTTCACTACATTTTTATTTGGTTCATTTATTTAAGTGTATATGGAGACGCTCAAATATTTGTGTGATAGCGTTATGCATTTTTTAAATTTTCTTTTTATTTCCTTAATTTACGGTTGAATGCCTGTATTGCTGTCAAACGCTGGTGTTGCAAGTAATCGAAAAAAAACGATAAAAAAAATTGAATAAAAATAAAATAAAAAAAATGGATAAGCGACACTTGTGTCGTATACTGCAGCACACGCTTACACTTGGAAATTCCATGTATTTTTTTTTTTTTGTTTACTCGCAGCGAATACTGGCAAAAATGAACCCGCGAAAGTATTGTTTATTAGAAATTTACATATATTTCATTTCCTCAATTTATAGACATTCTAAGGAGAAAATAACAGAAAAAGGTGTAGTCAAACTTGTAAAAAATATGTTGCAACACATTTACTTTAAAATTCAAAATTCTCTAAATCAGCAATAAAGCAATAACCGGTCTGTCAATAGCCTTATATGTGGCAAGCAAAGTTTCTTTATCTTTCCCCCAAGTGCTGAAGCAATATGGACATTTTCAGTATATGTGAGTTCTTGACAGACCGGCCAGCTTAGCCCCCAAGTGCAGCCGACAAGTGACTTGAGGATCTTTTTGCGGCTCTGTAACTTTTGTAGCTATTGCGGTGGCATGACTAGCGAAGGTGAGACCGTTTTCAAACGTTACACCCAAGATTTTGGCGTGATTAACTCATTAACAATCTATCTACATGGACGTTTAACTCTTGCCTCATCTACGTATTCCACCACGTAACGGGAGTCGCCGTCGATTTGGTCGGAGATGGAGCCAGATTGCGCTCGTTGAAGAAGCTTCAAAGGTAGCGCTGATAAAAATTGAACCTAGTACAGAGTTCGTCAATGGATGGGAACTTGCACGTAGTCATAAGCGTACAGTCGTCAGCGTATGAGACCCTCTGGTGGAGGAGGAAGCCTCGAAATATAGAAATTAAAGAAAAGGACACCACACTGTGGCACCTCTTGCCTAATCCTTTGAAATATAGATTTTGGGAGAATATGGCCTGCTGAATGCATGTTTTGGTCAATTAGGCACAGTGGCAGTCTCGCAAGCTTTAGACGACGTCTGCTGGTCGGAAATCTTAATCACATCTCCAAGTACTATTAACTGATCAAGTTTTACGATGGTTCAAACCATTGATTCCTCGTCCTAACTGCCTTTTTACGTTTCACTGATTGGCGATTTCTACGTGAACTTTTACGCTTTTCTCCAAAATACCTACCGGGTAAATATCCGTCAAAGGACTCTCCTTTCCGACAAAACTCCCCAAATTTCATAATTTTACTAATCCCCGCTTCTCACTACCATATTTTGTACTTTCTTTTCTGCTTTATAGTCTTCTTCATTATTATCATTCTCCTCATCTTCTATTTGTATGTCACTTGCCCGGCAAGCCAAATAAGATATTTATAACAGCCCGTTCCCCTTCATCTCAACTGCAACCAATTGGAATCCTAAAACGAATAATTATTTTAAAGCCAGAAGAACTTTCGTGCCAACAATTTAAATACAACTCAAAGCTTAACACTTTCTGAAAAATGTAATTTATTTTTAACGTTGAGAAGCAGCTAAAGAAAACGAAAGGCTGTGCAAGCCTGACTCAACTTTCTGCAAATCAAATTATGAATAATGAAATACCATAAAACTAAAAACCATAAAAAATGTTTGAAACATTAGTTTGTCAAAGTCATCTAAGTGTACCCCTAGTTCGTTACGCTGTGGAAGCTTTAAGGAGGCAATACTCCTGCCTCAAACGACTCATTCCAAGAAACTGAAATACGCTGCGTCATTGGCACTGACCTCAGGGTTGATCTCATTCTTAACAACTAATGGAGTCCAACTAACTTGGCTTGTGTGTGTGTGTCTGTGCTACATTGTAGGTTTTAGCTGCTCCTTTGCCTTGTTTTGTCAGATTTTTTTTTGCAAAAGGAAGCCAGCATCGAATTTTACACTTACCTTAATTGTGTGAATGTGTGTGTGTGTGTGCAAGTATGTATGTATGTTACTTTAGTTTTCGTGTAGTTCATTGAACCGCTACTAAAAAGCACTAAATGCTAAGGCTAACACTGCTGTTGTTGTTGCCAGGCTTGTAGTTACTTACCTACTTCCTCACTCACTGTATTATATGAGTCCAAATGTAAGGCGTAAAACAACAACAGCAAGTGCAAGTTGCACAAACAGCAGCGAAACCTTTTCTGCAACTATTTTCCACTTCTTATTTTGCTGCTTCTAACTACCTCTCCTACTACTCGTAGTTCCCACTCTCCACCTTGCACTTCTTCTTGTTTGTAATGCTTTAGCTATTTTCCAAGGAATTTCGTGCACTTTTTATATTTTTTTTATAGCCAGCACATACATATATATACAAAATATATATACAGTTCCTGCCAGTCAAAATGGCATAAATTTCTTCACTTTTTTTTAGAGACACCGTTGATTTTATAAAGCAAGTTTTCAGACTAGTACAAATTAACTTCGAATTTTAGAAAATTTATAAAAATTTAAATCATAAAATTGCAAATAAAAAAATTTCAAAATTTAAAATTTTCGAGTTTCAATATTTGTTTTCAAACTAAATTCTATACGAAATGTTTTCAAAGAAATTTAAGAGACTTGTTTTTAGAAGCATTTTATAAAGAAACTAATATTAGGAGCTTTTCAAATTAAATTTTCTATAATATTTTCTCTTTAAATTCAAAATTTTATTATTCAAATTTATTGCAAAACCAAATTTGACCAGGGGTGACGGAAAATCGTTCCAATATACATAAATTTTTATTATTCCTTTAAGAAATTTTAAATTTTCAAATTCAATTTTGTATGAAATTTTCTAAAATTAGAACTTTTCCAAAAAAAATTTTTAATTTATTGATGTTTAGAAAAGTTTTAAATTTTCAAATTAAATTTTGTATAAAATTTTCTTACGAAATTGAAATTTCTCAAAAAAATATATGAGTATAAAATTTTTTGATGCTATGAAAAGTTTTCAAATTAAATTTTGTTTTGAAATTTGAACAAAAAAATCCTTATATAGTTGATTCCGATCGGTACGTTTCTTTTTTGTGTGGGTTATTTAATTTAATTTAAGCTTATCCGAAAATCCTTTTTGTGATGAATTTAATTTTTTTAATACTACTAATTTAAAAAATTAAATTAAGTTAATGCTTAAATTAAATTAAGTTAATGCTCAATTTTGTGGCTAGGATAAATGAAAATTTTGACATTCTTGAAATTATTAACACAACCCTGAATTTTTCATTTTCCCTGTTTGCATTTTAATAAGTTTTGCGGAAAGATTACAATCTTGAAATTGTGTAACATCCCGGTAATTTTACAAAAATTTTCATAAAAGACTAAAACAAAAAATTATAGAATTTTTAGACTTTTCAAAAATTTCAAAAAGTGAAAAATTATTATTCTTGGCCTTGAGCTCGTTTCATGAATACTTGAAACCTTTTTAATTCGTGATTTTAAATAAAAAATTTGGAATTTTTAAATATTTAGAAATTTTGAGAAGAAAATTTTTTATTTTTTATTCCTTTAAGACGCATACGCATTACTATATTACGAACATTTAAAAACAAATCATATTCAAAAAAAAAGTGTTAAATATTTAGGAATTAGAAATTTAAATATTTTAAAGATTTATTTTTCTTTGAATTTTTATAAACCTCGTACAAAGATAGAAAGATTCACGCATACTTAAACTTTCAAAAATATAGATACTCAAAAAGTTTGTAAAAGAAAAAAAATTAAATAAAGTTTTTGAAATTTTTATGTATTTTAAAATTTCAAAAAGAAATGTATCTTACTTTTACCAAATATTATGATTATTTAAAAAAATAATAATAAGTATTAAAATATTTGTTTACTCAAACCCAAGTTCAAAAATGTTGTTACGAACGCAGAAAAATTGCTAAACAATGAAAAAATTTTCTGAGTTTTCGAAATTGTTTTCACTATCATAACGCTAAATTTTTCAAATATGCAAAGCAGTGAAAAAAACTTTAAATTACAAATTTTGTAAAATGTTTGCCAATTTTAAAGGTTTTGCTCAGGATAAACCTCCGTTTTCTAAAAAATTTTTAAAAAACGTTGATAGAGTTACACCATAAAAAAGTACCATTTAGTGTTAGAGTCACTGTATATAAGCATTGTGTTATAGGTGACAATAAGCTTAGCCTCACCCAGCGACCCAGCAGTTGATATTGTGAGGGCCTCTGAATTGGCTGCCCCAACGATGGGCAACACTCTGCACAACCATTCGTTTGGCCATTTGGCGAAGGCATTAGATGAAAATCTCTTTTATTGTGCACATAACTTACAGCAGGAAGCTCTAAGAAAAAACAAAAACAACAACAAAACATCACGCTGTCAAGGCGCTTTGCAGGGAGTAAGCAAGTGCGGCATATGCGGAAGAGTGACGCAGAGAGCTTGATAGTTAGAAAATGTGTTTAATACCTAAATTGTTAAGTTAATGTTAATGGTGGTAGTGGTGGCGGTGATGTAGTCGTTGTTGCTGTACTTGTTGATGTTGGTGGTGGCAGCCTTTTGCAGATTAGATTTGGGCGTGCTCGTTGCTGCAATGGGCCATTTTTAACGTGAAAATTTTCCATGGAAAATATATATAAATGCATGTAGCTACATAAAAAAAATGCTTAGCAAAAGTGTAGCTAACTCTATCTTGATGTGTTTGTGCAGAAGTATGTGCTAGAAGTAACTTGACAACAAACATGTTAAGGAGTGTGATTTAGAACAGGTGAGTTTGGCAAGTTCGTTGCTTAAGTCTTTTGTAATTTTTTTATTATGCACAAATGGCAATATTTTGACTTGCCGCATGCGGGATGTGATCATTTTCGTAAACAATGAGTTGGCTGATCTGGGATAGCAAGTAAATGCAATAGGTAGTGAAAATGTGTAATAAACAGAAAAAAAAACATATATATATATATATATAAAAAATATAATATTCACCACCACCTTCCAATACTGGTTTTCCTTTGAATTGCTTTGTAACCAGATTTTTACTCTACGAATTAGCTTACTATAAGGTTAAGTGCCTGTAGATATAAGTTATGTAAGCGGTTTTGTCAAAAATTCCAATATTTCTTATTTTTATAAATCTTTTTTTATTTTTTTTTCTTGCTCAATTGCTATTTATTTTATTTTAATAGAACTTCTTTTTCATAAAATCAATCAACATATTTTCAGCAAGTTTGTAAATATTTCTTTATATCATTGCAGCTCATCTAACCAACGTCACGGCCGTATTGTGACAACTTCTACACAATAAAAAAAAGCACTACAAAGGTGAGTTATAATATTCAATTATGTGTCGCATTAATGCTCTAAATATGTTCTGCTCTAATTCTTTTAGAAAATATTAAATTTTAAAGTTCTTCAAACAAAAAACCATGTTCATTTCTTGCTTGTTTTCATAACTCACCTATATAACGGTACATACGTATATCTTAGCTGAGAGAGAAAGCATTTTCTTCTTACCCATTTGCCCCATCTAAATTGCGCCATCATGCATGACATGAAATGCATTAAAAACAGAAACAAATTTCAGGCATTTGCAGTAAATTGGAGCATGAAATGAAATTTGATTATTTTATGGCTTCGTAACGAATAACTAATTTATGATTAGTGATAAAAATAAATAGCACAAAAATGTAAGTAGAGAGAATAGTAAAAGTGGAAAGTTGTAAATAGTAAAACAATGTGCTATTAGTCATTAATATTAATGTGGTTTTAATGTTAATGCTAGACGATACAGATTATTGAAAAACATTAGCGGGTTCGTTGCTTAAGTCTTTCGAATTAATAACAGTTTAAATTATATATAAGGCATTCATAAAACTTGTTAGGTGTTACAAAAAAATAGAAAAAAAATTTATTCAGCTTTCAGATGGCTCTCTCTAAATTTTTTAAAATAGTTTGATTTCAGTTTTGTTTCTGTTTCTTCTAAACAATTTTTTTAAATAAAGAAAATGCATACCTGTCAAATTTATAAATTTTTAAAATATTTTTTTGTTGTCTTTTTTTTTTTATTGTAAAAAGATTTTGAAACCTTTTTCAGCAAATGTGTTCCCCTAAATTTTGTTTTAGTTTCCCTTAAGAAATTTCCGACACTGTTAATTTTCGCTGCAATAATTTTTCAAAGTATTTTAAAACTAAAAATAAAACCACAAAAAATAATTTTTTTTTTCTAAATATTTTTCTTTGAATTTTTTTTCGCAAATTTTTTGAACATCTTTTTTCTCCTAAAAACTTTTTTGAAAACTGCTCTTATATAATAAATTTGTTTTGCTTACTTTCCACATGTTGCTAACACCTTATAAAAAGCGCAAAAAAACGCATTATCTTAAAATTTTTTTTAGCAATTTCTTTGCAAATGGTTTTTAAAGGTCGAAAAACACAAAAGAAACAATTTTTTTCTTGATATAAGTACGTTTAAAATCATTTTAAAAATGGCTACGTAAAAAATTTGTAAAATTCTCTTATTTCAATTAATTTTTTTCGTTTATTTTCCAAATGTTTTAATTTTTTCCTAAATTTTTAATATCCTATTAAAAGTTAGCAAGTTATTAACAAGATTTAATTTTTCAAAAAACGTATCTCAAACTATTTATTTCTTTCAAACTTTTAAGTTTTAAAAAGCTTTAAAAAAATTTTTGTAGTTTAAATGCCGTTATTCTGTTATTTTTTCTTCTCTTTTGTTACATTTTTGGTACTAAAATGTTGAATTAGAAATAAAAACGAGCGCAGTTTAAAAAAAAATATTTTGTGTTTCTCAAATTTTTTTCCGAAATTTTTTTTTTTACTTATGTCTTCAAAAAACATTTTTAATTTAAATCTAAGTTTTATAACTAAGAAAATGTTTGAAATGTTTAAAGCTTGGAAAAATCTTGATATTTCAATAAAATATCTCCATTTTTAAAAAACCTATTTAAATTCTCAAACAAATTTTTTTGTTCAGCATTTTTTCTTAGTTTATCACTTTTTAAGGTAGTTTTAAAAGGTTGAACATTTTAAACCGGAATATTTTTTGTTTAAATAATAAATTAATAACAATAACAAATATATATTATTTATGAGCTCTAGGCCTATTTTAAATAAAACAACTGGAAGATTCCTGATGATGATATCAGAGTGATATCGAAATATCGAAAATAAATATTAACAACAAATCCAGTTGTTTTATTTAAAATAGGCCTCGAGCCCATAAATAATATATATATTTATTAACGGCCAATAAACAAATTAGTTATAACAATAACAAAGAAAATTTTATATTTTTCCTCACAAAAATCTTCCGAAAATTTTTAAACTTTAATATTTCTGCGTATGATTTAATTTTGCAAAAATTTCTCAATTTTTTTTTTTTTTTGCATTACATTGAAGTTTTCATTAAAAAAAGCGACGTCAAGTGTGAAGTGAGTCCAGTTTGATATTTATTCTAAAAAACAAAGACATTATTTTCTAAAAACTAGAAATTTAACAATTTTTTAAATAAATTTTCGAATTCTTTAAACTTCACCGCAAAGTAACATAGTAGTGAGCCTCAGCAATTCTTCGTATAGAATATTTGTAGCCAATTTTGTTTAGTTTTTTCCTATTCTAACCCCAGTGTTCTAACTCTGCAGTTGTGAAAACGCAACAAATCGTTAGAAGACCCATTCACCTACTCAAGAGTCAAGATGTATGCCACCTTATCAGTTTAAATATGTGACAGCACTTGCTTAAAGAGACTTGCAACTACGTCTGCTCCCTTCTCTCCAAACCAAAAGAACTCCCAAATGAGACCATGCAAGACAACACCTGACCGCAATACTGCACCAAGCAAAACCAGCTGGAATTTCATTTACAGAAGCTAATCCTACTAAAACGATATGGCAAATGTGACTGAAATGCATAGCAAACGAGGCGGTAAAGAAAATTTAAAAAAAAAATTGTTGTTGCTTATATATACGCGCCTTTGTAGTGGTTAAAAAAAACTAACATCCAAGTAAAATAAGCCAACAAAATCTGAAGTCCGTAACAATACAGCGACGCAGCAAAATTACGCGCACTAGGTCACCTGTTCAACTAATTCTACTTGTTACCTGCTGTTGTTGTTGCAAAATTACTTGGCTTTGTTGTTTTACGCAAAACATTTCAGGTAAAGCTCGCTTTTTCAGCTTTCCAACCATTAGTGGCCAGCCATCGAGCATTGAGTGACAGTCAGCAATAGGCTTTGCAGCAAAATGGCAGGTGCACAACAACAACAGCAACCGGCAGCAGTGCACAAAAGAACCGCAGCGTTTCATGTGGCTTGATGGCCACGCACAGTATATGGTGCGCATGTTTACAGAGTTATGCACTTGCTTGCTCCATTCTTAAGCGCCCATTGTGGCAATCAGCAAATGTGACCATACGACATGAGTCTTTTGGCGGAGAAACTTGGTGACCAAGCTCATTTCTTTTTGTAATTAATTTTCCGGTTTTTCAGTTTGTTTGTCAAATACAGTTACTCGCAGGCAAAATGGTACCGCTTTTTTATTTTTTTTTTGCACGAAAAAAAAATAATTATACTACAATTAAGTCAGTTAAATAAAAATCTTAAATTTTTAAATACTAAATAAAATTGAAAAAGTCAAAATTTTTAATTTTTGTATCAAAATTTTAATGTGCTCTTTGAATTTTTAACATGCCATGTACGAGTATATAGTGTCCGAAAGTGTTAACCCTTTAAGACATTGGTATCAACTTAGTGAAGTTACTTTGAAGTTGCATATTTTTTTCTATATAAAACTTTTTTTAGTTGCTTTAGACTTTTTTTAAATTTAAACTAGAATTTTTGAACAAAATTCCGACAAAATTTTTTCAGTATTGAACCAATTTTCGAAACTGCATCTCAAATATTGATGCACAATTTATGAAACTGAAGTATTTCTTTAATTTTACTTTTTTTTAATTATTACGTGCAACAAAATTTTTATAAAAATTCAATATTTTATTCTAAATCAATTTTTCAGTTTCAAACAAAATTTTGAAAATGCAATAATCATAAAATTTAGATGCAAACATTTATGAAACTGAAAAATGTTCTGATATAAAATTTATTAAAATTATAAGTTCTTTTTACTATAAAAAATGTTTTTGCAACATATACAATAAAATTTGTATTATAAACAATAAAATTTGTATGACCAGTTTTTACTAAAAAAACAAATTTTAAATAGTTTTTTTATAAATAACGCAATTATAAATCTAAAATAAAAACTTTCACAGAAATACAAAAAAGTTTATAAAAGTTCCAATTTTTTTAAGTTACTGAATTGAATTTTTTATTTACTGAATTTCCAAAAACAAAATTTTTGAAAGTGCATTTGAACATGCAGTTCTGACTCGATATTTTTAAAACTGTAAATAATTGAAAAAAAAACTTTATGCTTATTAAATTTTTAATCAACAAAATGTAATGTGATTTTTAAATTAAGAAATTCGCTCAAAAGTTCAAGGTATCCAAATTTCGTCAAAATCCAAAATTCTCTTTTAAAATATCAGGGATTTTCTTTTTTTATTGTTATATTAATAGCTTACAAAATTTTTTAGTATTCATATTTATATTAAAAAAAAAAAAATTTTAAATTTTCGTAAAACATATTTTAAAAAGAAAAAACATATTTTTTAAATATTAAACTTCAAGGAAATTTAAAAAAGTTTCCAAATTTTTCTGAAGAGCACCAACAGTTTTGAAATATACCTGAGGCAACTTCAATGGCTAATTAAACAAATTTTAAGAAACTTAAATTAAAAAAAAAAGAGAAAAATTAAATGAAAAAAGATATAACAAAATTTAGAAAATTATAGTAAATGAAAAATAAAAAAGTCAAACTAAAAAAGAAAATAAATCATAACTGACTGGTTTTTGCAAAAATCTATAAAAGTTGTGAGTTAAAAAAAAATGTTATTGAATAAATTTTTAATTAAATTTAAATTTACAAAATTTTTTAATTTTCCCAATATAGTCTCTGAATTTCAGAAAACCTTTTATATTTTTCAAAATATTTAGTAACATTTTCAGATATACAAATTTTAAAATTCTGCTTTGTACATAATTTTTTTAATTTTGAATACCTTTTTGTAACGAAAGAGTTTGTATCTTCAATTTCCAGGAAACGTTAGTCTACAACTTGAAAAGATTTTAAATTTGAAAAAAATTTTTTTTTTTTTATTAATTTTACGCAATGTTCAAAATTTTGATGAACAAAATTTTTGCAGCAAAAATAAACTACAGAACCAAATTCAAAAACTTCTGTTCCATTTCGCTTATGAGCTACTGTAAATTTACTTAAGCTTAGAAATCAATTTGTATTTGAGTTGTTGTTATGCACCGTAGCAACATTTGCAAGTGTCACTTATGTCATTAGTAGCCGCACGTCAATTCAGCGGCACATGCGTTGCCTATGCACTTAAATATCGTGCATTTATGCAAATTTCCACACACACACACACATATAAGCGCACATCCATGCATATCTTTATGTGCATGTGGCTGTGACCAACAGCTGGTTGCAACCAATTCAACTGGCGACAGGCCATCAAAAAGCAACTAAGCGATAAAAGTGGGTCAAGAGGATGTAAACTGTACGAAATAAATGGATATTGCTGCTTTTGTAATTGTTTTTGCTGTTGCCATTTCGCTTTGTATGGATTTTATTTTGTCTTACATTGCAATGTGGCAAAGTGAGTGGCGCATGGACAATTTCTTATTGCTTTTTAAACATTTTTAAGGTAAAATTGTTTTCGTGAAAAGCAGTATTTTATCATTGAAGCCTAGTAGGGAAGTAAGGAGTGGAAAAGAGTGTGGGAAAACGGTTAACACAGAGAAATGCTTAACGAAAATGCAGTGAATGGAGCATAAAAATGCTTGAATTGTGTAAAATGTTTGCCGTTGACAGCTGCTGAAATGTTAAGTATGCACTTGGTTATGTAGGCAAGTTCGTTGCTTACGTCTTTTGATTTTCTAATTTTTTTTCTAATAAAATTGGTTGTTTATTGTATTAGCAAATCATTGTAACAGCTTACGGCTGTATAATTAATGATGATGTGATCTTTTCAGTAATATATACATAAAAGTTTCCAAAAGCTTTCACATGCAGCCGCTTTGAGCTTTTGAAATGAAGCTTTTTCGAAAGCTGATGTATCAAGTTTTACATACAGCATTTTTCACCTGAAATTTTTGCTTTTCGTAAGGTTCAAAGAAGCGAAAATGTAAGCAAAAGCGCTTGTTCAAGCTGTTGGAAGAGCTTCCTTTTTAAAAAAAAAAGCTTTGAGCTTTTTTGGAAAATTCTCTTTGATTCTAAATCAGAAATGTTTTTGTTTAGGTAATTAATGAAAAAAGCTCTCTTGAAAAATTTAGAGGCTTGAATTTGCTTGCTTTTTTTTTTCTTGTTAACCAACATGTTTAAAGCCTTAGGATAAAGGTCCTAAAGCTTTTACATGGACTTTTTAAATCGTTCCCAAACAAGATTGTCATAGAATTTCTTGAAGATCGAATCAATCAACCTTGAAATTTTCCTTCTCGCTTAGTAAATTGTTATAGCAAATATTTCTCAAACGGATTTCTTTTAAGTTTTTATACAAAATTTCGGCTTAAACAAAAATTTAGGACTTAAAAAATTTGGTTTTCAAGATCATGTTTATTTAAACTAAGCTTATTGTTGCTAATTTTTCTTTTAACTCTTTTATGTAATTTAATGCCTAAGCTCTTTAAGAAAGCTTTATTTAGACAAAACATTTTTTTTATTTCAAAAGAATTTTTTTTATAAAAATTGGGTTTGGTTGCCATTTCACTTAATAAATATATTAAAAAAAAAAATTTTTTTTTTAATTTTGTTAAGAAAAATTTTTTTTAGAAAAATCTGCTTTTATTGTACTAAAATCTGCGTAGCCTATCTCACATTAACTAAAACCCCAAACTACCTCAACATTTTAGAATTTATGATATTACGGAAGCTTAGCTTTGCAATCGTGTGGCCGATTGCATCATAATAAAATCCAATCCATTTATATAAATTTTCTTACACTACATTTTTTTGCCATAACACCAATACATATTTGGCTTTGTTAATAATTTTATTATTTTTCATTTTTATCGCTTTGTTGATCTCACCCACACTGCCAGTATTCTTAATGCCTTTCAACATACATACATATACAAACGCTGCATATATCCGCGATCTCTCTCTCACTCTCTTTTAACAACTCAAATTGCCACTTTACAGCTTCTTTGCAATCTATTTTTATCATCATTCTATTGCTCACCAACATTTCTTGACCATTAAGACAGGAATTTACGATGGCAATGGAGACGCGATGCTTTTACTAAGATATGAAATTTTCCAACAACACTGTACTCAGATTTTATTTTATGATGGTTTTTGTTGTTTGTTAAGTTTTTCTTCGCTGTGTTGCAGCCAAGCTGGTTTATGACTTGAGTGGGCGTTGTAAATAGCCAGTCTAACGGTAGAATTTGGTTCGAAGCATTTTAAAAGAAAATAAATGGCAAATGAATTTATGATAACAAAAAGTTTTAGGGAACTTTCATCCAATATTGTTGAGTTCATAAAAAAATACAAGTTATGGCAAGAAATTACATTATTTGTTGGTTTGAGGGAAATTAGGGAAAATTGTAACTTTCAAACCAAATACAAGATTCAAAGGCTGAAAGCTCTTACTTCTTGTATTTTACAGGGTGCCTGAATTTATTTCAAAAATAAAAAAGCTTTTATAAAAAACACAACTTTTAATTCCACTCAAGCTTTCTTTGCCCAATGTACTTACACATGAGCTTTTGTGAAAATTCTGCTATGCATCACCATTTTCTACGAATTGCTTTATTTCTCGAAACTCAACATTAAAAAGCTTAGAGCTGTTCCTTTTTTATTTTAAATAAAGCAGATAAAATAAAAGAGCTTTTATAAAAAGCATAGCTCTCCCATCTACATATAAGCTTTCACAGTCTCGAACATGAACTTCTCTAAACCTCATTTCTATTATTTTCTTACGTTTACTGCTCTATATAACACTGCAGTTAAAGCTTATATTACTTGAAAAGGTAAAAGGTCTTCACTCCTTTTATGTCAGAAATCAGAGCATATAAATACCGTAAATTACGCAATTAAAATAGACTGTCTCATGATCCTCCAATTGATATGATAATGGTCTTGAAAATAGAGCTTTAAGTTCTATTAAAGCTTTAAGTTTAAACAAATATTAAAAAAAAAGCTCACTCGGTACTAAAGTGCTAAGCTTTAGAGCTTTCGAAAAGCTTGCAATTATGTGTAACAAAGCACGGCATTAATTTCTTTTTCACGCTGACTAAGATCAAAAAAGCATGCATCAATTTACAATTTTGTTGATTTAGATACTAACAACTTAATTCATAAAAAAGCTTTACGAAGCTTTTAAAATGACACTTTCATACAAATTTTCAATTACAAGAGATTTATAAATATATTTCATTTTTTATCAATTTCGGGGATACATTTGTAAGAAAAAAGAATTGGAGAGCTTTTATGACAATAAACTCTTTAAATAAGCTCTTTGAAAGCTCAGTTACTTTACCAAACCGATAAAAGTTCTGCACTTGAAATCTTTTCATGAGCGTTTAAGTGAGCTTAAGAGGTTTTCTACTCGTACATATCTAATAAAAAGTTTTTTTTTAACAAACTTAGGTAGCTATAGCACTTCGAAAAGCACAAACCTTCAAGCTGCAAATCAAATTCATTACCACTACCTTAAACTCCCAGCTGCATCAAGGTCAACTTTAAGTGCCTGATGCAACCAGAATGCGCAATGTAGCTGCATCCGCCCCATCCTTTTTATCAATTATATTCAATAGCAAGGAGTGGTGTTTGCAAATTGCTGTTGTAACACTTAAACTTGCAAATTACAAAAGTATAAAATAAAATTACAAAAACAAAAAACACAAATTTCCATGCTCCTCGGCATTGGCTCACTTAGCGCACTTGAAATACCAAAGCTTCCGTATAACTTTGCAACGCCCCAGAAAGCTACTCATCTTCTTCATCTGCAATTGTACGCTATTTCCTTTTTTCTTTTCCGCTACCTACTCCACCTGCTCTCGCAATCATATTCAACTGCCTTGATCATCCTATGAATTTCTTTTTTTTTTTTCTTTTCGTCTGTCTTCATCTAAATCGTTCATGCCACAGCAATTTTGTGGCTCATGATTTGCATTGAATTGTAATTTGCATTAATAATTCTTTGCTTCATACAGAAGAACAACCGCAACAACAACTCTTTGCTTGGCCATCACTATTAAACATCATTTGTAAGCGTTACTGTTGTTGTTATTGCATTTTCGTTTTCTTTTGTTTTTGCATAGCATTACATTACCAAAGGCATTTATGTATATTTAAGCGTTTTCATCATCGAGCTCAATTTTTGTTTGAACATTTTATTGCTGGCGCTTATAATTGGCAAATGTTACAAGCAGAAATAATTGCATACCACAAAAATAGAACTCAGAGGCAATGTTGGAATGCAAATTGTAGGTCTAGTAGTATATTAAGGTTTGAAGAAAAAATATGATTTACGTACATGTAGTATATGCACGTTAGACCGTATCAAAAATCAAAAGTTTTTTGTGCATACCGCAATATGAAGTACATTTTTGTAAGTTGATTTCTAAACAAATAAAAATAAAATATTTCTGTTCACCCTATTTCGAGGGATTCACTTCTTACAAATGAAATTTATTGTTCATCACTTAACCTGATACTCGAATATGCAGATATGCAGAAAAGTTACAAGCATTTAGGTGGCCAGAACAATTTGGTTAGTGTCTTTGAAAACCAGAAATTTAAGACTTTGGAAATAATTCAAATACCAACTTAATACGACATTTATACAAAATTTTTGGCAAAAAATGGTCAAGTTGTTCAAAAATTATTAATAAAAAAAATCTTGAAAAAACTTAAAAATTCTTTTCTATGGCAAAAATGTGTCAAATAGTTTTCGCATTCCACATCAATAACTCTAAAAAATGTTTAACTGTTATTATTAAAAAAATTATATACATAGTTATAGTTATTTAAAAATAATTTTTTCGAAAATAAAATAACTCTAAAAAATGTTTGATTGTTATTAATAAAAAAAATTTTATAAATAGTTATTGTTATTTAAAAATAATTTTTTCGAAAAGGTCACATAAGATTCTAAATTATATGAAATGCATTTGCGGCTTAAAAATTTAAGAAATCTTTAAAAAAAAAAAAAAAAATTTTAACAAAAAATTTGAAATTTCAAATACTGTTTGCAAAGAAACATTTGTAAAAAAAATTGTACTCACCTTTTTTAGGAAGAAAAGATTTCATTAGAAAGTCTTTAGAAAAAAATTTCCAAAAAAAGAACACAAAAAATAAAACAGTTTGAAAAGCATTTAAGATCAAAAGATTTACAAAAGCGAAAAAAATGTTTCACATCAAAACTCCAAACAAAATTAAACTAATTAAAATTAATTTTCACATCGAAATTTCAAAAAAAAATTTTAATAATTAAAAATAAAATTTTCACATCAAAATTCCAAATAAAATTAAACTAATTAAAATTAAATTTTCACATCAAAATTTCAAAAAAAAACTTAAATAATTAAAAATAAAATTTTCATATCAAAATTATAAACAAAATTAAACTTTGTAAATTTATTTTGTAAAAAAATCATGTAAAACAGGTTGAAAAGAAATTAATCTTAGCTTTTTTAGAAAGTTTAGACTATATGAAAAAGTTTTATGATTTTATTAAAAAAATCATTAGAAAACAATTTAAAAAAAAAAAGCAATTAAAAATTAAAATAATTTGAAAAACAAAATTTCCTAAGAAGAACATACAAAAAATAAAATAGTTTTAAAAGCATTTGCTACCGAAAATTTTACGAAATCATTTAAGAAAAGTTAAATAAATGTCCCACATAAAAATTGCAGCCGAAATTTGTATAATTTGAAATATATTTTATGCAAAATTCAAAAAAAAAAATCAATCAAAAATAATGCTCAATAAATTAGTGATCAATCAAATTTTCTAAACAATATATAATGTCAAAAATATTTTTGTGCAATAAAGTTTTTTTATTTATACTTAATTTAACTCATTTCTTATAAAGCAAAGGAAGCCTTTATACAAAATTATAAAAATTTCAAACTCTTAATATTTTTTATAAATTTTTATTTTTGATTTTTCACTAAAATTATAGTGAATATGGAATTTAAGTTCTAGGAATTTTGCATAAACAGTTTTTCTGTCTTTGCCTTTTTTATTTTGAAGTTTTTTAGTTGTTTTTTCTTCTTTGATAGATATATTTAATTTGCAAAAAAAGGAGAAAAATTAAAAAATATTAATAATAATTTTTTTGGATTTTTCACCAAAGTTGTAGTGAAAATGGAATTTTAATTTTAGAAAATTTGTTTGCCGGAAATTGTTTTTATTTTTCCTTTTTTAGTTGGAACTTTTTTAATTTTTTTTTTTTTGGTAGGCATATTTAGTTTAAAAAAATTTATTTATCATTCATACAACATAGTTATCAACGAAATGTTCTTGCAAATTTTTCATATAGAAATTCGAAAAAAATATTTTTAATTAAAAAAGCTAAAAATTATTATTCTTGGCCTTGAGCTCGTTTCATGAATACTTGAAAATTTTAAAATATTTAAAAAAAAAAAAAAATTTTTAAAGAAATCGATCTTGCCTTTTTTCGATGGAAAATCTTGACACAAAAATATTAAAATTTTCAAACTTTCAATGTTACTGTAATTATATTGTATTGTAATTAATTTTTTTTTTACGCATATCTAGTCTTGCAAACAAGAAACAAAAATTGTAACAAAAAAAATTTTTCCAATTAAAAAAGTGAAAAATTATTATTCTTGGCCTTGAGCTCGTTTAAGGAATACTTGAAAATTTTAAAATATTAAAAAAAAAAATTTTAAAAGATCTTGCCTTTTTTCGATAGAAAATCTTCAAACAAAATTATAAAAATTTTCAAAATTTCTACATTTTTTTCTAAAGTTATGGTGAATATGGAATTTTAATTTTAGAAAATTTTGTTGCCTGAAATCTTCAGAGTTTTTCGAAATTTTATTTTTTTAACGTTTCATCTTTTGTATATACTTTTAAGATTTTTCTACTGCTTCATTTAAAAAAATTGTAGTTACGTATTCTTCACTTTTTTCTGTGACCAGCAGATAAAATCATTTCAACGCACATTTACTAAACTTCCTCCCATAATTACGACACCCGATTGCAGTGCCACAATTCTTGCGCTCCTTCATTAATCAACTTTAGCTCTACGTGCGTTTGTAGTACACTAATGATTGATTGTGTAGACAAACAGTTAGTGGTGCAACATGAAAGCCGTTTTTAAATGCCCCTCCGCCCATATGTTGCAAGTGTTTCACTGCAGTGGCAGCTGTATTCACGCAGCAGGAAGTTTCCAATTTAGTTTAAACAAATTTAATAAGTTGTAGCATAACAAATGAAGGCAGGAAAAAGAGCTTTTGGGGCGAAAGCGTTTAACGCTGCTTGAAGTAAACATTTGTGCTTAATTAATGCTTTTAATGATTTTTTTGTTTTTTTATGATTATTTTTAGGCATATTGAAGTATGACTTATTTTTAGAGCAACCACAATTAAACTAGTTGCATTGCATTTCTATATTTGGAGCTGAAAAAATTAATAGGTTGTTGGTGAGGTATACTCGTATAAGTGGGTAATGGCTTGCTGCAGCTGCTGTGATGAGAAATTAAAAACTCTGTTCCTTTTTGTTGTCTTTATCATATTTGAAAAAGTTTTAAAGCTTTTGGATACCAATTTGATTTATGATGTAAAAGGTGCTCATTTGTTTCTACTACAGCTGTTTATTTCAAAGCTTTTGAGAAGCGCGCCCAACTTTGTTGTTAAATTTTATTATTATTATTATTTATATTTTATTAGAACAACTGCAATGGGAAATTCTAAATATAATTTTTATACATGGAAAACATTGCGCTCTTAAACAGGCAATCCGATGTTCCAACTGCGGCGTCATCTATTCTCTCTCTCTATGGCGCGATATACAACAGGTATATCATCATAAACCTCCGAAGAGATTTTTGCGCCAAGCTTCTCTTCCAATTTGTGGTGTGCCGATTTGAATTTTCCCTACAAATTGGTGGGACCTACAGTTTTTTGCCGACTCCGAACGGCATCTACAAAGGAGACGAATTTTTTGCTGAGAAGCCTGTCATGGCAGAAATACACTCGGAGAGTTTGCCAAACCCCTGCCGAGGGGCGACCCCGTTTTGAAAAACTTTTTTCAAATCACTTTTGATGTTACCTGTACCAGGGCTCGAACCATGGACCTTCGGTGTGGTAGGCCGGCAACACTACCTTCACACCACGGCGGCCGCCATCTATTAGAAGCTTTTAAAAAAGCTTAAGCTGAAGTTTCAATTGTTGAATTCAGGACAAAATACTGCTGCAGATCAAAAAAGCTGATTGCTCTCTTATGTTTTTTTAAGGATAAAACGTTTGATTTACAATACTTCCGCTTTTAATCACGCTATCGCTGAGTTAACAACAAAAATTTTATTTATGTTCCAGTTTGGCTCATATTTCAAATATATACCTTTTAGTGATTTGAGTAGAAACATTCATACAAAATTTCCATATCGCAAGGATATCTATTCAAAACTGTTCAAAAACCTACTGCATTAATATTAATTGCTGAATCTACCACTTTCTGTAAAAAGCTTTCGAGAAAGCTTCCCCTAAAATTTTAATTGCTGAATCTAAGAGAACTAATTTGGAAAGTTTTGCTTCTTTGTGAGAAAGGATTTCGAATTGAAATGATTTTTACTTTATTAGAATGTGGTTTACTTACATCAGCGGTCAGACATTTTATTCCAAACTGCTCTATTGATACCTCATTAGGCTAAAAAAGAGCGCAACCAAGTTCTTGTTTTACAGCGCCATCTAGCTTGAGCTTTTTTTCTTCAAACGAATGATTTGTTTTAAAATTCTATATAAGATTATGTAATGTAAATAAATTTTAAATGAAATAAAATAAACTTATACACTAAAACTTAATAGCGCTTTAACCCTGCGTGACGCAAAAGTGTGCACATATACACAAAAATGGTAACTATTGCTAAAAAAAGCTTTTAACGCTACTATTGAAAAGACGCGCCGAGAAAAAGATTTGCACAAACGCAAAAGTAGCACCTTTAGGCGCAGTAGTCAATACAGCCGCTTACATACATACTTACAAGCGTACTAGTGGTGAGTGCTTTCTATGCCATTCGCCTCCAGCAGCCATATTCTCTAACTAACTACATTGAACCGATTAGATGAGCTGTAACTATTTTTATTGGTATCGCAAGATTTTTCGCTATATGCATGTATATTTGCGTCTACGTTTGTATTAGTAGTGGTATGTAACTGCAACCACAAGCCGTTAGACGGCCTTATTATGCGTAAACGGCTTTGAGAATGCCAAACGAACGTACATATGCTAGCTTCGGACCAATGAAGTGTTGAACTTTACTGTTTGTGGTGGCAACATTGTTTTGTGGTTTAAGCAAAAAAATGAATAGACAGAATTTTGTCTTGATTGCTTTTAGAGGAAATTTATTTGTTTGCTATATAATTCAGGAACAATGGCGCTTCTACTATTTGGCTTGTGGGCTTAAGCTGAGATTAAGTGGTATGTTGATGATGATCGGCTTTAGAGCGGAAGAGATGTTTAGTGCAAGGTATAGATATACTTATGTTTTTGTCTGCATATATATGTATACATTTTCACAATTACATATATTATGAAACTGCGATATTTCAACTCATCTGCAATGCTTTGAGAGTCCGTCCGCATGTCCTCCCATTGTAAGTCTAATTTGTAAAATTGCTTGTGAAGGTCAGCGTAGATCAAAAACTACAAGCAGCACACCTTGTTCGCAAGCAAAGTTAGTTCCTACTTGGCTAAAAACTACAATAAAAATGGCAATGAGCAGGAAAACGCAGTAGACCTTTGAACTGCGAAGGAGTGGCTTTAGCACTGAGCACCTCGAATGGTCCAAGAACTACAAATATATGCAAGATTTTAAAGCTGAATTGGACATTAAGAAAACAGAAAAAAAATTTTTTTTTTTGATTGAAAAACACGAAAAATTCAACACAAAAAAGCTGAAAAAATACCTAAAATGATAATCACGAGTACACACCCATTTATGTCCATATCATTGATCTAAATTAGCATGAATAGCACACCTATGAATTCTAGCAAGTCGTCTACATATGTAAAAAAAAATTTAACAAAACCCAAAGAACGCGTATATGAATAAAGACCTCAATGGCTTCAACGAACTATCGAGTAAATAATGAGTCAATTTGCAGGCACACAATTGGCAGCTCATCGGCTCGTTGCGTTAAGTATGGAAAGAAGAAAACGCTTATATCAAATTAACTAAAGCGGCTGCCAAATTATGAGCTTGAAAGTTGTGTAATGATTGCAATCATTTTGTCGCAATTGACTAAAGGATGCGCGAAAATTCCTCTCATTATATTTTTGTTGTTTATTTCATTTTATTTTTTTCCTCTATTTTTTCGCTGTGGGCCTTGAAGGGTTAAACATTCTGATTGTAATTATTTTATCGAAAGTGATTTAGGGATTTTGGAGAACTTTTTTTATTTTTTTTTGCCCTTCAAGGGGTTAAACTTTTTTATATTCGAATAGATCGATCTCGGTTGCCTTTCTAGGTAATATAACTAGGCAAATTTATATTTCATTTAAATAAAATATATTCTTATAATTCTTCTTCATTTTAAATTCCTTATTCCTCTTTTCCTCCCTTATATTGCTCATTATTTTGCCCCAATTTCTTTTTTCTCTTTTTGTTGCCTCGTCTGCTATAGCTCTGAAAGCTTTTTTTTCCTCTTTATCTTCTCCTCTTCGTTTATTTAAATGTTTTAGGCCCTTTTTCCTACTCTCATCCACCCTATTACTTTTCTCTTTTCTTCTTCCTCTTTTTCTTCTTCCTCTTTTTCCTCTTTTTCTTCTGCTTCCTCGTTTTCTTCTTCTTCGTCTCTTCTCACCTTCTACTTTGGCTCAACATTTCTTCTCTTAAGGCTTTCGTATTTTTTCCCATTCCCCTTAATTATATTTAATTTTTCTTTTTTTTTTTCCTCCTTATTTCTTCCTCCTTTGTTTTTCTTTTTCCCCCTTATTTTTCTTTAAATTTCCTAATTCTTCTTCTCCTTGTTCTTCATCTTTCTTATTTTTTTTTTTTTCTTCACCAACGTCATCATAGCGAAAAAGACCCGGTTTTACCTTTTCTGCTTTCAGTTCTAAAGCTTTCAAAGCTCTAATTCTGAATCATTACTTATAAAAGCTTTTATCATTTATTTTTATTCTTCCTTTTATTTTTCCCTTTGCTCTTCTTATTATTTTACTTGTTAATTTTTTTCCCCTTGTTTCCCCGCCTCTCTTTTTCTACTCTACTAACTCTTGTTCTTTGTCTGTTTTCCGCATTTACAAACTTTTTAGATTATAATTAGAGCTTAAATATGTGCTTTTAGAGCTTATTTAAATTTTAAATCCAATAAAAAGGGCTCCATCACCTCAGTTATTAAGTTTATAGTTTAAATGAAAAGCTCTAAAGCTCTACTGTTTCGTATTAGAGCTCAAAGAATATTTCAAAAGCTCACTATTTGTTATTGATCGTAAAGCCTTAAAGCTTAGATAAGTTTGAAATATCCAACTATTTTCAGTATCCAAAACACAACCAAAATTAAACAATCAACCATTTGAGCTTTGTAAGCTCTATCAAGTTCGACAACATATCAATGTATCAATGAATAAAAGTTGTTATTAACATTCTGAAATGAAACTTAAAGTTCTTTTTTTGTAAAATATTAGCAGTCGAATGAAGTGTGATTATAAAAATGCGGGCTTTAAAGCTTTTCAGTTGTGCTTTTGTTAGAAAAATCAAAAAGCTTTCTAGTAAAAATGTCAAGTTTTACAATCCAAATTACAGATGGCTTTCGAGAAAGTAAAAGCTTGCTTTTATTGAGGAATCAAAAGTGCATTCTAACAATAAACTTAAAGCTTTAACGCTGTTAATATATGAAATCCATTATTCCAATTGTAAGTTAAAAGTAATGGTAGTTATATGAAAGCTTTTTAATTTCTTTTTTAAAACTGTTGACGCTGAAGTGCTAGCGTTTGATTAACTTTTTTAAATATTTTTCGTGCTCAAGGCACCATACACGCATACATTGAAACTGCTAGCCAAACTAACTTGGAGCTTTTGACTCAAAGCAGACGAATTTATGTCATGCGTCAACAACTGAGCTCAGCTGACTGTACGATTTCAATAAGCTCAAGTTAGACTCATCATGTCCATCAGGTTTCAAATGCCGCTTTGGGTGGCAACAGAAAAACTCTTTGCAATATGCCACATAATGTTGCAAGCTCTTGATTACACAGCGACAGAGACACACATGCCTGTACGCGCAAGCTTCCTTTGTACATTTAACTCTATGCAAACTCGTCAGTTCGAATTCCAATTCAATCAACTGCAACGCTGAGGCAGCTACAGGCATGGCAGCTTTTGCGGTTGATTTTGCCGTTATATGGCATGACTGCGCCGCAACATTGTCATTGAATACGAAAAGTTTTGCCGTCGCTGCGGGCAAGCGCACCGAAGTGATGGGAAATCTAAATGAAATTGCCAATCAAACGGACTTGAATATGAGTACTTGTAGAGAAGAAGAACAAGCATAAGAAAAGACCACCAGTGATAATTTCTAAGTCATGTTTTCATTGTTTGTTGTTATTCTGACGTTAGAGCGCAAACTGACACAATGGGATGAGTTCTGATTTGAATGCCAACAAAGAATACAAAAATAAATCAATTTGTAGCGGTTGAGCTGGTTTCACGAGTTCCAGGAACAAAATCACAAGTAAAACCTCTGCGTAATTTATGGCGCTTCAAAGAGTTACCCGGATATAACAAAGCTCCATTGGTGGCATGCTCCCACTATATGTATATGAGTCCTACCTGCGGTCCAACTTGCCCGATGCGTCGCGAAGTACTCATCATGGCCTACCCAATGTGCCTTGAAGTCTGTGAGTCCCTGCGTGAACACCTCTGCCGCCCCACATAACTTAGAAACTAATTAAATACGGTTAGGTTAGGTTATTTGAGCTCGCCTTAAGTATATTAAAGGCCAGAGAGGTCCGTTATGATTTTCTGATATGACCAAAGCTCAGTCCCAATTTGAATTATGAATTCGGTTGTCGCTTCCATTGACAACTTTTTCAAGTTTACAGCTGTTAAGCTCAGCCAAACCTACTGGCTTAAACTATGTTACAGTTCTAACTTAACCCATCAACTCACATTGTACTCATTCCTCTTCAACATTTTTTATTCTTTGCAGATGCGACTGTTCCGCCAAAAAAAACGACCGATCATGTCCTCCTTAACGACGTCTACCGCCAATATGCGCTTTGCATTTCTACTCTGCCTAGCCATTGCACTGTTGCCCAGTCCCAGCTTGGCGCGTATGGCTTTTGAGAAGCTGACAGACCTCGATTTTGCCGGCACTACATACTACAGCGTTAAGAATCTCTCACTATACGAATGCCAGGGTTGGTGTCGTGAGGAGGCTGATTGTCAAGCAGCCGCTTTCAGCTTTGTTGTCAACCCCTTGTCACCATCGCAGGAGACACATTGTCAGCTGCAAAATGACTCGTCCGCACATAATCCATCGGCGGCGCCGCAACGCTCCGCTAACATGTACTACATGGTGAAATTGCAGCTGCGCAGCGAAAATGTTTGTCATCGGCCGTGGGCGTTCGAGCGTGTACCGAACAAGGTGATACGCGGTCTTGATAATGCGCTAATCTACACAAGCACCAAGGAGGCCTGTTTGTCGTCGTGTCTCAATGAGAAACGTTTCGTTTGTCGCTCTGTCGAATATGATTACAATAATATGAAATGTGTCTTGAGTGATTCGGATCGACGCAGCTCAGGACAATTTGTACAACTCGTTGATGCGCAAGGCACGGATTACTTTGAGAATTTGTGCTTGAAACCGGCTCAGGCATGTAAGAATAATCGTTCATTTGCGGTGGCGCGCGTTGGTGTGTCCGAGGAGAAGGTGGCACAATATGTGGGACTACACTACTACACAGACAAGGAGCTGCAAGTAACATCGGAGTCAGCGTGTCGTCTGGCTTGTGAAATTGAGACAGAGTTCTTGTGCCGTTCATTCCTGTATCTCGGACAACCACAGGGCGCGCTATACAATTGTCGTTTGTTCCATTTGGATCACAAGACACTGCCCGATGGGCCATCAACCTACTTGAATCACGAACGTCCGTTGATTGATCATGGTGAACCTATTGGACAGTATTTTGAGAACGCTTGTGAGAAGACGCCACCTGGCGCTTTGGACAAATTGGACACGTTGCCTGTGAGCTTGGATACCACCGAAGATCCCAACTTGACCAACATTACAAGAACCGATGTGAATTGCGACAAGACTGGCACCTGCTACGATGGTGAGTAGGAAAGGAAGGCTTATAAACCATATTTTTCTTCCATTTTCCTGACAGAGTGTAGAACTTCAAAATCTGCTTTCTCTATCTCTACAGTATCCGTGCACTGCAAGGACACTCGCATCGCTGTCCAAGTGCGCACCAATAAACCTTTCAATGGACGAATATATGCGCTAGGACGTTCCGAGACTTGCAACATTGATGTCATTAACTCTGATGCCTTCCGTTTGGATCTGACCATGGCTGGACAGGACTGTAATACGCAAAGTGTGGTGAGTATAGTTTGGAGCAGCTAGAGAAAATGTAGAGTTCATACTAGCTACTACCGTCGGGTGATCGTTTTTGTACCATCTGCTAGGGTTGGGATGCAAGGATCTCCAAAAATCCTTTGCCTCCAACTTCTTAAGTGGACTAACGACAGAAAGATGTTGCCTTTTCCGGATAGAAGCAAACCCACAGAAAGAAGAAATAAAAGATTTTGGAAGTCCTTGGCCAGGCGGACCTCAGTTGATTATTCTGTCTCAGCTCGGGTAACTTGTTTGGCTAGAAGCGATTTGCATAGTCTGATCGAGCTCACCGTTATCCTTGTTTTTAGTGCGAGCCGCAGGGAGTTGATCGAGTCCTCTCATTAACACAAACGTTCTAATCTCGAACTCTTGGCTTATTTATAGCCGTGGTTGAAAGCTATTAATAACGGGTCTCACGGGGCTGCCTGAATTAAATAAGAATGGAAGAAAGAAAACCTAAGCGATACATAATCTGGTATACGTAGTTCAGTCTAGGAAGTAAGGCTTCAAAAAAAAATTATACCACCAAAACCGACCTCAGAACATCGATCAGACCTTGCTGGGGTCGAACTTACGTGCATATGTCCTAATAGCTGTCAGTATTTCGGCCTTAAAGAAATCTTTTTCCTCGGGATTAATACCGAAGAGCGACTTGGAGCGCTTCAAGTTTGGCTAGCTTCCAGCATAATTGTTTAAACCCGATTAAAAAAACGAAGCTCTAGGTGCTTCCAACCTTGTCTTTAACCACCATTTTCCTTTACAGACCGGCGTCTATTCAAACACAGTAGTGCTCCAACATCACAGCGTTGTCATGACCAAAGCCGATAAAATCTACAAAGTCAAATGCACATACGACATGAGCTCGAAGAACATCACATTCGGCATGATGCCAATACGTGATCCTGAAATGATACACATCAACTCATCGCCAGAAGCACCACCACCAAGAATTCGCATACTCGATACACGTCAACGCGAAGTGGAAACTGTGCGCATTGGAGATCGTCTTAACTTCCGCATCGAAATACCTGAAGATAGTAAGCGAAGACTCTTTTACATATTATATATAGCCCCAAAAATTGTATGGACTGCTAATTGCATTTATTTTTTCCTTTCATCCCTTTCGATTTCACTCAAGCTCCTTACGGTATCTTCGCACGTTCCTGCGTCGCTATGGCGAAGGATGCGCGCACCAGTTTCAAGATCATCGACGACGATGGTTGTCCCACCGATCCGACAATTTTCCCTGGCTTCACTGCCGATGGCAATGCATTGCAGTCGACCTATGAAGCTTTCCGTTTCACCGAGAGTTATGGCGTTATCTTCCAATGTAATGTCAAATATTGTTTGGGACCATGCGAACCGGCTGTATGCGAATGGAATATGGAGTCATTTGAATCGCTGGGTAGGCGACGTCGGCGTCGCGCTGTGGAGAGGTGAGTGGGAGCGGGGGTTGATTGAGGTTATGTGCTTAGAACTAATAACTTTTCTTACTTACTGCTAGCAATGAGACCAAGGAGGCTGATGATGATATGAATATTTCGCAAGAAATTCTAGTCTTAGACTTTGGCGATGAGAAACGCGAGTTCTTCAAGGCAGATCCAAGCGCAGACTTTGCCAAAGGTAAGTTTTCAAAAAGCTTTCGAAAGCTTTAAAAGCTTTCAACAACTTTGCTCTAAGTACTCGTTTCCAAATTTTACCTGTTCTCACCTTCTTTATCACTTTCCTCTCTTTACAGATAAGACTGTCACTATCATTGAGCCCTGTCCCACGAAAACCTCTGTTCTGGCGCTGGCCGTCACATGTGCGCTCATGATTTTACTCTACATTTCGACGTTGTTCTGTTATTATATGAAAAAATGGATGCAACCTCATAAGATTGTAGCATAAAAATGTCGTACGCACCAATACACTAACACTCAGACGCACACACATACACATGCAATAGATATTAAATACATACACGAATACGATAAGAGAATCTTAAATAGACTACGAAAATCTGAAGCAGCGCAGAGGTTAATGGTTGAAAAAATAAAATTATTTCGTTTAATCAGAAGAGGTTTTAAAAAGGAGTATTAAAAATATTTTTTTTTTAATAATTTTGAAAAATATTTTTTATAAGAAGCAGGAATATTAGTAGTAATTTAAGTTTTAAATTTAAATGGAAATAACAAAGAATAATGCATTTCATATTATTAAGCTTAGCAAGAGTCTATGAAACAAATTTGAGAGCTGTTTTCTGCCCAAAAGCTCGTGTAGAAAGCTTAAAAGCTTAAAGAGCTTTGTATTTCGGTTTGGGTTAGCAACAACTATACAATAGTGACTTATTAATAATTATTTAGCATTTATTTAGCTTTATTGTAAGCTTATGTAATCTTTTAATCACAAAAGCTCAGTGGTTTAGAGTCTTCATACGCGTGAAATATTAGTTCTAAATTCTAGTATAATATGCTACACGTATAAAGCTGCAAAAACTATAAAAAATACGCGGCATGACTAAAAGCGCTGCAGAAGCTTTGAGAAAGCTTTTAAGCTCAAAACATAGATGATTGAAAAATTTACGTACTGACGCTCTTGAGTTGCAGAACCATCTATATTTGCATTTAAAATTAAATTTATACGCAATCAACGCTGAGAGCGTCCACCAATATTTAAAGCGCTTTAAAAGCTTTCACACAGTTTTCAGCTCTGACATATGTATGTATATTAGGAGAACTGGTTAGCAACGAATTCACGAATCCAATGTTAAGAGTTTTAAAAAACACGGTGCGGGTAGGGTTCAATGCCACGCAATGAACACTTAGAGCTTTCAGCTGATTTTTTATTGCATTGAAAGTTGTATTGAAAGCTCAACTGAAACTCAATTAAACGAAAGCAATATAAAAAGTTTAACTGATATACTTTAAACTCTCGTCAAAGCTCCTTTAAAAGCTCAACTTAAATTTTTTAAACAAAGAGCTTTTAGAGTCGTAAAAGCTTGGTCAAAAGCTCAACTGAACATATTTTCATGTATTGTCTATTTTTAAAAAAAAATCAAATTTCACTTTTTTATTGCTGAATTGTTTAGTATTTATCTAAATCTTAAAACACTTTTCAAGCTGGCTCACTTTCTATGAGGTTCCGAAATCTGTATATGGTGTGAGACATGTTTTTCTAACCTCAAACATGAGTATTGGAATCTATTTATAGAGATTGAGCATTAACTAATAAAATTTTAAATATATAAAAATTTACACTTATGCTATCTTGTTTATTTATTTAAATGTATTTAATAATTAAAAAAAAAATAATATTTAAATTTAATTTAAAAAAAATACTTATTTAACAAAAATTGTGCTTATTTCTGGCGCATACAATAGGAAAAGTGAGAGCAGAAGATATATGCAGAAATTTAGGAAATTTGTAAACTTAAGCTACACAAAATCAATTACAAAAACAAAAAGTCCTAACAGTACTAACTTAAATATTTATATAAAATTTGCGCAATTTCTTGAACCTTTTTCAAGTACTCAAGTTTTGTAAATAAGTTCACATTAAAAATACGAAATAAAGGAATATTATTAAAACTTAATTTTAAAAAAATTATCTTTTTTTTTTAATACGCAATAAGAAAAGTTAAAATTGAATTGAGCTAATACATAAATATAGCAATATTATTTCAACTAAAAAGAATTAGGCGCCAGTGTTGCCTTTTATACTTATAGACATACATAAATACTTACCCATAAAGAGAAAAGTAGATATTATTTAACTTTTATAAAGCGAAAATAAAAATAATAAACTGTAGTAGACGAAGCTAATATTTAAAAATAGTTTTGAAAATAAAGTGAACTTTTATAGAAATAAATTAAATGATGGTGTTTTTCTTATTTGATGCAGTGACAATGGTCATGCTACTCGGCCAAATTTGCGGCCGGTGCAGGGAAATCACATCTGGTAGGAATGAATCAAGTTTGTGTTGCTGTTGTACTTTAGAATTTAACGGAATTTTGCGCTGTCATCAACGAGCCTGTTGAACAGTGTTTGGACTTCTACCACTAAAGTGAGTTTAAAAATCTGCTACCTTTCTTAGAAAATTTGGCAAGAAAGGAGTATTGTATCCTTTTTATAAAACACGAAAAATTGCTGAGGCGAAGCTCTGCGGACTATTTATGACTCTCAAGCATACTTAATGACTTCCGCTTTGGGTCGAGTAGTGCTGAATTCTGTACAGCCTTGAGTTTAACAGAAAATACTTTTCGGCAAGACTTATTTAAATTAAAAGGTAGGAGGGTGCTATTTTCGACTGCATCATCCATCTAGGGTAGAATTTATAAGATCACATACGACCAATCAGTTTATTCGTGAATAAAACTGTTACCTAAAAGGCATAGGGCTTGTTTACTTACTGAGCCAGTGACAGATGAGACCTAAACTCAGATTATCGAAAATACTTAGGCCTGGTTTCACCAACTCGACTTAACTTAGTTAAGTAGCGATTTTCACTTTTTCAGTTTCACCACCTAACTTAGCTAAGTCACAACTTAGTCAACTTGCCAGCTGACTTATTCTCGACTAAGCAGTGTTGCTGTGATTCAAAACCTAAATGTCAGTAATGTTGCTAATTTGTTTTGTGCAACGCCCCCGTCAGAAACTTCACCATGCTTGACTTTAACAGGGTAAGCGTAGATGCATGTGAACGCTTGTTTTCTAGCATGCAACCATTACGAAACTATCGTTTTCAATTAAGCTTTAAATTTAGTACCTTCCAACTAAAGAGAAATGGGTGTAAGATCAATACATTCCTTCTTGTATGGCCATACATGCCCATTTCGCACTGGGATATTGGGATGCGCAGAGTTGTCTGGTATGAAAAAATACTACTATGCATAAAACAGCTGATCGGGTTGTTGTGCTCAAAATTATTTAAGTCGCTCAGTTGGTGAAACCCAAAATTAAGTTAGTCTCGAATCTGTGCTAACTTAAGTCACGACTTAGTTTTAGTCTTAGTCGCGTTGGTGAAACCGGCCCTTAATCTCCAAAAATGTAATAAACAAAAGGTTTCAGAATGGTTCTTAATGGTGGTTGGCTTAAAAGTATCGCAATCTTCGAGATCTCCACTTATTAAAAGTATTTACAAGTCTTCCCAAAATCTACTACTTTTTTTAAGTTTGCCAGTGTTGTTTGGCAAGTCTAGTACCTACGAAAATTTTCAACTCCGAACACTGGAGATACACCGCAAAGAGGAAAGTAATCAAAGCCGTTATAATCTGTTCCCATTTAATACTGAACTCCTTTACCATTTTCCCATGCAAATTAGCACAGGGTGATACAAGGAAAAAGCACAGGGTATTAGAATCACTCTTGCCAACATATGCTACTTTGGATTGAGTAGATCACTGAGAAATAAAGTCCTCTCTCGACGAACATGTAACTGAAATTTAATTCGACAGCATAAGAAAGAATCTGAACGAAAGTGATGCCAAACTGAAATTTGTTTAAATAGGAAACTCCTGAACTGACTAAAACTCCTTAGTTCACGCACTTTAGGAAAGTATTCCATGTGACTTTTGTGCTTCTGATTGACGCCAAAGGAGTGTTTCTGTTAGAGTTTCGAGTTCTCTAGTGTACTAATAGCGAAGTCCCACCTGCTTGAAAAGCGCTTCCAATCAAAAAAAAAGACAAAACAAAGCGAGAAATGCTTCGCATCGAAGGCCGGGCAATAATGAAAACGAGGAAAGCTACGCATGACCGACTTACGAGTCCATTGAGATCCTGCCTCTGGTCTGTTGAAACTGCTAGTTTGCTTGGACTTTCATAAGAATAAAGTGATAACAATGATGGGTAAGGAGAATTATGACTGGGCAGGGTGAAGCACAACAACAACCACAGTATCCACTAAGTGCTCCGAAGTTTAACTTTACCTTTCGAAATCAAACAGGACATTTCTATTTCTCCGTCTGCTCAATCATTCTACTATCGACTGCCTAAACAGCATCAAATAATGAAGGTCATTACTACAACAACAAACAAGACGACCCCAAAAGAATGCAGCGTCTCCATCTTCCCTCGTCGACTTCGTGTCCACCACTTACGAACATTTTACGAATTATTCTTGTAACACCCCCTTTCTCGAAGCCGCCCAATAGCCCAAAGCAAGACAAGCAACTCATTTAGGCTGCTTGCCCTACCAATGCCACATTAACCGCACTTAAGCATTCATCCACCTTCACTGCTTGCCTTGTACGACTCTGCTACTGCTGCCATGTCTCAATTGCTTCAATGGCTCGCTTGCCACAGCAATTCATGCCACAACAATTTTGTGTCGATAATTTGCATTGAATTTGTAATTTTCATACTTTTTTTCCAATCACAACAACAATAAGATGATTACCCTGCGCTATTAAATCTCATTTGGTCTGGTCTTTCTGGCCTTTTTTATCGTCATAATGGTATTTTTATACGCTGCTTGTTCTTCTTAATGATTTCTTTTCATTGGCCGCACTGAGCGGTAATTGGAAGTGTTGAAATACCAGTTCGCTGCGTCAAATATAATTTCGGGCTTTAAAAATAGAACTCAAAACTGAAACAGCAAGAAGTAGCAGAATTTGTAGTAGAGAGCAGCAAGACAGACGTTAAATAAAGTGACGTCATGCGTGAGAAGAAAATTTTTAATAAAAAAAGGCTTACTTCTAACGTCGTATGGGGGATGTCTGAGTTTTTGGAAGCCTGAAACAAAGTACTGAGTACGGATCCTGCAAATACACGTCTCATGGGTTGAGGAGTTGGTTGGTCTCGTCTGCTGCTCTACCACAAACTACATAAATAGGCTACATGTCTGGATGCAGCTAAACGGATAACTGACTGAACCTATTCCATCTAAATACCCAAGCTAGGTCTTCATCTTTCTGACTCATTTCAAGCAACAAAAAAGTTAAAGGGAGCTCCATGGGTACGATACTTTGGCGCATAAACTCCAGTACGCCTGGGTTCTAACAACTTGAGAAACTTAACTCACTATCGGGCTAACTATTTCATATGACCAACTCCAACCTTCTGGGTCATCTCCCATCTTCCTTGCGCAGGAAACTTCTGCTTCTTAGCTAGCGCTTAACCGTTTAAACGATTTGGACGTCTAAAAAAGCGCGCCAATCGTTTGTTCTTCCTGCCAATTGGAAACTCCAACAGATCTCAAATCATTCTCTACTTGCTAATTACAGCGGAGTGGGAGCCTACCATCTTCGTCTGCTTCCGTAGGCGGGTTCCGTTAAGACTACCCTCTGGGTCGGAGCGTCTTCATCAATTCGCATAACATAACCTAGCCACCGTAGACGCAAGTTTCGAAGGGAGTTTAACACCGTATTCACAACCAGTCTGGCACTTGATTTGGATAGGATTTAATTTGCGTTTCACAGCCTTGTGCTTCTACGTTAGCAAAACTACTTCTGCTTAAGCGTCATCCTAGCGTTTACAACATTAAAGCTTTTAAGAAGCTTTTAAAGTATTAGGAATTATTGAACACAAGGCATTTGCTAAAATGTTGGGATTTCAATAGTGCTAGCTCGGTTTCAATTTCCAAAATTACGCTATGCAATGAGACCTTAGAGCTTTCAAAATCTTTTGTATTCCGTCATATTTCATTGCATTGAAAGCTTTATTCAAAGCTGCACTGAAACTCAACTAAATGAAAGCTTTATAGAAAGTTTGACTGCTATTTTTTAAACTCTCGTAAAAGCTCTTTTAAGAGCAAAATTGAAATTTGCTAAACAAAAAGCTTTTGAAGTCGTGAAAGTTTTATTGATAGCTCTATTGAAGCTAGCTTCTAAAATGGCTATTTCAATTTTCATTCTATAGAAAGTTTACTTGATATTCTTATGCTCACATAAAAGATCTTTCAAAAGCTCAACTGACATTTTTTAAAAAATCAGATTTTAAAGTCGTGAAAGCTTTTTCCAAAGCTCAACTGAACATGTTTTTAGCATATACATATGTTCGCATGTATTGTCTATATTTCAAAAGCATCAAATTTCACTTTTTTATTCAGGATTAAAATCTTAAAACAATTTTCAAACAGGCTCTCTTTGTAAGAGGTTACCATATGTCAAGTGAGATAACAGATGCATGGACTGAATAGGATGGGTTAGCGGATCTCTTAAGAAGTAACTAGAAAGTGTTTCTTGTCCTCTTGAGCTCAAAGAAACCTTTTATGGATGAAAGATCTCCCTCCTCTATATACATATGTACATATTAAATTTGTAGAAAAAAATCAAACTCAGCTGTAAGGTAATCAAATATCGCCGTAACAAAAAAATGGGTCAAACTTTTGTTATGCTTTACACAACAACAACAAAACCACAAAACTCTTGGTTGACTTGAAAATGGTGTAAAGAATAGTATAACTCCTCTTAGTGCTAAGAACATTGTAAAACAAAACGGCGCAAGAACTGAAAAAGCTGCCTAAGCGCAAAATGTTACTGGGGGCAACACCAACAACAACAACTATAAAACGGCAAACAACCGCAAACTAATAATTGCTTGGCGTTCAAGTTGTCAGCTTGATGAGCAACAGCGACAAATGATTACCATCAGCAAGCACAACAACAACAACCAGCCAGGTTTCCATTCATACAAATTACTTGAGTTGGAACCAAATTCCACGAATACTTCACAAACGCTGCACGGAAGCTGTTAAAGTAAAGCAAGTGACGCGCACAAAAATGTTTCTAGCAGCTGTCGGTTGTGTCACACTTGTTGCTACAGACCTGGGTAGGGAGTATAAAATCATTGCACAATAACAATAACGATTTGTTGGCGGCGTAAGCGCCAAAATGTGGGTCAAATCATGCTTTGCAAGTGGGAACAAAAGGAAATCGGGTTAAGTTAGTAAACAATAATAAAGAAAGCGTACTAAATAATAAATATGTATATTAAAACTGGCACAAGAATATGATTTAGCGTTTGAAAATTAATTTTATTACAAAATTTAGAAATAAAATGGTATGCTATAATATTGTAGTAACTCCTTAAAGGTGCAAAAAACGATGGCATATTATTAAAAATTTAACATTGAAAAGTATTTTTGAAGAAAAATCGCGTAAATTGCATTTGCTATTAAAATTATAGCAACTTTGCAGATCGATAAAATTAAAATATTCTTATATATTTTATTTCTATGCGCAAACGAAAGTGTTACATGTTATTCAATTATACATTGAAAAGTATTTTTTAAGAAAAATCGCCTAAATTGCAGTTGCTATAAAAATTATAGGAACTTTGGAGATCGATAAAAAATATGAAATGCTTATTTGCTTTATTGAAAATTATGTTTAACGAAAAGTCGCCTATATTGCAGTTGCTATAAAAATTATAGCAACTTTGCAGATCGATAAAATTAAAATATTCTTATATATTTTATTTCTATGCGCATAGCAAAGTGTTACATGTTATTCAATTTTACATTGAAAAGTATTTTTCAAGAAAAATCGCCTAAATTGCAGTTGCTATAAAAATTATAGGAGCTTTGGAGATCGATAAAAAATATGAAATGCTTATTTGCTTTATTGAAAATTATTTTTGACGAAAAGTCGCCTATATTGCAGTTGCTATAAAAATTATAGCAAATTTGCTGAGGGATAAAATTAAAGTATTCTTATTTACTTTATTTCTAGGCGCATAACAAAGTGTTACATGTTATTAAATTTTACATTGAAAAGTAGTTTTGACGAAAAAGCGCCTAAGTTACAGTTGCTATAAAAATTATAGGAACTTTGGAGATCGATAAAAAATATGAAATGCTTATTTGCTTTATTGAAAATTATTTTTGACGAAAAGTCGCCTATATTGCAGTTGCTATAAAAATTATAGCAAATTTGCTGAGGGATAAAATTAAAGTATTCTTATTTACTTTATTTCTATGCGCATAACAAAGTGTTACATGTTATTAAATTTTACATTGAAAAGTAGTTTTTAAGAAAAATCACCTAAATTGCAGTTGCTATAAAAATTATAGGAACTTTGGAGATCGATAAAAAATATGAAATGCTTATTTGCTTTATTGAAAATTATTTTTGACGAAAAGTCGCCTATATTGCAGTTGCTATAAAAATTATAGCAAAATTTGCTGAGCGATAAAATTAAAGTATTCTTATTTACTTTATTTCTAGGCGCATAACAAAGTGTTACATGTTATTAAATTTTACATTGAAAAGTAGTTTTGACGAAAAAGCGCCTAAGTTACAGTTGCTATAAAAATTATAGGAACTTTGCAGATCGATAAAATTAAAATATTCGTGTTCATTTCTTTTTTACGCGTATCCCACCGCGAAAAAATTTACGTTAAAAAGCATTTTTTTAGGAAAGGTACTACGAAAATTATAGAAAAATTGCGAATCGATAAAATTCACATAAGCAGCATCAAATAAACAATAAAAAAAATTGAGAAGTGTTTAATTGCTGTTGCTATGAAATTATATTTTTTTATTAAATAAAAAAAATTGGTTCCAGCAAGCTTAATACGTACAAAGTAACTTTTTCTTAATAATTTGTAAAAAAAAATCGTTTGCTAGAAAATTATAGTAACTCTTTTATTGCAGTAAAACATAAAAGTATATAAGAGCCATACAAGAAATAGGAGTAGAATTTCTTCAGTCTTTAAAAAATTAAAAAATATATTGTTTTAAAAAATAAATATTTATGAAAAAAAAAATTGTTATCAAAATTATAGCAACTTAATTTCTGGCAAATTTATTTTTGATTTGCCTGTGCTTACTTTTTCGGTAATTTGGGAAATAAGCAAACCTTATCTTTTGAAACATTTCAAATAAAAAATTGTGGAATATTTTTATAGAAATAGAAATTAATTGTATATATATATATATGGGGTGTAGAAATAACTAATAAATGCACAAAATATGTTTGCAAGTGTTTAACTGTTGGATAATTACCAAAACAATGGAAAAAGTTAATTTTGCAAGTTTCTATAGCAACTAAAAAATATCTAATAATTGCCGAAAATGTTTGCAAGTGTTTAAATTTTAGTTATTCGGCAAAACTATGGAAAGTAGATTTTGTTGAGTAGCTATAAAAATTATAGGAACTACATTTCTTAAAGAATTTTCAAAAAAAAAGTTCAAGGAAATCCATTCTAATGCCTTTGTTGTATTCAATGATGTACTATTCACTTTTCACTACAACTTTTTCTAAAACAAAATTTGTGGTAGCACACGTGTCTCACACTTGCTGCCAGATACGCTGCCGTGCTAATTTTTATGTACTTATATTTGTTGGCATATGCGGGCGTGAAGCAGTCATTTGTTAACATATATTTTCCGTTTTTTTTTTTTGTCTCACTCTTTATCATTTACGCGTCACACTTTTCGTTTCGGTTGACTGCGAAGCATTAAGTGTGGTAAATGCAGTGGGGAGGCAAAAATATATGCATTTATGCGTAGTCGAGGTATGACAATACCGAACACAAACAATACCGAAATCAATCACTTTCAAAGTAAACTTATGAGAAAAAAATACCGACATAAAAATGCGGAAAATGTTAACTTCGGAAATCAAACAATCAAAATAAATTTTTGATTAAAAAAGTTTAATTAAAAGTGTTATGCATCCGGTACGCGCCAGCCCTAAAACCTTAAGGTCTTATATTTATGTAAGTCGCCCCCTAACCCGCTGGGGTAATCTAACGTCAAATTCATTCGTGCTTGTAAACTATTTTTCATACACTTTTTAGCAACAAATAGTTGGCAATCAAAATAGAAAATGGTTTTAATGATAAGTCTGAAAATTATTATATTTCTTCATTTACTATTATATTTTAATTTATTCATACTTTTAATATGTCAATAAACAATTTGCAGGCTTATAAATAAATTTAAATTTTAATAATTGTTGTATTTGCTTATTACTTCATTCAATATTTCTAGTGCATATTTATACCATTTTATATTTTTTTAAACAATTCCGTGTACATTCATACGTATACATTTATTAAAGTAATATTTTTGTGTTCTTTTTTTAACATTATATGTAGAATGGAATATGTAATTTTGATATAAGTTAGTTGTCTTAAATTTAATACTAAAAAAGTCAATTAAAAATAGTAACGCTGTAAAATAGCACAGCTTTTAGTAGAACTTTCAAGCATTAGAGAATATTTGAATAGCTATTTGCTTTCCTTTTTTTCAGACATACAATATTTCGATTTTAGATATTGTTGAGAAACCAGATTTGTTTGTATTTTCAATAAAAATTCATTCTAACAAAGTTTTCCCATGCATAGCCGCACATTCAGTCTAGCTCTTGCTTAATTATAACACTCCGATGCTATATTTCAATGTCAAGGCACATTCGGCAAACATTTACAAAATGCAAAATTCTGTACGCTATGCTGTCGCGGCATAGGAAACTTTGTTTAAATAAAAACGTGCAGTGGGCTTTTTCTAAATTACTATGATTATGTGTATTTTTTTGTTACATACATACATACGCATATGAGTTTGTTTAAGAGCTAGTCAAGTTAGAAGCAAATACCTATTTAAATTTTGATTAACAACCGTATATATTAATATATACTTTAATTATACAACTAATTAAGAAACGCAACGGGATAATACAAATTAAAAGTAACTAATATAGCGGCAGTACATGGTGTAAAATACAAAATATGCTACATATGTTTTAGCTAAGCCTTTTACTTTAATAACAACAAAAAATATATGTGTATGCATTTAGTAAAAATAAAATATACATACAAAAAGCACGCAAAAATTTTTAAGAAGTAATGTAAATTTAAAGTTATTTTAAAAACAAAAGTTCAACTTTTTGTAAGTCTTAAAATTTTTTAAGAGAAGTGATGTATCAGCAGTTATTTAGGTAGCGAGACCATTTCTTAAATTGTTATTGCTTGGCGCTGTAAGCGCGCTAGTCGTTGCTAGCTCTCCCACTTGCTGGAGTGCGTTGAGTGTAACCGCAGGCAAAATAACTACATTTGTGGGCGCAACAACAGCCGGCTCCTCAGCGCCTTCGGCGGGCTGTGTCGCATATCGACAAGCTGCTGTTAGGCACTTGCAAGCGAGATGACGATTTTTGAACAACCAAAATGTATCGCCATAATCAAAACTGTTGATGATAGCATACAATTTTTTAGAAATTTAATATTTTACAAAAGACACATGCATACTCACCATATCTCTTCGCCCGCCTCAATATCGCGACAAGCAAAAAATGCAATTTTTGGAAAACGATAATCCTGATGTTCAAAAAACACACGTACCGATACAATGTTCGGTTCGCAAGAATGATTATAGAAGCGACTGACATTACCAAAATAATTTGCATCAATACAGTGACCATTTTCTAAATCAAAACAATAACTATCATCAGTACGTCTATCCGCCTCTGTATTACTCAATATCTCGCCAATATATTCTGAGATAAAAGTGCCTTTGGGCACATGCACTAACGTGCGCACACCCCAACCTTTCGTGGTATCGCTACATTCGAAAACTTGCAGTGGTATACGTATGCCATTTTGTACGACACGATTTCGACAAGAGAGCTTTAAACAAAAGAAGAGCAGGAATTAGCTTGACATTTAAAGAACATTTAAACAACTTAAGCTTTCATATTTACCTTATTGCAACCGCAAACATCATTGCATTCGAAAATGGGCACTGGATCTTCGAAATTGAAATCAGAGCATAAGCGTCCTTCAGCGGTATACCAATTTTGGCCCGAAGCCTCCGAGCATTGACAATGCGCTGAAATGCAGCTACAAAACCAAAATTTTCCAATTATTTTCTGAACAAATACATCCACACCAAAAGACTCTATTTACCCATCCGAACACGAGCAGATACGCATTTGCGCCACACGATAATCGATTGGTGTACAATTTTGTAGTATTATAGACTTTTTAACATACTTCAAATCAGGCAACATAATCTCATCGGTTTCATCATGATTGTGTGCCACTGTTGTTGCTGCAGTGGTTGCATTTGCGCCTACGCCAGCCATGACTTCATGGCCACCATTTTGCTGTTCGGTGCTGCCAATGTTACACGCATTTAATTTCTGCTCATTGCGCACCACCTGTATGGGACGCACTTCACGTCCATTCGATATGTCATCACAAACAATGCGACTGCGTAGTCCGAGTGGTCGAAATGAACGCATTTGCATATTAAAACCAACTGTGCGTGCACATTCCGAATCTTCTTGTGGTATGCAATCGTAGGGTAGCTCATCTGCCTTATTCTTCACCATCAAATCAGCGCCGTTGGCGATGAGTGCTATGCAGAGGCGTGTGATGGAATGACGACAAGCTATGTGTCTGGTAAGAGATTAAGGGTTAAATTTTCGTTTGCCAAAAACTGTTTTAAAGCGTTCAAAAACGCGCTCGTCATACTTACAGCGGTGTATCGCCATCAACATTTTGTGCATTGCAATCGGTGCCCGCTTGCAGCAGCATTGTGATTGTCTCCAGGCCGTTGTTATGCAATGTGGCCCAATGTAAAACGGTGTTGTTGTCATTGTCGCAAATATTTGGATCGGCGCCGTTATTTAGCAGGAGACTGAAGAATAGAAAATTAATGTAAATTAAAATGCATTCTTCCTAGCTTTATATTTGGCGCTAAGCTCATAGTATTTAGCCTTTAATATTTTGATGCGAGATTGTTTAGAAAAATTTGATTTAATTGAATTTTTTTTTTTTTTTCAAATATCCAAGTTTACCTCACAATTTCCGTGTGGCCCAATTCTGCTGCCCAAACTAAAGCTGTCCAACCACCATCATCTTGGGCATTGATAAAATCCATAAAGTCCATGATGCTGCGACAAGATTTATAGCTGTCCACAATTAATTGCGCCGCCTCCAGATTACCCATTTTGGCGGCGATGTGCAGACAAGTTTTGCCATCCAGACCCTAGAATACGAAACAACAAAAATGAATTTAGATATTTAAAAATGCAAGTTAGTTTGTGATTTTACTATATTCTGGAGTTCAACCTTTATTCTACCTTTATAGCTAAATCAGCACCACATTGTATAAACAAATTCAATATATCACATTTATCGCCCAGTACAGCGCACATTGAAGCAGTACGCAGCTCACGATCCAGCATGTTAACAAACTGTTTGGCAGAGCCTTTACAGAGTAGCAGAAAAGCCATTGGTAATGTGCCGGACAGTGCAACCAAATGCAAGCAAGTACCATTGAGAAATTCACGCATACGTGTTGTTACATCAAAGTCAGAGGCTGCAATGAAAGCGTGAAAAAAAAATAGTTATAAAATTTATGTAAAATGAGGGAATACCACATCACACACCGAGTATTTCAGCAACTCGTTCGAGATCATCATTTTTCACCGCATAATACATGTCACGTGTAGAGAATTCAGAGAGGGAGCTGCGTCTGCCGCCACTACGTCGACCATCTCTGCTGTTCGGTGCGCGGCCACGCAGCACCACATTCATAACAGATTCAGGTATCAATTGTTCGAAGTTAATTTGTTGTAATTTAGTATGTTTAGATAATGAGTCGTTGGCCGCAAGCGGCGATATGGCAGCGGCGACGGCTGAACTAGTGGTTGAAGTGTTGTTCACAGCAACATCCATAACAGCATTAGAATGACCATTCACTTGGGGAGCTGCGCTCAACACAGGCACCGATACTTTCGCAGTTTTGCTAGTAATAAAACAAAAATTAGTTTAATACGATTTGGAGTAAAAGCGAAATTAAGCTTTACATTTTTGGCGTTCTTTGACTAGGCAAGAATACAGGCAATGTTTGGCATTTCATTGTTACAATTGAGGTACGTTCGGGTGTATCGATGCCGCAGTGTGGACACTTAAGAACCAATGTCGGACTAGTGTAGTTACTGGCTGGCTGCTGTGGATCGATTGGACTACTCAAAATGAATTTTTCAGCGCATTCGACATGGAAAAAATGTTGACGTTTGCAAAGCACAAATTTACCCTGAAGAAAAGTTGTAACATTTTATAAAATTGTTTATAAAAAATTAAAAAACCATCTGCCTTACCTGTGTGCAAAATATGCCGCAGCCAGCACAACAGTTATGCGTTCGCAAGCGCTTTTTGTGGTCCTCGCACAGCACCATATAACTGACGCGCTGACTGGGACGCAACAAGTTGAATACTTCGCCGCTGAGCTGATTGCTGCAACCCACCTTTTGCTCTTCAATATTGTCAATGGCCCAGCAGTAGGCAGTGTCGGGCGTGTTGCGTGTGTAGAATTGTGTTTTCTGTTCACAGTAGCAAATCAAACCACGCTTTTGCTGCGCGCTCTTCACAGGTGGCGATGCTGTCGGCATGGGTATAATAGCGCCCAATGGTGGCACTACTGCGCCCACTGAGCGACTTCTATGAGATTGTAGATCTTGTGAAGATTCATTAATTTCGATTACTTCGAGCGAAGATGATTGCTGCACCAATTGCTTGGCAGTTGTCATGCTCGCATTCGAACTCACACTCGCTGCTTGCTTATGTGTAGTGTTCACTTGCTTATCGCCCACATTGCGTTGACGCGATTGCGGCTTACGTCCAACTTTTGTGCTGGTTGGAGAAGCGGTTGCAGCGCGCGCTGGCGTTACCACAGCCGATTGGGAATTCGTTGGTCCCGCAGTTGATGGCGTTGGTGTGGGTGTTCTCTCTTTAACCGTGCGCTGTCGCAAGGTATGATTGCGCCGCTCTACTTGAACACGTTTGTTGGGCACAAATTCTTCATTGTCACTGAAACTCTCAATGTCGCTTGCTTCTTCGGTGGTGTTACGTCGCAGGCCAAGCTTGCGTAAATTATTTTCCTTTTGTTTAGCCAACTTGCGTTGTTGCTTTCTAGTCAATTTGCGATCATCTGTCACGCGGTTTGTATGCCATTTGGCAGCTTTGATTTCGCTAAGGAATTTCTCAATGTCTGGGCAACGGGGGCGCGCTGAACGTGCCTGCGCTTTGGCCAATAAAGCGGCGCGCGACGCTTCAATATCGCGTAGCAGTTTAGGGCAGATTTTCTTTTTTACAGAATTTGTGCTATGACTCACTACTTTATCTTCACCAGCATCCGCATTACGCTCAGCTTTCTCAGTCTTCGGTTGTCTGTAACTGGTCTTCTCCGCCTCCGTCGCAGCGATGTTGCTGCCAGCGGTTGAATTTTGCACTGCAACGCTACCACTTGCAGCAGTTTCATCCTCCCAATGTTGAGCCTGCGTCAAACGCACAATATTATTTGTTTCAAATTCATAGCGCAGCTGACTATTTTCAAGAATTTTTGTAGTTGGCTTTATGCGTCGTTGCGAACGTTTTGGTATGAAGTCTGGATTGTGGCCGCCGCGTTTTGTTGCGGAGCCTGGTGGTGTATGGTCGCTACTCTCGCTATTCGCGCCGCTGACATAGGCTCGCTGTTGCTGTTGTTGTTGCTGTAATTGTTGCTGTTGTAGGTGATGTAATTTTGACTTACGCCCTCGCTTCTTTGGTGGCGTGCGCTCCTCAGGCGCACCCGTCAGTGATTTCTCTGTGCTACTTGACGCTTCCGCAAGACTTAGCGGATCCGTCATTGACAATTGCGCGCTTATAGCGCAGGGGGTTGTTGGTTCGATTTTGATTTCCTCAAGCGGTGGTCCTTCCTAAAAAGGTAAAGTGGATTATAACGAATAGATATTTTGGAAAGCTTACAACTTACCAATTGTTTGCCATTGCTGGTGGTGGCATCCGTGCGATTGCCGAGCCGCACACTGCGTCGCATACGTTTACCACCATCAGCCCCCTCGCTGTTGCTTGTCATTACGGGTGGCGCGCCTGAAGCAGGACTAACTGCTAGATTCTTGCCGCTCACGCCGGCTCCAGTATCCTGTTCGACTTTGATTGCTTCCATGTTAGCAACGCTGGTGTTGCTTCCAGCGGCATTGCTTGCATTGTTGTCTTCCACCTGTTTGCGCTTGCGTCCAACAGTCTTACGCTCTTGTGGCGCGGGTGTTGTGACCGTTACTGCTGCAACAGTCGTTTGTGTATCAGTTTGTTGTTGTGTTTGCTGTAGTTGCTTACCAGAATTCTCTTCTTTTATGTTAACATCGACAGCAGTTTTCTCAAACCCTTCCATAGTGACAGTTACTTTGCGGCCACGTCCGCGTCCACGCTTTAACGGCTGCACTTGAAGTTGAACCTGCGCTGCAGCAGCTGCTGCTGCCGCCGCTTCAAGCGCACCAGCTGCCACTGTAGTCGTAACCGGTAGTACAACATCCGATGATGCAATCGAAACAGCGCTCTGCACTGTTTCCACTTTTGCCGGCAATTGTGGTTTTGCTTCATCGTCGGACGCAGCAATGTCTGGACTTTCTATTTTCGCCACAATATTTGTTATAATTGTTGTTTGTGGAAGAGACGCTTCAGTGTTTGCGGCAGCTTCAGAAAGTCGTCGCGTTCGACGTAAACGCCGAAGTGGACTAACGCTGGTTGAGCGCGCATTGGGTGTCTGCGAATGAAAGAACAAAAATATCGCTAATAAAATACCCAGTAGGAAAAATTTGGATAAAAAGGTTGCAAAGAATCCGAACCACACCTATTTACAGACCCAACTGGAAAAATATGACTTTTATTAACAAACTTTTTTTACATTTTCTATTTGTTATATGATATTCAAATAAAATTGTATAAATTGTGAATTCGAAAATTTAATTGAAAATTTTTATTTTTACATTTAGAAAACATTGTTAATTTTTTCAAGTTTTTATGTATAGTATTCTTAACTATAAATGAGCTCAAGCCCAAGAATAATTATTTTTATAAAAATGATTTCTTTTAACAATTTCTTTTCATTTTTTTTAACTTTTTAAATTTAGCTTTTAAAATTTTGTTTTTATTTTATATATGTATGTACATATATGCATGTTTTGGCTCTTTTTTATTTTTTATTTTGAGTTATTTTTGGATTTTTTTCATTTCGTAGAAGTTTTTCTATAATTTTAAAGTGTTGGGTATTATCATATATTTATATATAAATTCAATTTTTTTACCTTTAGCTCTTTTCAATACTTTTATTATGATTTACTAGATTTTTTTATTTCGTACAATTTTTTTTGTTTTTAAATTTTAAATTTGTAGGGTTTTCGCAGATATTAAACTATTAAAATTTCTTTTTAATTTTTTATACATGCATGTTTTGTTTTTTTTTTTTAATTTTTATATTTTGCAGAAATTTGATTTATTTGTAGAAATATTTTTTTTTTTTTTAATTGTCAATTTGTTGGGCTTTCCCATATATTTATGTTATTTATACATTCTTTAAAAAAACTTTATCATATTTTTTTGGTTAAATTTTTTAATTTTAATTTGCCTTCATTGAATTATTTACATATATTTCTGTTTTAGTTTGTCACAATTATTTTAGAAGTAAAATTTTAATTAAAGGAAAACAAAAGACTTAAGCAACAAACCACAATCTTTTTATGTTCTTTTTGACCTTATAAGTAACGGTTTACAATGAGAAGAAACCTTTAAAATATATCCAACTATTTATGCGGCCCAAGTTTATTCAGCAAGAAACACATATCACACAAAAATTAAGTTATCAGCTATCCAACTTGTTTTCTTTCACAACGGACCAAGCTTACAATTAAAAAAAGCTCTTAGTTACTCACAAAAGCACCTGAGAGGCAAAGAGAAATGGCAAAAAAAATACATAGCTATACTACATATATTTGAAAGATTAAAAATGGCTATAACATTAACTAACAACTAACAACTGACAATATTTCGATCTGAAATACATAAACTTATGACTGAAAAGTTGCTAAGAGGTATGAGAGCATTTCGAGAGTAAAAAGAAAAGCAAAGCAAGTTTAATTTTTAATGTTTTCAGGTGATTTCAAAAGCAAGAAAACGCACTGCAAATTGCGGAAAAGAAACGTGCCAAACAAAAGCTCTCTGCGTAATGTGTAAAAATTTGCAAATGCAAAATATAAGCAAACTGGAAATGTTTAGTGCTTTTAATTGGCACTTAGTATGTATGTATTTGTTAGTATGTATGTTCATGTAAACGCATGTGTAAGCTTATATACCAATACGAGAACACTAATTAATTAAAACTAAAGCAAAATCACAAACATGCATTAATTGAAATACAAAAATTAAATAAATATAATTGAATTAAACAATTAAATGGAATTATTGAAAAGAGATGAGATAAAATAAAATGAGAAAAAAATAATTAAATGAAATTAAATTACACTAAGTGATTATAAAACAAATTTAACTGAACTAAATTAAGTAGCCTGAAATGCAACAAAAATAAAATGAAATTAAATTCAATTCAATTAAATTAAAAAATTAAATTTCATTTTATTTAAATTAAAAGGCATGAAATTTTATAAAATAAAAAGTTAAATTAAATTTAATTAAATTAAATTGAGTTAAATTAAATTAAGTTAAATTAAATTAAGTTAAGTTAAATTAAATTAAATTAAATGAAATTAAGTTAAATTAAATTAAATCTTCTTAATTTAAATCTTCTTAAATTAAATAAACTCTAGGTCAATCTTCTTAGTGTATTCGCTGTTACAAGAACAACAACAAAAAAATAGGGTAACAGCTAAGTTTTTAAATACTTTTAAAAAGATTGTTTGATTTTCCCGCAATTGTCTCCGGTTTGCTGTTTTTAGGCTGCTAATTACTTAAGCTTTTACATATTTTTTTTTTTCTTCAACAAAACAAAGCAAAAGTAGCGTGTATTATAAATAGAATTACAAAAGAAAAAACAAAAATATATTATCACGTTTGTATGTAGTAGGTACTTACATTTTTATCAGCAACACCGTCACTGTCCATAGCGCTCTCGCTGAATTTCACACTCTCAACGCTAGCTGTTAACGCTCCCTGCGCGACATGCTGTTGCGTGCTATCATTACGGCTAGTGAAAGCAGGCGTGGTGGTGTTGGCTTCTTCGTTCATCAATAGTTTATTTGTTACTGTAAAGACATCAGCTGGCATGCTGGATCCCATAGCTATTGTTGTTGTATCCAAAGCTTCTACAACCGCTAACTCGCATAAGCTCACATCAGCTGCTGTAGTTGTCGCCATTAACTCCTGATCGTCAATATCATCAATATCCTGCTTGAGTGTTGATAATTCTATTAGCACTAAATCAGCAGCATCCGATGTAATTGTAGCAGCAACCAAAGCGACATCTGGTGACGTGCCGATGCTCTGCTCAACGGTTTTTATTGTGCCAACGCCATCGTTTACAACCTGCTCTTGGCATGTGCGCTTACTCGCAATGACGTTATCATTGTAGCCATCCTCGGACTGTGTCTGAGCTTGCGTATTAATGCTGACATTACTGCTGCAGCTATGACTGCTATTATAATTACTACAATTACTATTGCTAGTGCTTGTGTTGCTGTGTCTTTTACCGCTTGTGGTGTCATCACTTGTGGACGCTGCTGCGGTGATAGAAGTTTCGCTGCTAAGCAACGATAGTTTATCATCGCATGCCAAAGCTTCCTCTTTAGCCACACTGGCGGGCGCACAATCAGCAGTGGGGAACGCTTTAACTGCACTTGCGCCGCTTGTGACATCTGTGGGAGCATTATTAACTGCTAACTCCTCATCATCGGCCAGCAATGCATTAATTTGCGCCTCCATACAATCAGCGTTTGAAGCGCGTTCATCCTGCTCACGAGCGCTTGCCTTTCTTGTATTTGCAGTTTCCTTGCTTTGTGTAGGCGACATCCCCGCAAACGCTAGCTTTTTATCACTGGACTTTGACTGTGTTTCCTGCTTTCTATGTGCTTGTTGTTGTTTGCTAGTGCTGCTAATGCCACCGCCACTCTGACCTTGTTGTGTACTTGAGCAGACGTTTATGGGCTCCTGCTTGCTGTTTTGCGTTTGTACTTTTCTATCCTTATCTTTGCATGCGAATTGATTATTCATTAATTTACGCCATTTCAATGTTTTATCTTCAGCCAAATCATGATTGAGCAGCGTACCACCTTCAGCTGTGCTTGTGGCGCATTCAGCATCAAATGTGCTGGACATTGAGCTGAGCAACGATTCCATGCAATCGGCTGAGGTCATGTTGTTGCTGTTCTTATTTGTATATTTTATCAGGGTAGAAAGTTAATTAGTAAAAAATTAGCGCTGGAGGTGTTTACCTTGAATCTTTATATGTATGTATTATTTGCTCGCTTTCCGCTTCCAGGCGTTTCGTGTCCAATTGCATTTGCGTATACATAAATTGGTAATTGGTATGTATGTATGCATATGTTCAAAGATCAATCACATGCTCGTTAAGTTCGATATGTAATGATTTTCAGCATAGCACACAGTGAAAATTAATATTTTGTTCAAGTACCTGAACTTCTATTCCAAAGAAACGCACTCGCCATAAGCTTCTCACGACGAAAAAAGTCGAAAAAATGCAGTGGAAGTTAACACTATTACGTTGGTTCAATTGTCCAAGGTTCGTGTTTTTTTACAGGTAAAAATCTATGCTTACAGCTGTTCACGCCCAACGCCCCCTCGTCGTACACGTCGCCACTAGTCTTCAAACACACACACACGTAAATGCACACACGTCTTACTTCATCGGCGGGGCGTACACGTCTCTTGATCTCATTTTAATTTTTTTTTTTCGATTTTTTTTTGTTTTATCTCAAAGATTTTTCTAGTTGAGATTTGATTAAAAACAGCTTCTTACTTGACAATTGCTTTGATTTGCAATTTTCTCGTGCCGTTTTCACGCTCAATCAATTTAATTATAGTAAAAAAATACTTTTTCCTGCTCCACAAATCTCGGCTGAGACAACTTTTTTCTTCTGCTCTTGCATGAAATAGGAATGCCTATTTGCTTCTTAGCGCTGCTGCTGTTTTTTGCCCTGGTATGTAGTATATTCACTTATCTACACTTTATGCCTAGTCTTTGCTGCTTACGCGGCTTCTTCTTTTCTCTAGCTAATAGTTAGTGTATTTAATATTGCCTTTCATTTGCTTACATGTTTGTTGTTTTATCAACACTTTTTCTAGAAAAATTAACACGTTTTGCAGTTTTAATTATTTTTTAATAAAATTTAATATTCAATACTTAATAATTTGATTATTTTTTGTCCCCAACTTCCTCTAGATTACCAATACAAACGCACACAATTGTATTCACAATTTTTTTGGTCTCAATCTTGCCTGCACCCCACTTCACCGCTTATTTCCAAGACCATCCATCATGCATCATCATCGTTCACGTTCGCCAGTCTCGATTTCATTTCAATACTTACAATTTTTACATGCTTTTTTCACCACATTTAATTCACTTAATTTATTTTTAATTGCATATTTCACACTTGATATTCTTAATTTTAATTTAATTTGTTTTGAATAAATTTACAGCTGTGTTTTTTTTTTCTAGACCACATAAATCTTTTGTTGAAAATTCTTCAGCTGCTTTCCGTCCGTGTCTTGTTGGAAAACGACAACTTCTGCTGGCATACTTCAATGCCGTCGTTGGCGTTGTCGTTGTTTTGCTTTTGCTGCTTGTTCGCTGCCCGTTCGCTTCCTATTTCAATGAAGAATTGTAATTGTGCGCTGCTTTACTTTGCTCTGCCGCTGTTTTGTATGCGCCGCCGTTGCTGCTGTTTTCGTGTTGTAATATTTCGTACGTGCTTATTTCATTGATCTGACCACACGATCTTTTCCTTTTTTGAATGGCACTTTTTGAAAGCACATGAATTTTGTTTACCCCCTCCTCTATTGTCGGCACACACACAAATGCACAAAAACTGCACTACCGCCCCATCAAGCGTCAGCAGCATAATAATTAGCCCCCTGTCAGTTGCCTTTCTTTAGTTTTGTTCTTGTAGCGTTTGCCACCCTCTTTGCGCTTATTTGTTGTTGGGTTGTTCGTATTTCGTTTGCACACAATTTTTTTTGGTTACTGCTCAGCTGCTGCTGCACCTCATTTTGCTTTTATTGCAATATTAGTTTGTTTCGCTTTTATATATATTTTTGGACGTATTTTAGCAGTTGTCTCCTAAAGGAAACAATTACCTTAATTTTATTTTCTTGTTGAAATAAGCACAATTTTTGCGGTTTCAATACTTCTACTTTCAATTATTTAATTTCACTTTTTACGTGCTACTTTCCATGTTTTCTGGCTGGTGCAAACGTTTTTCACCACACTTTAATAATGATTTTCTTTTGCTTTTGCATATTCGAAAAGCACACTTATTTGTGAAAACCCTGATATTTTCCTTATCGTAAGAAACTAAATTTATTTATGTATTTTACTTAATTTCAGTATAAATTATTTGCTTTCATCAAGTGGCGTTTCTTTAAAACGCTTGAAATAACACAACCTCGAAACATAGAAAATTGTTTTAGTGCCACCCTGTGCGGACTAACAGCGTTGCTTATTTCAGATGTTAGGGTTCTCAGACGTCAAATACAGTGCACAAATTTCCTTGCGCCAAGCAGATTGAACTTTACTTTCATACAAGTCAGAAAACTGCACATACGCAATAGAGACGTTTCTATTTTTGTCTGACACACAATTAGAATCATATGTTCTTTTGTTTCTTTATTTAAATTTTTTGGATTTATTTATTTATTGTGTAAAAAGAAGCAGATAAATTGAACTGTTGGAAGTATTGATAGTCATACAACATTACGTGAGTGTAGAAAAAGTGGCACGTCATGTGAAAACAACAGATCGTGCAAAAGGCCTTTTAGCTGTCAGTTTTTTCAACGTACTGCCGTATCGTATCTGCTTGGCGCATTATTTGCACAAGGCTTTGCTTGGCGCATGCCGTGATTGAAACACCGCCAATTGATAAACCAGTTTGCATATTTTAATACAATTAGCAGTTCAGAACATGATCCAATAATTTATATGGTCGTCTCAGATGACATAGCGTCTTCTTCTTCCTCATTCACACCTTATGTCAAACTATCATATCTTTGTTTTTTGTTGACACTCTTTGCTTACAGTTCTTGGAAAAGCTATTGACTTCGCTTCGTGTTTTATTTATTTTTAATAAAAATTCGCTGTGAATTGATATTTAACGAGTGCTTTGTGATAATATTTTAAGAAAATGTGTGATTTATGTGTGTGTTATACGTGAAAAGCTTAGAAAATAGGCGAATCGTTTTTGCGCGTTTCCTCTCACATGTGCATTTTGACATAAGAATTAAACGACGTCAAACGGTAATTTCGTGTTGTTGGCCGATGGAGACGACCATATAAATTATTGGATCATGGTTCAGAAATACATTTTGCGCAGTGTTTTTGAGTTGTGCATGTTCAAATTCTTATTTGCGCCAATTTATAACTTGTGGACTTTTGAAAGGATTATGATGTATGTAGTTGTAACTTAAGAGGCAGCAAAAACGGTTAAGTGGGCAATCACCTATTTCAAATATTTTTGGAAAACGCTATATGTTGTTGTAGTGGTAACGACAAAAACACTCCCCGAAGGTTTTGGGGAGTGTTGTCGAATTAACAGTACTTGGCCGGATTTTAACCCGGTACGCTCCGGTACTCCCTTGCGGTACTGCCCGACTGTCGTGGTAGCGATTTATGACCAATGAAACCTTCTAGGTCATGTCACCCCTCCCTCCGTAAGGAAGGATAAGATGGGTAATGAGAGGTGAGAGGCATCATACCCGTAGATCAACCATCGAGTTGCACGTCCTTACCTTTGTGCTTACGACCGGTATGCCTACCTCGGGCATATTCTAAACCCCTAACCCGCGAGAAACAAAACACTATATCTTAGCATCTGTTTTAATAACGGCCTATTTGAGCTGCCAATGTATATAATTTTTAATTCAGATAGAGGGTATTTTAAGCAAATTCTGAGATAGAGGATTATTAAAACAAAATTTGAGGCAGGGTGTTCGTCGCACAATTCCTGCGATAGTTCGATTTTTTATATATTTTTAAATATAGTGATCTTCCACTCAGCTGTCCATCTTGGACTGTAACGATTGGACAAATAGGTAATAATTTCACTAATGCGGTGCCGAAACACCGCACTCAAGACTGTTACTGGATGTCCGCTCCGGAGCATAATTAAGAGAAAAAATGCCTAAAAACGCATACCAGGTCTGTTTGACTCAAAGGCACAACGGCAGCTTTCAGGACCAATGCTGCCATACAAACAAGAGCTCCACCTGGAGCTTCAGAAGAGTCTCTACCTTAAGCGTGTATAGAAAGTATTAAAATGTGTTTTTCGCTTAAATGTGGGAAGTTATTTAACAGGAAGTCTCGTAAATTAGTTTTGTTTGGAATTTTTCTTTGGATTAGGCTGTTCCAATTGGAAACACTTTAGTCAAGAGGAAAGATGGGTGAGCAAATTTGCTATGGTGTAAAAATATTTTCTTTCGGCTGTAAGGTGAAACAAACTAGTTTTATTTGCACTACAGTAGGTTAGATCGGGAAAGCTTAACAAATCGCATCGGAAACTTTCACATTTGGAAAAAACACACGTGCCTAAGTAAATATTTTGTGAATAAACTATATTTTAGCGCGTAGATTCGTAGTTGTCAAGAGCTAGTTAAACTTCTCAAATACTCTAATTGTCAGAACTTTCATTCGCCCTGTCTAAATTTATAGTTTTCAACAATTTTTGAAAATTTATCATATGAGCAAGGGTAAAATGTAATTTTTTGTTTGCTCATGGTCCTAGGTTACACATCCGGGCAGAGAACGTTTTTCAAAGCACCCTTAGGAATTGGTCGACAAACATTCAGGATGTGTATTTCTTCCATGAAAATATTTTTAGAAAAAAATAATCGGATTTACAAGATACCGTTCCGAGAGGGATTAAAAACTGTAGGGGTCCTGCTGATTTGGAGAAGTTCCTATTAAAACTTCTCGGAGCTATATCGGTATAAAATTATTGTTAACACTTAAAAATATATGTATTTCATAATGCAAATTTCAGGAAAAATCACAACGTGATAGCGATTGTGATAACATTTAAACGCGCACTCATCGTTCATGAAATGTAAAAAGACCACACATGATAACTTATGTTTGACCAAAGAATATTTTGCCGTGAATCTTTTCAAAAGACTTAAACTATCTACGTGCTTATCTGTGCAAAGCAGAAAAAATTGTTTTGAAGATCACACCATTGACAGTCTTTCTACGTCTTATCAACGATTATAAAATATTTTACATGAATTTATTAGCTAAATTTATATTCTAGTCAGCGATACGCATGTGTGCATCTAGCCTTTCCTTCCAGGATTTTTGATTCTCGCGCCCCTTGCAGTGAATGTATTCATTTTCTAATCTTTTTTTTCCCATTCTGTAAAAATATGTAGGTTAAAATAAATTTTCTCTACAACGTACGTGGGGACTAACAAAAGTTCGCTCAGGTAACAACTTTGTTAAAGGTAATATCATCAGTTTTATCGACGTAATTTTCATTAATTTCAAAAAATTTCTTATACCTATAAAACCACTAGCCAAAACAGCGTTAAAAGGCCTTTTCGTCTTATATATATTTTAGAAATAAGCAGAACTCGCAAGGTCTAGTATGATGCAACACAGTTATTTTTGGATTTAAGAATCACCAACAAAGCGAACTTTTTTTAGTACCTCCCCTCAAATGTAATACTTACATTTTTATCAGCAAAACGATTTTTTGCTTTAGTGTTATCAACCTCTGTCCACGTCGACTTAATTTTTCGAGTTCGACTTACTTTTCCTTTGCCTAGGTCAGAGTTGTCTTTCTCGGCCAACTCATTCTTATTATATTTTACATCTACTCCCTCTAAGTTATCATAAATGTCATCAATATCATGCTTAATAGTTTCTAATTTAAGCAGCTGAGTTTTCGTCCACTGTTCTTTTGTTCTATTTTCATATTGTGGATAATTAAGGTTTACATCAAGGAGGCCATTGCTATTCTCATAATTATTCCAGCTTTGGTTTCTGCATGCCGGCAGCGCGTTAGCTTCATTATCATCGTCGCCAACATTTAATTCCTCCTTAAAAACAGTAAACTGGGCTTCGGTTGCAGTAAAATTACTTTTATTAGTCTCATCATGTTGTTGGTAGTCTTCATCATCACTCAATAAATCTTTAATGTGTCGCTCCATACATGCGCCGGTTGATGTAGTCACTTCCCGATAATGTTCACTTTCAGCCAGTGCTTTCGCAGATTTTCTGTCTACCTTTCTGTAGGAAAACCTCCTTCCATCTAACTTTTTTTCACTTTTCTTTGACAGCTGAACTTCCTTTTTCTGCTTTTTGTTGGCTTGGGATGCCTTTCCATTACTGGTAATGTAGCTTAAACTCTGTTGCAAGCTATTACATTGCTTTTTTACACGTATGCCCCTCTTGTGCGTGATATTCTCCTTGTATGCAAATTTATTATTAAATAAGTTCCTCCATTTCATAGTTTTGTCCTCTGCTAAATCATGATTCAGCAGAGAATCGGCCTCATCCGTGCATGTGGCGCATTCAGCATCAAATGTGTTTGACATAGAGCTTAAGAGTAACTCCAAAGAGGGTTCATTGTATGCCGGCGGGGATTCTTCACTTTTTAAAGGCTTTTTCAATTCTTGTTTCTTCGCACAACTGGCAGTGATTATGTAGTCATTAATATGCATACTATTTGCTTTATCAATTCTTTTAATGCACTTCTTGTTCTCGTCCACATCGGGTTTGACTAATGTCTCAACTTCAGTCGCCTCTGTAAGGTAATCAGTATTAAATGTGCTACACATAGCACGATGCAAGGAATCGATACAATCAGCAGATGTCATGGCTATGATGGTGTGCGCGAGCTCTTGTGGTATTAACTTGCAACTACAATATAAAGGATTTATAAAAGACTTGCAATCATCATTTAAAACACTTACCCTTGACTCAGCCAAAAGGCACCAACGTTCTTTTATTCAGTTTATCATCCTTGAACGCCCCTTACAAGTGCGTTTCGTGTTAAATTCGCTGCGGCAGCAAAGTTGCGTTTATTCACAATCAAACTCGCATTGAAAATTCCTTATCGCATTACATATTTTTAGTTTTGTTTGGCCTATTTCGTTGATGTAGACAGGTTCTCAAATCTAAGATAATTTACAAAAACCAAATTTTTTTTTGTTTTGCGCCGTGTTCCTGTTCTATCTTCCTTGCTTGTGCAGGATCGTTCCACAGCAAATGCGTTCCCGTATGCGTAAGGTACAGTATAATAATCCACAGCCTTGGTCTAAGTAGAGGCTGATGATGCAGAAAAATAGTACTTGTCGAACGACTCTGTCCATTGTTTGCACAGCTGTTGGTTGACATTTCTATCGGAATTTGGTATAAATAATGTTGCCAATCTTAGTATCTATGGCGGGACCTATTTTATGGCCGTTTTCATCATTAGCAGTAAACGCTAACTGGCAGTTAAATTGACAGAAACAGAATGGTTATCTGCTATATGAAGTGGTGAAAACCCATGATGAAAACGGTCCGTAGACAAAGAACATATAACTATAAGAAGGTTTAACGCGACGAATAGTGGGAAACAGTAAACCATCAATTCGCGGGTAGGTAATTCAACACTGGGGAATTTCGCGTTTAAATCGCGAGTTTTAAGGCCATTAGCACTTTTATTTTTATTCAATATTTACAATTAAACGTAATTTTATTGTGTGAATATTCGATTAAAACGCAGTGAATTCAAGCAATTTACACGCAGGTGCAGTGGTGAATTACCTACCATCGCTTTGACAGCATCCACTTGAATTCGCTGTTGGATCTTTTAATAGCTATATGTTCTTTACCTTAGAGTATTTTTACTTTGTTTTGTAGTCTTATTTGTCTTTTGCATAGAAATGTTTTATTTTGACGCAAGACACCGCGGGTTAGGGGTTTAGAATATGCCCGAGGTGGGCATACCGGTCGTAAGAGGCGACTAATATGTACAAAGGTAATGACATGCAACTCGATGGTTGATCTACGGATATGATGCCTCTCACCTCATTACCCATCTTATTCTTTCTTACGGAAGGAGGGGTGAAATGACCTAGAAGGTTTTACTGGTCATAAATGGCTACCACGACAGTCGGGCAGTACCGCGAGGGAGTACCGGAACGTACCGGATCCCAATCCGGCCAAGGACTGTTAATTGGACAACACTCCCATAAACCTTCCGGGAGTGTTTTTATCGTAACCACAACAACAACAACGAAGCTGCCCAGCTATTCTTATGAAACGACCTGTTTATTGGTCCATGGACTCAATTAGGGTGAGAACAGAGTACAAGTAGCTGGTCTGTTGTTTTTACATGAATTCGCTAAATGGGACTATAGACTGTCCCCCTTTGGCTACAACTCGTAAATCTAAATGTTCCAGGTTCCATGTTGGTTTTTTCGTCATTGAAAGTGAATTATCTACCCGCGAATTGATGGTTAAATGCAACAACATACTGGCGTAAAGATTGTCAAAAGCAACTGGCTGGTGTTAGCGAATGAACCGAACAGAAAATAGGAATATATTAATTTTTGAGAAATTATATGTTGCAAGCGTGGCTGAAAGTGGTTATTATTGAATAATATCGCAATATTTGCAATTTTTTTTAGCAGAAGCACTAGAAAAAACACAAAATAGCAAATGCAAATCACGCATGTTTACTTTTTCCTCTTAACATTCTGCTTTTTTACATCTCCTTCTGACAATCTATACGCCAGTGTGTTCAAACAAATTGAATCAGCTGATGAAATGATACAACCTTATTATTGAACCATGGTTAAATGTTTCCTACTATGTGTCGCGTTGAACCTTCTTTACGCTCTACGTTCTTTGATAAACCTACTTTCATACATCGTTTTCCTAATTTTTCTTTTCCACTAATTTTGGAACTGAGTTTTGAATTTGAAATTTTGAGGTCTTAATAAAAACTTTGAACGAATCACCCGGTCTTTATTCACAGCGTTGCTTTTATTGTGCTGAGGTATGGATTATACAAACACACAACACTTTTGTGGTAGAGTAATGCAAGTGTGTTGAAGAAATTTGATGTTTTCAATAATTTGTTTTTGTTCCTTTGCAGAGCTGAAAAGAACAAGTCGTGTGGTTCAGTGAAATTGTGAAAATTCTAATAAAATATTAGAATATAAATTCTTTAAAAAAGAATGCGAAAGTCACAATAAAGTAGTGATCTAATGAAGTTTTAACGGCGCCGGCGATATTTGTGAATTGCGTGTTTGAATATTTAATCAATGCAGTAGAAGAAAAAAAGTGGAAAAGTATACCAACCCCAGGAAAAAATTTGTGAAAAACCGTGCAAGTCAAACGCATAACAAAAGCATAGTGAAAAAATTGATGTAATAATCTATAAAAAGTGAAAAGAAAGAAAGCAATAACACATACGCAAAAGATTTTGCAAAACGCAAACGAATTTTGTTTTTTTTTTTGCAAGCAATCGCATAAGGCATTTTCGCACCACATTTCCATTGTATACTATAAACAGTCAAGACGCCGCCAACAGCGCCAGCTACACCCCCAACGGAGCATACGTGCGTGATGCGTGACCTCGGCGGCACTAAAATGGCCGAGCTTAAATTTGAAGCTCCATTAGCTAAATTCGAGGAGACAGATGAATGGGGCGGTTGTGACTATATTTCCAATCAGAATGCACTAAACGATACATTGAATTTGAATATGAAGGATCCAGCAATGAAGCAGGAAGCAAAGATGCGTCTACTCGAGGAAGCTGTACGTGATGCGCATGTGAGTAAGAATGGTGGCGTCGGCATGCTAATGACGAATGGTGGAGAAAAAAATGGTACTGCCGATGGTGCAGCAAGTCCAAATTGCAATTCTATGCTTGCAGCTGAACTTGGTATGGATGTAGGTTTGACGCCTGGCGATGAAGGCTGCGATAAGCGTTCCACAGGCGATAATGTGGATAACTTTGCTGAGACATTCGGCGGCAGTCTTGAAGATTTGGTTAATACATTTGATGAAAAGATAACTAAATGCTTTGGAAATTTCGAAGAGAATATCGAGGAATTGGCACCGGTTCAGGTGCGCAGCCAGGAGGAAATTATGAATGAATGCCAGTGAGTATAAGTTTTTTTATATGAATATGTTAAACTATTATGGTTTAAATAAAGTAGTCCAAAGCGCAACGAATTGCTGCCAAGAAAAGTTCTCTTGGGTACATTAATGAATTATAATTTTCCAAGCCGGTCTAAAGCGAATACTCAAGGAAGAACATAAATTGTAGGAAGCTATTATGAAGAAGCTTAATATGGATTTAATTAGGTTTTGCTACAGAAGTTACTGATATTTATGGAATTACCAGCTCAAGACTAGTTTGTTTATGTAAATACAGTACGATTTATTTCTGTAAAATTATTATTTTTTCTTTAATTGTCTTATGTATGCCATAGCATAGCATGTATGCATTACTCTTGACACCCTTGTCCGCGCCTGCGCATAAAGTGCACCACTACCCGCACGATACAAACGTAGGGTTTTTTTTTGTAAAATATGCACATGAATTTTTGTCCAAACAAGCAAATATGTAAGCCACACACCCCCACTAATGCAAGACTAGGCACACAACTAAGCCTCTTCATAGGCAATGAATACAACTATACATATGGGGCACATATGTAATATGGGAGTTCATTAGGAGCTAACAACACGCTTCTTTACCGTTTCCACTCTTCACAAAAGAGCATTCTTTGTATATCCAAAATATTAAGTTTAGTTCTATGAATTCGAAGACATTTTCGAATGCAATTTAGGATTGAGTTTTTACAGTAACCAAGACCTGTGGGCTAGGGGTTAGAATATGCCCGACGGAGGTATGCCTGTCGACTAAATCCCATTCCCACAACAGCCGGTTCTATCGCACCGGAATGACCCGGGTTTTTTCACCCGGCCAAGGGCTGTTATTTCAGTGTAACCCTGTCCAATCTGGGGCAGGGCGAAGCACTGTTAACAACAACAACAACAACAACTAAATCCACGAAATCGCTACCACGGCAGTAGGGATGCCGCAAGGTGCTTGCACGGGAGCGTACCGGATTCATAACTGGCAACAACAGTGTAACCCAGTTTGATCCATCACCTCCCACTTTATGAATGGGAGCTCCGAATAAGCAGGGCGAAGTACTGATACAATAATAACTTCATTTGCCCTAGTAGTTTTATCAATAGCCGAAAGAAGTCAAAGGCTAACCACCATTTGATCCTTTCCCCGCTCATAAGCACTTTATTATACTAAGGTAATGATGTTTTGATGGTGGTCGGTGGTGTAGTTTGCATTTTAGTCTGATATGTGAAGAGGGTGAAGATGTAGTGGTAGAATGATATTTCGTTTTATTACCGCTGACGAAAGCAGTCTACAGTTGGCGATTCCTATTTTGCACTCACGTTGGAATATTATATGCTGAGGTAGCCGAAAAGTATTACTACTGGTTTACTCATGTACATGTGGATGTGAAAATTACGCAAGTAAATGTAAACACAAATATTTGCAAAATTTTTGTAAACTGAGCATAAGCCATGAAACAGGTGTTTAAGATGGTGGAATGTCTATGCTGAACTTATGAAGCATGCGCTAATAAAAGTTGTATAATGTTGCAAATGGATTTTTAAGCAATGAAATTTTTCATAAGCATTGCTCGGAATTTTATTTTTGTTTGAGGAATTCTGATCTTCCCAAGGGTTTGGGGAGTGTTAGGGATATGAGCAGCGCTTTGCTGTAATGAATTCGGTACTAGCACCTTCTGATACCAGACCGACTGACGCTGGAACTTTTTGTCATACCTGCCGCGATTATATTCTAGGTCCCTAAACCGCTTGTGAATCGAAATGTTCAGTATAATGAACTAGCAGACCCGGCAAACGATGTCCTGCCTAAAATTTGGCTTGCCTACATTTAACAAATTGTACTCTTTTCCCTCCCTACTTTTCGCATCTTCTACATTTATCCTTATCTCCTCCTTTTACTGTAGTTTTGCATTTCTCCCATACCCATATACCATTACTCTTTTTTACCCTCTTAATTTTCCTCTAACACCACCCCTATGTCTCAAATTTCTATTTCTACTCCCCTTCTTCTCCCATTTCCTCTGCGGGTACTGATATATACATAGTTTAGAAGATATATCGAATTTCATTTTATTTGAAACTGGTACTGCTGTCTGTTTCCAAGGGTTTTTGATATATAGAACACAAATCTGTATATAAAATATCATTAGCTTTTATTAATTATTTATGTAAAACTGGACTAAAGGACACATATCCAAATATCATTGATTTAGACTAAATAAATTCAGAGTTATGACGAATTGAAATTTTATATAGCCGGAGGGCGTGGCACCGCCCACTTTTCGAAAACTATACATAGCCTATGCGGTACCCAGCCAATTTCTGAACCTATCGTGAAAGTTTCATAGAGATCGACTCTAAACTTTGGACATTAATGAAGAACAAACAAAACACACAAAAATGTGGGCATGGCACCGCCCACTTTTCCAAAGTTATGCAAGTCTTTACTAAAGGACACATATATCCAAATATCATTGATTTAGACTAAATAAGCTCAGAGCCTGGGGCGTGGCACCACCCACTTTTCCGAAACTATATATAGCCTATGCTTTAACGTGTGATCCCAAGAATATACTGTGAAAATTTCACAAAAATCGGTTGAGTACTTTGGACGCCTATAAAGAACACACAAACACGCAAACACCTAGACACACATTTATTTTTGTTTATAAGATATAATAAATCAAAAATTCGATATGATCAAGTCGAACTTCCAGCTCCTCACATTTGGTTAAAAAAAAACTTGTTTTGGAAAACCAAATTTAAAAAATAAAACGTGGAACAATTCCTCTCAAGAAGAGAAATGATTAAACCAAAATCAGACTCAATAAGGAGTGATAAAATATTATATATAATAGGATGGCAATCTCAGTTTCTTGAGCTCAAAGAATAGAAACCAACCCGAAAGGAAATGCTGTATATGAAGTAATTTAATTGTCCCTAACAGTTTTAAATGGGGCTGAATTGCTAAATATTTATTATAATGGGTATAATGAAACCCCCAAGCTTGATTAACTGCGAAGACATATGGGTTATCGGCTCCAACAAACATACATGCATTGAATATTACCGGCAGTAACTGAAAAAGCTCAAATAAAATGCTAGTAAGTGCGATATTTCACAGTTAAGTGCAGTACGATTGAGGTTGCTTGCTTGCATATGTCTACGGTTTGCTTGAGGGTTGGGCAGTAAGACACAAAATGCATGCTCAGCAGTCGGTAAACCATGCAGTGGTTGGCTAACGAAGAAGAATCAACTCAAATGCAATACATGCCATACATATTGAGCTTTGTGTATTTAATAGTTGCTAATGGTAACTATGTTCTTGCTTGAAGTAAACAAATATGTTGCATTGGTTGACGGAAAACATGCTTGAAGCTGGAGAAAAATGTTTTACAAATTTAAATACAAAGTTTTGAAATAAAACAAATTTTTGATGTAACTTGGAAGCATTTTGTATCATCCCTTGTCAAATTTGGTTTGTTAACAAACCAGTTTCGGCGTTCCGACATCCTCAGTGTTTAGTTTCGTTCTCTTTTTTTGTACCGAAGAGTTGCTACATGAATTGCAGGAGCCTTTGGAGAATAATCCACATATCGCACCCTAAATCAAAAACCGTCACAACTCAAAATCGTAGGAAATTTAGCATGAAAGCCAATGCAACAATTAAATTTAAATTGAAACAACCTACACAAATCAGTAAACTATAGAATGGAAAATTGATAAGCAACAAAAAAATTTAAACTAAGTACAGGGTTTTTTTTTAGAGGTTTGTTTTTCGAATAGAGATAAAACTGGCATTTTGTGGTCAAATCTGGCAACTCTAATGTCATTTATGTTCAGTTTGGTTTGCCATTTCATCATGAACAGGTTGACAAAAGAACAACGCTTGCAAATCGTGCAAATTTATTTCGAAAATAATGGTTCAGTTCGCGAAGTTTACCGTGAGCTCCGTCCATTTTATGGTCGACATAATCGTCCATCAGAGCAATTAATTCGGTTAACCATGGATCGTTTTCGCACTACGTTTACTCTATGTGATAATACGCATCCGCAGAGACGTCGAACAGTGCGCACCGAAGCACCAATTGCCGCTGTAGAGCAAACTGTTGAAGAGGACCCGAATGAATCGATTCGCCACCGTGCACAGCAATTGGAGCTTTGTCCATCAACTTTATGGAAGATTTTGCGCAAAGATCTTGGCTTGCGACCTTACAAGATCCAGCTTGTGCAAGAATTAAAGCCGCGAGACCATGCAATGCGTCGTGATTTTGGTGTATGGGCCGAAAATGAGATTGATTTCGATGCTGATTTTCATCGCAAAATTTTGTTCAGTGATGAGGCTCATTTTTGGTTGAATGGCTACGTCAACAAGCAAAATTGCCGCATTTGGAGTGAAGAGAATCCACATGAGACCCTTGAAACGCCATTACATCCACAAAAACTGACTGTTTGGTGTGCTCTATGGGCTGGTGGAGTCATTGGGCCATACTTCTTCCGCAATAATGCTGGAGAGGCAGCTACCGTTAATGGAGACCGGTATAGAGCCATGATAACCGACTATTTTGTTCCCGAATTGGATGGCATGAATGTGGATGAGTTGTGGTTCCAACAAGACGGCGCCACATGCCACAAAGCGCACGTCACAATCGATTTATTGAAGGAAACATTCGATGAGCGCATAATTTCGCGGAATAGACCTGTCAATTGGCCACCAAGGTCGTGTGATTTGACACCATTGGATTATTTTCTTTGGGGATATGTGAAGTCGCTCGTCTACACCAACAAACCAGAAACGTTAGGGGAATTGGAAGCCAACATTCGTGGCGTTATTGCCGACATACGGCCCCATATGCTCGAAAAAGTGGTTGAAAATTGGACCTGTAGAATTGGCTTTATTCGAGCCAGCCGCGGCGGCCACATGCCCGAAATCATATTTAAACATTAATGGCATAAAATTATCCTTCCAATAAAGCCAAATTGATGGACCTTAAAACGATTTTCTTGTGTTTTATTTCAATTCGAAGTTCTATACCCCTAAAAAAAAACACCCTTTATAATGCACAAATATTTGATAACAACACTTTATATAGCTGCCCACAAAAGCTTTAAAGTACACATTAAGCTGTAAAATACATATAGCTCACGTCAGCACATTTCAATTAATTTTATTGTTGACATCCTTATTTATCATATAAACAATTGAAATCATGCATTGTTGTGTATACAAATAACTAATGCAATTACGTACCATTTGCGAATGAAAGTAACAAGTGAGAAAGGGAAAAACTAAATAAGTTGAATTCAATTACGAGCCTCATGTGAACTGATAAAAATGAAAGTGTTGAGCATAACATTGGAACTTAGTTAAGGAAATGAAATCCAGTTTTATTGTTTAAAAGCTCCTCTGGCTTCATTATCCAAATAATCCCTTGCCTTTGGTAAAACGTCAAATATGTTCACTGTCTCAACATATTCTTATCATTCACTCATGGCAATATATTGCGTCCACAGCTACGATGGACCGCATCAATCCACTGCTCGCCAGTCCACTCTCATTACTTACTTTTCTTCTTACAACTATCACTAATAGAACTGGCCTTTCCTGTTTACAAATTCCATTAATTTGCCTTCGTGCTGACTTCAGCTTGTTTTAAATACCCTCATTTCGTCACAGTCACAGTCAAGTCAAGTAGTCTTATCAATAAAAGTTTACTTATATGCATACTTGAATAAATTCTACAATCTTCATATGCACTCAGCATAGCATAAAGTCACAAATAGCACTTGACTTCAGACAGATAATGTACGTATGTACGTCTTTTTACAACCTTTTTTTTTTTTTGCAACATTGCTCTGATTTATATTTTGCCCAAAGTTTCAGCATCAAGAAGTTGCGGAAGTAGAGACTTGCGAGCTTTGTTTTCCAGTCTAACAAGTCTCTTCGCTTTTCGTAATACAACAATCCTCAACCAAGAAAAGAAAGAAAAAGATTGCCTCAGGAAAATCTTGATATCTGTGAGTCTAATGACATGCGTTTTATCGCGCCGAACATATGAAGTGCTGAAGACAATATTGTAGTTAAGAAATAAACCCACATCATTTGTGACCAAATGACGTATGCCAATGTGCGTATCTTTACTTTCTTTCCTTTTTGTCTAACTTTTCATTGCAAGCACGTTTGTACTTCTAATTATTTACGCACCTTAATTACAATGTACCGTAAACCTGCTCGCTAAGTACTTTATGAAAGGTACACCTGTGTTCAATATAATAGTAGTGAAATTAAAATGGATATCGTTCGACGAAATAAGAATAAGCTGTGATTTTAATAATTTTCATTTAAAATATGGCGAATTCCATAAAAGAAACCATATAGAAAGATATTTCAAAGTATACACAAAGTTCAGGAAAATTAATTAAGCTTTAAAAAATGGCTATCAAAATCTTACCATTTTTTTGCCTGAATTTTTGAGTACTCAGTTTTGTAGACCAATCTATTTTAGTATAATATAACATTGTGCAAGTAAGAACTCCTTCAAAATTTCCCTGAATTTGCAGTATTTTTTAAACAAAGGTGTTGAGTGATTTCTTCCATACAACGAATGAAGAAAAATAAATTTTATATGGAAAAAAATACCCAACATCCTTGACAAAAAAATATCTCAAAGTTAAGGGAAAATTTTGAGGTATTTATAACTTGCGCATAATTTAAAGAGCTATAAAACTGCGTACTTAAAAATTTTCTAAAAATTTCTCTCAACTGATATAATTTTTTTAAAAGTTTAATTAACTTTTCTGAACTTTGTGTAAACTTTGAAATTTTTTTCTCTGTGGTTTCTGTTATGGAATTCGCTATATTTTAAATGAAAATTATTAAAAACCCAGCTTCATTTTATTTCGTCCAACGATATCCAATTTAATTTCACTACTATTATATTGAACACAACTGTATGTGCGTCCTTCTTCTCTGATGTTTCTCTCAAGTGCGTGGTTTTCTTTTTGAAATGTATCATTATTCTACCTAAAAGTGACAGATCTTGTTTCTTTAGTGTGTTTACCTGTAGCAAACCTTTTTTGTCGGACACACAAATTGTTCACAGCGTGTTTGTTTTTCTTCTTACATATCTACTTGACCTTTTTGTCGTTAAGTCTCGTTTTGTTTATTTGTTTTTATTAATATTAGTTGTATCCCGCCTATTTTATGCCACTTCTGATTTCAAAAACTGCTTCGCGTCTACTTAGAGTGTAGCTACGAAAATATACAATGTGTATGGTGCCTTTATAAACTCTTTGATGGCTCTACAACTGTGTTAACTATGAGTCTTTGATTCTCAGGAAACTTATTATTTCAATTAGTTTATTTATCACCTTGTAGGAGACGCATTTCCAACTGGTTTATGCACGCTAGGCATAACTGATTGTACGTAGAAAATATTCTGCGTGAAAGTTAGCAAACTGCGAACTTGTTTCAAGGCTTCAGCATATTAACCTGCCTTTTATATGCACCTACTAAGCACATTAAAGTCTTCTCTCAAACTTGAAAGCCAAGAAAACCGGAATTCCTTGCGCATCACTTCAATACATGTCGATTCCATAGCAGTAAAAAGACAACCACCAGCGTACGAGATAATAAACCGCAAAAAATCATGTACTTGCAATACAACTGAACACACAAAATAAAAAGTAATACGTCACGCTTGAACTTTCTTCGTGCTTTACACCAGCAAAAACAAGTTTCATTAAGCTGTGACTTCTTGCCCGCAATTTACCTATAAGTGGTCAGCTCTCCTCCTATCCGCTGACCTAAGCGATGCTGCAGAGCATTTAAACGTATTGCAAGAAAACTTTACAATGCTGCAAACTTTTTGGTCGATAATGCGGTTTGTGGCCTGGCATAAAAGAGTGCCACCATTAACCGTTATGCGCACTTTTTGCAGAAGATAAACTTGTTAAGTGCTTTTCGGCGTACTGCGATTTTAAAATGGACTAAGAAAAAAGTGGAATTCGTTTATTTTCACGCCAAACCCTTTTCAAAGTGAAAAAAAAATGCTTGCTCCATGAATTCAATTAAATAATTCAAAACTGTAAATATACAAACTGATTACTAGTTAATTTGCTGAATAAGCGCATTTTATCTTCAATCAAACCTACATACATCAATCTCACGTGTTTGTCAAGCAAGCATTTTTTTATGCATACCAAGAACGCAGCTGTCATGCATGTTTGTGTAGACATTTCTCGGCTGGTATATGTCAACGACGGCAAACACGTTACATCATTTTGAAATTATTCCTACCACGTTAAAAAAAGGTCGTAATAGTGAATATATTAAAATAAATGTCTGTAGATATTTTTAGCTAGCAGAAAATATATTACAATAAAAGTGTTAGTTAACGAAGTAGCAAATTGGCACGTTGAAATGAAACTCCCACACATAAATCAACTGCATTCGAGTTAAAATGAAGTCACATATTGATACAGTAGTAAACAGACAGACAGTTGGCTACTGGTTTTTGCATTCGGCATTAAGGTGAGTTGTTAAAATTCTGTGGCCGTAATATGGTGTAAAATAAAATGAAATAAAAAGAAAACAAGTGTATACCTTTCATGAATACGCATCACGGTGTTAAGTGTCCGATCCTTACTCACATTAAGTAAAAACTCTGCAAAACTGTTAATTTAAAGATACATAGCCCAAACCCCATTTATCGGAACAATCGATTGTATGGGAGCTATATGTTATGTAGGTCCGATCTGTCTGATTTTCACTACACACATTACATACATAACAAGTACCAAACCTGCAAAACTTTACGTTCCTAGCTTTTTAATTGAAAAATTTATAGCCCAAACCCCATTTATCGAAACTATCGATTGTATGGGAGCTATGTGTATTGCTCCGATCTTGCTGATTCCGACGAATGATTAATCTCATGCAAAATGGCGGCTCCATACCAAATTTGATCAAGATATCTCAAAAACTGAGGGACTAGTTTGCGTACAAACAGACAGACGGACATGGCTAAATCGACTCAGCTCATCGCCCTGATCATTTCGGTATGCTTATTGGCAGGTCTATCTCTTCTTCTTCTCATACTTACAAACATCGGACCAAAGTTATAATACCATTTCATGTTCATGAAAGGTATAAAAACTACATTTATGGAGCATACAAGCGGCTGAAATCATTTGAAAACCATTTTTCTCTTACAGCAGCTGTTACCGTGATCAACACCTAGGTAACAAAGGCGAATGACGGCGGAATCTCAGGCATTAACAGCGATTTAGACCTGGTTGTAGGAAGAATCACTTGCTGTTTGAGGGCATGGCGAACTAAAGAAAATAAGCTCCTTTCCGCTATTCGAAGTTTCATTGCGGGCGCCACGCGTTCAGAACCAGAGTTTCATCCGCACACTTTTTTTTTAGAGATTTGCTACGCTTTAGATAATGACGAATCCAGGCATTTTAAAGATTCAAAAGCTGCTACGTACAGAGTAAATTTTTGATTCAGTAGCTGAATTGCCTTCTGTACACGCTGAATGCACTATGAGTGGTCAGTCAGTCACTCTACACTTAGCATAGGTCCAGCGGATTTCTTTACTTTTGTTGATAAAAAAGCAGACATTCTGCCGATTAAACCAGCACATTTTACATGAGCGAGACCAACGCACAACTAACAAGCTAAGAGACGCTCTAATTCGCTTTTCAAACTACAATTCAAGTAAACACACGTCAACAACTACCCCCCTTGAGCTATAAAGCTTTATAGGCACCTGATTGCATAGTTGTAGAGCTATAAAGGTTTATAGGCACTGGACTCCGATTGTGACTTTGACGGGTAGTTTGGTAGGCACTGGTAAAACACCTGTATTAGGAAGCCAGAACACAGAAAAGTATAAAGAAATTAAATGTTGTTGCTATAAGAATAATTTTTAATTAGTTTTAGGGATTTGTATAAATAATGTAAGTTTGCTATTGTACAACCTATGAAAAGTCTTATTAAAAATGATTGTAAGGGGTCACAGGAGACTTCAATGAGCATACGTACATATTACGAAGCATACAGCAAGCTGTCGAGTAGTCAATCTTTTAGCTTAGCTAGTTAAGTTCAGTTATTGAAGTCACTGTAAACGATTAAGATCCCAATGCGCATAACAGCCGCCTTTCAGACTATGCTTTCCAGTGATATAAATCCTTACACTCGGCTATAGCGTACCCCCTTCCTGAATTAGATAGCTTAGTAATTATTAACAATTCGAAAATGAAACTAACATTTTTTCACTTTTGCATTCATTACCTTTCTGTGAAGAAAAGTGAGTATAAAGTGCACACTTTTTTCAATAACGCCTACATGCTACCGCCAACAGCTCGTTTTATGTGCAAAATTTTAAGTCATGCCATTTTGCGTTTTCAACACTAACATAGACGACATTGTGGCTGATCGTGCCACTCAATTCCTACGCAATGTATTCATTATCAACAACCAAACCAGCTTTTTACGCCTGCGTAAAAGTGAAAAGTGTCAATGTCAACGATAAAAATGAGCTCACATAAGTTCATATAGCGCATGCATGAGCACATATTTCTCACACACATCACATATGTATGCCACTTACGTATTCCTTTGCACAAGCACACGTTTGTGGCACGAACCTCAGCCTCGGTTTTGCATACTTAATGCCAAAGGCAACATAGGTGATGCCAAAAGATAACAAAGCTCCTCTCTCTACACCGCAAACATGGCATGTTTTATTGACATTTTGTTTGGCTGCGAATTGATGTTTCAAGCGACGTTGTCCTCATTAGCAAAGATGTCAATGTGTGGTCGTTTGGACGTTTATAAAGCAAACGTGGAGCCACTACAGCCAAGGTGACTTCATCTTCGACGCCAACAAAGTATTATCTGGTATGGCACGTTTGGTTGTGTTTATATTACAATTCGCTGTTATTGTTTTGTACACGTACTTATTCGTTTTTCTCACCTTTGTGCACCTTTCCAATAAGACGAAATGAAAAAGGAAAGTTAAACGTTAGATAAACAAAATTAAAAGTAAACAAATACGTACTCGTATTATGCAAAATAAGTACTTAGATATTACTCATTGGGTTTGCATTTGCCTCCGCGTGTGAGATGAAATGAATTTTCCAAGAAACTAGTGTGCCACTTTGCCACATTCCAATCGAAAGGAAAATTGATTACGTCAACTTAGAAAATCTTTTGACTGCAGCGCTTTGGGATGAGATAGAAATAGGTTATATGAGGCTAGAGAAGTAGGATGTTTTGATTATGAGATAAAGATAATTGTCGTTGCTTTTAATTATGAGTTCATTATCTCTTTCGGCAGCTACCTTACCTAATGAATTTATTACGCCCCTCCAACCAGCAGACTAAGTTAAATGTCAGCCGAAAAATTTGAAGGAGAATCACTCTTGGCAACAAGTCCTAATTTGGAATTAGACGTAAAATGCTCTCTCGGCGAACAAAGATCACGCTCTATAAGTTTCTCGTCATACCTGTCCTTAAGTATGGCTCGGAATCATGGACGGTGTCGATAGATTAGATCGCCCTTGTAGTATTCGAGAGAAAAGTTGTCCTGCCGATGATGCCAACAGCGAGTATCGTAGCAAATTTAACGATGAGCTGTAGAAGCATTACACTGAGCTGACCATGATGCAGCGAATTAAAGCCCAAAGCATCCGTAAGCTAGATCATGTTATGCGAATGGAGAAATAAGCTTCAGCCCTCAAGTGTTTCCTATCGACGCCAGTATTCGGCAGAAGAGGAAGACCTGGATTAAGCGCCCCTGCGGGTTAGGGGCTTAGAATATGCCCGTGGTAGGCATACCGGTCGTAAGAGGCGACTAATATGCACAAAAGTAATGACGTGCAACTCGATGGTTGATCTACGGATATGATGCCTCTCACCTCTCATTACCCATCTCTCCTTCCACTGGTCATACCAAATCGCTACCACGACAGTCGGGCAGTACCGCAAGGGAGTACCGGAGCGTACCGGATTCATATTCGGCCAAAGACTGTCAGTTCGACAGCACTCCCCAAAACCTTCGGGGATTGTTTTTGTCGTTACAACAACAACAACAACAACCTAGATTAAAATGAAAAAAAAGGTGGAAGATGATTTGACCTCGCTTAGTGTTTCCAATTGGCGCTATTTATCACTAAAAAGGTATGAATGGCAACGACAAAATCGCCTAGTAGGTTAAACGCCAATACACGGTCATGATTAGACCCGGGAAAACTCGCTATAATACGCAACATCTTGCTATCCTTATTCATTTCCCCCAGCGGTTTAGACAGCTTACGTCTGGTAAGGTATGTCTGTCATAAGGGAATACTAAAATCCATGAAACATATTTTCAACGAGATGAAAATTGTTCTTACAGCAGTTGGACTAGTACCATAAAGCGCCAGTGGCGAAGCGTGGGGGATTCATTTCGTAAAACAGGCTTAAACCTTCGTCGACATCTTACAAAAACCAGAATATGCTTGCCCAAATTGTAAGCGGCTTCCTTATCCCATCGAATACTTGCTATTCAAGGCTGTGATGTGGCAAACACTTCACGTCCATGCAGGAATCTTCAAGAAAATTTATTAAAATTTGTTCTGCTCGGTAGAATATACTTTCTATAACTAAACTTTTAACTATAAACTAGTTAGAGGGTTAAACTCTTAGTAGCCAGATCAAAGCTCAACCTCTGGAATATTTGTGCGGTGTTATGTTTATCTATCCATCTCTTTCATTTGCTCAACGTAGCATACTCCTCTAACACCAACTTCAATTTGGTCTAACGCGCTTGAAACTGCGATTTTACTATGACTTCCATCAGAAGATATTGATGACAGTTGTCGAAGAAGTAATATTGAAGCAAAAACAACACCAGCCATAAACTTTGCTTTCATCGCGCCCTACTCTTTTTTGTTCTTCTACTCAAGTTCTTTATTATCCAACAATTAAAAACTTAATAGCGCACTTTGCTGAAAAATCACTTTCCACGCGGAACTTCCTCAGTTTTGTGCTTTGATACTTAATTTCCTCTGTCTTCTCAATCTAAAACATGTTTGTATGTACATACATATGTAACTACTGCTAGTAAGTACGCGTCCAAATGATGTGTACAAAAATAAATTTTAATAGCGCATAATACCCGCAGGCTCGAACCTAAATTTCACTTCCTTGGTTCATTGTCCTTCGCATTGGGTGGCTTTCAATTTCCTTCTATTTTTGCATTTTTTGCATAGAATATGGAAATGAGTGAAGAAGCTCTGCTCATGACACTACTCAGCAAAAGTTGACACCTCCCCTTCACCCACTTCTTTGTCACAACAAACATTATCCTTTCAATAAATATCTTCCCTCTATTGCTTAGCCTATCTATTCACCTTCAACTAGTCCTTTCAATGGTTGGACGTCTGGATATTCGAAGCAAATATTTGCTATAGCTGACATAAGACTTCCTGCTTTCGTACAAACATGCTTTTAAATAGTTGACTAGTGCTTGTTCAAATAAAAAGCGAAGAAATTTAAAAAAAAAACTTGTTGAAGAAGGGCGCTGATTGCTTTTGAAAATATTTCCGTTCATTTGTGAGCTATTCAATGTGACAGCAGCATTGACTGTCTTTTGAAGTTGAGACGGCGTGAAAAGATTTGCAGACCATTTACGCTTAAGTTGGAATCAAGTGTACAGTACTTTTATAGCATCTTTGATTTTATTTGCTTGCAGCTTTTTGTGCTTCAAAATCATTAAATTTACATTTTACTCTCTAGCTGTCATTACGAAATTGTCCTTGACCGTTTGGCTACAAATATTTATTATTACAAATTCAAAGCTTCGTTTTATCCTCTACCGTACTTCTTGGATGGATGATGTAATTCTTTGCATTCATAATTTCGGTTCAGCGTTTTTTTCGGTCATAATTTGGTATTTTGTTGCTTCAGCTTAGGTTATCCAAATGTACAGAATATTATTCTATTTGGTCTTAATTCTCTCTGGCTTGTCTACTACCCACTCTCAGAATTATGTCATCCAAATTAAGTAAACGAATTGGCTCGCATTCAATTAAGGTTTTGTTTTTATTACTGCCTATTAAGGAAATATTTTTTCTTGCATCTGACTCATTAATTTCGATTCATGATCTGAATTGTTCACAATGAAATTATGATCGTTTAATTTTGATGAACCGGGCATGTTCTGTATGATTACTTCATGCTTAATCATTAGATAAATAAAATAAAAAATAATGTAATAAAAAAAAAAAACAAGCAAACAAACGACAAAATAAAATAAAGTTAATTAAAAACTAAATTAAAGCAAAATATAAAATAATATAAAACAAAAAAGTGGAATAAAAGAAAATAAAATAAAATAGAATAAAATAAAGTAAATTATAAAAAAAAATTAAATTAAGTGGAATATAACAAATTAGAAAAAATGAAATTAAGTGGAATAAAATAAAATTAAGTGGAATAAAATAAAATAAAATTAAGTGGAATAGAATAAAACAAAATTATGTGGAATAAAATAAAATAAGAAAAAATAATATAAAATAAAAAAAAAATTATATAAAATAAAATAAAAACTGAAATAAAATTAAGTAAAGTAAAATAAACTAAAATACAATGAATTAAAATAAACTAAAATACAATGAATTAAAATAAACTAAAATACAATGAATAAAATAAACTAAAATACAATGAAATGAAAAAACTAAAATAAAATAAAATGAAGTAAAATAAAAAAAAATAATAATAAAAAAATTAAAAAAATAAAACTAAAAAAAATAACAAAAAATAGTGTAAAATAAAATAAAAAAGTTAGATAAAATAACCTAAAGACTAAAATAAAGTTAAGTAAAGTAAAATAGGATAATATAAACAAATAAAATAAACTAAATTACAATGAAATAAAATAAACTAAAATAAAAAAAAAATAACTAAAATAAAAAAAAAATTTACTAAAATAAAAAAAAATTTAATAAAAAAAATAAAATTAAAAAAAATAATCATAAATAAAATAAAAAATTTGATAGAATAAAAAAAAATTTTATTGAAACTAAAATAAAATTAAGTAAAATATAATAAAATAAATCAAAATAAAACAAAATAAAATAAAATAAATGTTCTAAAATAAAATAAAGTAAAATCAAAGTGGAATTAAATAAAATCAAATAAAATGAAACAAAATAACTGGTCTTGAGCTCGTTAAACTTACAAAAATATGCACAATAAAAAAGTTTAAATAAAATACTTAATTTTACAAAAAACATATAATAATGAAATACAAATAGAAAGAAAAGAACGAATAAAATAAAAGGAAAGAAATTGAAGCAAAGGAACGTAAAATAAAATTCAATTAAATAAGTATAATAAAATAAGCATAATAAATGTAAATATAAATTTTATTTGTATTTGAATAACAATTTTTGTTACTCTGGTAAATATATCTAGTTAAAAATGAAGAGTAAAAGTGATATGATTTAAAAGAAATGGTTCTGCCAAAACTAGAACATGGGAACACCAGCGAAACCAAAAAGGCTGCACTTGTGAGCCTTTCATGTGAGATGGAAGACCTTTCGCTGACGAAGAAGCTTGTCCAAGGCGTGGTCAGGATCTAGTTAAGCATACTTCCGTACATGTATAAAATTCAACTTGCTTTACCTTTATTTTTTTGCTCTTTATCACATATACATAGTAAGCATTCGCTTAGCACTTCATCTAAACGTCCTTCACTAACTGAGTATGAATGGAACCTTTCTGTGTATGCTTAGCACTTAAAAGCGTATTAAGGCAAAATAAAATAAAAATTTAAGCACACTCCTTTAGTTAACTAAAAAACAAATAAACATAGGTAGAATTAGCTAGGTTATGTAAATATGCAATTTGCTTGCTTTTGTGCCTCACATCCTCTATAGTATTTCGTATTTTTTCATGAGAACCCTTATTATTCGCTTTAAGAACTATTGTGGTAATAAATATACCTGCCGGCTTATTGAAAATTCTTTTGTTCTACTCATTACATTTTGTTTGTGTTCGTGTATACGCTGCATATTGTTTGCTCGTTTTGTTTGCTGTCATTGTCCCTTGAGTTAATTTGCTATTCTGTGTAATGAATAGCAATTTTCTGTTGCCAAGAAATGTTATCTTACCATGCGACTCTTTTTTTTTTAATTTATTAAAATGTGTATTTTTAAGCATTAAAATATGTATGCTAAGTAAATTTACAACAACTGTTATTATTTATTATTATTTTAGGGTTAGCAATGTCGAGATTGCCACTTCTTCAATTCAGAAAATTTTTAAGAAGTGAGGAAAATAAAGTGAAGACATTTTTTAAAATGTTTTTGTTAGGTCGCTTTGCTGGTATCTGTCCGCGGGTTTTTGTATTGAAGTTTTCATCATTGTATAAAGGGAAAATCCGATAGGTGGCGCAGGTCACTGTATTTGCGAAATCGCATTTATGGTCCGATTTGGCTGGTATTTGAGACCATAAAACAGCAGAAACCTTCTCCAAATCTCTACATATAATAAAATTGTAAAAGCTGGATGTCTGTACATTGCAGATATTTAAGAAAAATCGATAGGAGAGACTTCTATTAAACCAATAGAAGCCAAAATAACAGTTCTTAGAATTTTTGTCTGTCTGTATGTTTGGTCGCGCATCACTCAAAAACTGCTGAAAGGAATTGAATGGATCTTTTACCATTGCATTACTAGACGTTTACCTTAAAATTTAATATGTCATTTGTGCTGCTAGTTGAGATATCGGCCGATATGTGGACCAAGGTGACCCAAAATGTGCAGTGCCTTCCGTGTAAGAAAAAACAACAATGGACATATGAGTTTCCTTACACCGGCCCAGACATTTGATTGCGTTCATTTAAACAAATTTACTCTCTTACACTTCCCTTTCTTCTGCACATCCATCAGCCTCTTCTTCCTTTTCCTCCTCCTTTTCTCATATGAGTTTTCGCTTTTTCTCCCTCTTTCTATTCCTATTACTATTCCCATTTCTCTTCAAATAGTAATTACGACGAATTTGAGCTTTTTATTGGCTGGGGGAATGGCACCACCCATTTTTTCCAAAAATCAGAATAAAATCTCCATCTCAAGTTGGACCAAACTGCACCTAAATGCTAACCTTCATTAAAACTGGTTGAGCTGGTTAAGCGTTCACTGGAAGCAAACATCAGCACACTGAATTTTTATTTATTCAGATATCCACCCAAGACTCGCTGAGCTGGTGTAATATTCATTTCTCAAAGATCAGTTTTCTGTCTATCTATTGCTGAAAATTGAACAAAAAAAAAAACGGTGTCGCCCCTGGCCAGTGGTCGACAATCCACCGAGTATATTTCCGCCATGAAAAAACTTCTCGGCAAAAATGCATTGCTCTGAAGCGAGATCGATGGGATTATTAGGCGTTCGCCATCTAGTTTTGAACTCTTAAAGCACACAAAACTCCCTATCATGTGTCAATTACCCAATGGCGACTGCAATTCGGCCCTACTAATGCATTCTTGTCTCCTTCCTACTATCATTATTTTTGTTCTTATCACTTGTAATGCAATTTCTCTACTCCCACTCCGGCTGTTTAAGTTATAATTTTCTTACATGGGGATATGTTTATACGAGTTTGTGCGTGCGTCACACGAAGGTTAATGTCCTCTTCCTGTTGGCTCAACTCCGATAGCAGTATGACACAATACAATACTTGTCGAGTAATTTGAACAGGCGACTACACACACACATACATACCTATAAGCATGTGGCCGTACATAAATAGCCTCATTTCGCATGTGACATTTTGTGCCCTGCCGATATTATGTCATCCCGTACTCAACCCTGCAGCTAACAACCTCCTACAAAAGGATAGGCCGCAATGCAATTGTAGACAAAAGATACGATACGATACGATAAAGGAGACATAAAACATTCAATACAGTACTGTAGAATGCACTCGTTCGTATCTACTTTTAGTCCTGTTTTCAATGTTCGAATTTTGTTTAGAACTAGAAGTAGGTATCCCTGTACTGCGCATGTGTCGTAAAGGATATGTTATTGCGTGCTAAAAAACAATCCTACAGATTTATATATGAAGTTGTATTTTTTCTTTAGTTAATTTTAATTGCGAACTGGATTTGAGTAGGGCTCAGCGAGTAAAAAAATATACTACCTATTTTTGATTTTGTTTTTGTCTTATTCATTGTGTATCTGTAACTATTAAAGAACGAAATTATCTAAATTCAGCAATAAGAACCAGAAGTAGGACAATTTTCGTATAGGAAAAAGTGGCCACAAGCAGAACCAAATCTTCAGCGGAGGCGCTCGGAAAGCAATTGAGGAGAGGGAAAGTTTAAATTAATGCATCATACAACCCCTGTATGATTAACTGACTACTAAGTTGGAACGAAAAGGCCTTATTGGCTATTCACCTACCACCAAAATTTAAACAGCAAAGCATTAAGATGGTTTTCTTTTTCTACCCTTGCGGGGTAGGGGGTTAGAATATGCCCGAGGTAGACATACCTGTCTTAAGAGACGACTAAAATCCACGAAAGGTAATGACGTGCAACTCGATGGTTGATTTGCGGATATGATGCCGCTCACCTCTCATTACCAATATTCTTTTCCCTTACGAAGGAAGGGGGTAAGGTGACCTAAAAGGCTTCACTGGTCGTACTAAATCGATCCCGCGACGGTCGGGTATATACCGCAAAGGAGTACCGGAGCGTATCGCGTTAATATCCGGCAAAGTACTATTACTTTCGAGAACACTCCCCTGTCTTCTAATAACCGACGGTGTCTTACTTTGTTTTACGGCATGCACGGAACCAGAGGTGACTAAAGACAGGGTGTGGAGAGCCCGCCAGTAAACTTTTTGATTAAACGTCTGTTTTATATTTTGCTGGATCTCGTCGTCAATGTGCTTTCGGCGATGTTGTATTGTTTACTTGGGAGGGGGACTAAACTTTGAACCCGTTTGCCCTCACAACGTGAGTGATAGGGAGATCGCCTGTATTTGTTTGAAAGAAGTGTTAGCTTGAATGTCTGACCTTAAAGTTTAATCTTATGAAAATACTGGGATTGTTAATAATACCACCGATCTTTTAGCGCCTCTATGCCCAGTACTTTCATTCTACAGGCCGAGTCTGGAAGGCCAAATGCTAGTGACATATTTCGTAGTTCTGAAGCCACACCATTTTGGATTCGTCTGTGTAGAATAAGAAACTTCCTGATTCTCATATGCATTCTAGATGTAACCGGAAGCTTTCTATATTAAAAAGCTTCTGGTAAGGTGTGCTATCGAGAAGTTTTTTTTCAAGCAAAAGAATGTTTATCTATACAATCCAACCATTCTTCTTTAGGTTTGGAAACTCACATTTCCGTATTTTGACACAAATGTTTGTCTGGAGGCTGTGCTACCTGAGTGGGAATGCCTGGCTTTACAACTCAGTTTTATGGAAATACTGGGTTTGTTAATGATAACGCTGATTTTTTAGGTCCTCTATGTCTAGTGCTTACTTTTGACAAGCCTAGTCTGGATGGCCGAATGACAGTGAAATATTTCGTAGCTCTGTTTTGGATTCTTCTGTGTATTTCGCACTTTGTATTCTCCAGTCGATTCATAAGGCGAATCTCACTTTAAAGCTCTCATATTCAGATCGAAGATTATATTTACTGTGTCTAATGCTTTCTAGGGGTCCCTTCAAGAGTCCCATATATAAGAGCCACACCTCTCCCAATAGACAAATGAGCACAAGTTCGAAGTGCACTGATTGCCACGCTGCTCATAAAAAATTCCGTTCAAAATTTCAGCTAACCTAAAAAACGGTTTCGATTTCTAACAAACCATACAAACTAACGACCTACATGCAAGTAATCACATACTAAATTAGTTGGGGCAGACCCATAAAACTAAAGCCGAAAAACGCAAAAAAACACAAATTTTTTTCGAGCGTACGAAGGGTGTGAGGTTGTTCAATTTGCCAGTCAAACTTACAATCGGCTACTGTTTGGGTGTACTGCTTTCGTGTTCCGCCTCTTTGCCTGCCTGTGTGTCTGTCTGTCTGTCCGATTAACCGTTTATGAGCTTAGCGTTTTTAATAGTATGACTCATTTCGTCTGTTTGGCAGCTTTTACTTACCCTCTTAGCTCTTTTAAGTTCCATTGATTTTGTGCTCGTTGTCCTCATATTGTCCTTGTTGCGCTTTTAAATTTTTTTTTTTTGTTTGCTACCACGAACTAAAACACAGCCATAAGCTACAACTACTATGCACACATATATTTAGGGCACAAAACATCAAAAGACAGGAAACCTTATTAAATGCTGTTGCTACCAAGCAAAATATAGAATGAAAATAAAAATAAAAAACTAAAAGAGTAAACGACATGTAGTTGGTCACATGAAAGTCAACTTTCGTCTCCAGTGTGTCGCTGGCATAGCCCGAAATAATTTAACACAGTGGTGGGAAGAAAATTAGAACACTGGGTTTGAATTTACGGTTTGCAGGATAATGAAGTTCCCGGCAGGATTTGAATACTCCATTGAACTGATAACACTCAACACAGAAGCTTGTTTTGTTTTTGTATTATTTTGGTTACATTTGTATGAAATGAAATAAAATTAAATTAAATCAGGAATGGGCGTTTTCAAAAATTTGAGTGACTAGGGAAATACTATTGGTTATTCAAAAAAATTTGAATAAAAAATAAAATTTCAATTTTTATTTAAGCTTTTGAAAATGAAAAATAACACATCGAGATACAACAAAATTATACCCGTATGAGCATGTAGACATAATGTGTATTTATAAAGATTTTTTCGGTTATTTCTGTATTAATTGAGATTCACTGAGTTGATTGGATGCAAGTTCGGGACCATTGCTGGACAAAATAAGGCGTTTGGCCGGATAACCACAAAATCTTTACAAATAATCATTTTGCTGTATCACGATGTGTTATTTTTCATTTTCAAAAGCTTGAATAAAAATTGAAATTTTATTTTTTATTCAAACTTATTTGAATAACCAATAATATTTCACTCAACACCCAAATTTTTTTGAATAACAAATAAAATTTTATTTTTTATTTTAATAACTAATTAAAAAATGATTATTAAATAATAAAAAGCAATAATCATTTTCATAAAAATTAAAAAGTGGAAAATTACACTGTGCTACAGTGAAAATACACTCATCAAGCGACCTAGCTAAGATTGTTTATCTAGTCAAGTGTAACACGAAACGGTATTCGAAAAAGCGTTGTAACTTCGTCAATTTTTAACATTTAACATTTAAATTTTTAACAAATAAATAAGGTCTAGTTTTACTTAGAATTAATAGTAGAACAATAATATTTGTTGTAATTAAAGCATGTTTTTCGAATTGTACCAAAAAAATGGCATCGAACTCGAAAAAATGAAAAAATTTCACGAACATTTCAGATTTAAGTGCAAAAATTTCTTCTTATACCTTGTAAACTAACAAACTGCTGTTTATATATTAAGAATACCATTATTTAACTTTCCGAAACCGTTGGAAAAATTGAAATCGGTTCAAAAATAGCCCCTCTAGGAATTTTTATGTGCCGACAAGCATGGAATAACGGGTTTTTAACAATAAAAAAAAATTTGAGGGTATAGCGGACTTTTCAAATACCGTTTCGTGTTACACTTGACTAGATAAACAATCTTAGCTAGGTCGCTTGATGAGTGTATTTACTTTTTTTTTTGTAGCACTGTGTTATTATTCCTGCCCTTGAGCTCGTTTCATGAATATTTTTTTTAAAAGTTTTTTATTCGAAGTGACCCAACCCCGAATCAAATAAATAAAAAACTATATTATTCCATGGTAGAGAAATAATAGAAAAGGAAGCAAAAACAAAATAAAGAGGAGCAAAATAAATAATAGAAAAGCAACGGAAAAAAGAAGAGTGCCCTTTCTTTAGCAAGGAAATGAAAACGTAAAATAAAATAAAATAAAATAAAATAAAATAAAATGAAATAAAATACAATACAATACAATAAAATAAAATAGAAAAAAATAAAATTAAACTAAAAATTATTAAAAATAGAAAAAGTAACTATTATTAAATGGCGTAGAAAAACTAATTTTTTAAAAATTTTTTGGTGCTACCACCCGAGGTATGAAACTCTGACCTTCGGTATGGTACTCTAGCAGATACGCTCTATAACACATCGGCAGGAAAATACAGTATGTATTTAGATCCTGTCAATTCCATTTCGCCAGATATTGTTTAATATTTGTTCTATATTATTCCACTGCTGAGTTCAAAATATTCAACGGTTAATCTGTGTAAAAATTTTAATCAAATGTTAGTCAACTATTCTGTTGTCAAATGAATAATTACACTCACACACACCCAACACATTATGCCAATTTAGCAGTTTTCCCATAATTGGTAATGACAACTATGCAAAACAAAAAAAAAATATTGCAAAAAACGTTGCACACTCACAAAGTAAAAAATGCTGATCGCCAATTGTAGATAAAGCTAAATTTTTTGCTTCATTTCTCGCTACTACTGGGGTTGCCTTTGGCTTTGCACGCCGCGTGTTGTTGCTGTTATAGTTGCCGAGTTAATGACGTTGTTCGCTTGTCCATAATTGCATGATTGCCATTGCGCACATTTGTACAAACATAATGCATTTGCCATACTAGCCGACATCCGGTGGGTTATAGAGCTCCGTGTAGCGCTAAATTCTCACGGAAACACACAGATTATTACTAGACTTCATAAGAGCATGTCAGCACGCTGGCTTCTCATTTCAAGAGGACCCAAGGCATCCACAGTATTAAAAAAAAAACATTTTTGTTTAGTGCTAAAAGATATGGAATTCGTTTTATAGATAGATAATGGTAACATGATAATTTAAATTATATATGTATATTCCAGTTAATAATATCCAAATAAAAGAAATCAATAATATAACTCATGTTCATGGGTTTAAAGAACTTCATTTAGCGTTTAGCACGAAATCCAAAAAATCCGCGCAGAAGCATATTAATCAAAGCGCACCAGCGGCATCTGTTAATTGAAAAATTCGGTTAATCAAAAGGCAGTGTGTCCATACTAATATAAGAAACAAGCATAATTATCTGGCTCAAAAATTTAACCAGTTTTCTATCTTTATCTATCTGGCTAAAATCGTTGTTGTTGCGTTTAAATATAAAATTTTTTATCTAGCTCAGAATCGGGACTATCGGGTGACGGCTAATGCTTCTCTGCTTACCATTCCGTACATGGAGTACGTGGGGTTATGCTTGTTGTGCCAGTGCTGTTACTACTATGGCAAACTATTAAGTGCGTGCGCTGCATAATAAGTCATTTAATATGAAATGTGAAAAAGCATAATAAAAGATATTAAAAATAAACGGCATTTAATAAGGAAATTCAAATTGTAAAATAGGTTACACATTTATTTTGTATAATTTAAGTGTTTAAAAAAAATCGCCCTAAGCACACAAATGTGGTGAGACACTTAATTGCTCAAATAAACTGTCAAATATAGATTCTTTGTTGTTGTTGTTAACAGTGCTTCGCCCTGCCCAATGGCCTCGAGCACTCTAAATTGTCATCAGGCTCTTCTAACGGAAGTCCGAGGAAACGCGCAGTTTCCACAGGGTTGGACCAGAGTGGTGTAGGTGTTAGAAGAGTGGGTTCAACTGAACAGGAGAAGAGATGTATGGTATCATGAGGGGTCATACCACATGCAGGGCATGTATTTCGTATGTTGGGGTTCAGTCTGGATAAGTAAGAGTTTAACCTATTACAATATCCAGAGCGAAGTTGTGCTAGTATAACTCTAGCCTCCCTCGGAAGTACACGCTCCTCTTCAGCCAATTCAGGTGGTTGAATATTAATAACGGGATTCACAGGTCAAGATCTGAGAGATCTGTCTACCGACTCGGTGTGGAGGTCATTTAGAGCCCGTCTATGGTTCCGCAGATCAAACGGCAAAGAGATATGATGCCGGATCTCATCGTAATGCTTACGGAGATGTCTCCTTATGTCTGTGGGATTCTTTCTAATAGTTTACCTATCGTTTGGCGTATCTATAATTAGCGCGCTGACTCGGTAGATAACCCAAATTAGAGTCTTAACATGAAAATTTCTACATACACATGTTTTTTGGCATTGTGATTAATCGCGCGCCAAGCTTTAGCCTAATAATTGGACACCTTTTTTTTTTAGTGTTGCTAGTAGGTATTTAGGATAATGCCAACAAAAATGTCTTTGAATTTAAAAAAAAAAATAAAAAAATAAGAACCAAGTACAACGAGTGGACAAACCCATTGCTGTTTCGAAGATACCACGATACATCTCTTCAGAGGTTTTTCTCGGGAGTGGGATTAGCACCCGCACTTCTGCGTTGCTGAACAATCGCTTTAACAGCAGCGACAACCAAGCCCTTTGTGGTGTTGTTATTGCTTTTCTCAATGCCTTCCTTCTCATCTCATACTTATACAGGGTGGCGCAAAAGTAATCCTCCTATCAGAAAATGCTATAAATTTTGCGATTGGCCCCTAAAGTCAGTTCTGTTTTGACATTTGTGTAGTAAACACATGTGAAATACACGTTAATAAACAATGTTACGCTACACTGCTCCAGAACGCGGAATATTGCTGACTATTTATTTGACCAATAATCGGTCGGGGCCAAACGGTTACTGTGAATGGTGAGCGCTACAGAGCAATGATCAACGAGTTCTTTTTGCCGCAACTTGATGAATTGGGATTGGAAAACATGTGGTTCCAACAAGACGGTGCAACAGCACACACTGCACGTGCCACAACCGATATGCTGAACATCGGAAGCTTACTTTTGCGCCACCTTGTATCAATAACAAAGGGCGAGACGAATCCCAATAAACCGAAAGGATTTCTGATTCTTTTCCAACACGATCTTAGCCTGTGCAAATTTGACTTATTCGAGAGATTTCAGGTCACAGGTTGTGAGTTGAATGAAGGAAGCGCTTTCTATACTTGTACCTTGAACTAACCGAGCTCTCCTCCATTTTAATATATTCATAAAAATATTTAATAGCCCAATTCTACAACCCAAAAACTCAACCAAAAAAATAAGTTAATGAGATGTAGAACTAACCAAAAGGCGTCAGCGTGGGTGCCAAACCATTAAATAAAAGATATTTACAGTTCTACAACGCTGCCAAATCACACATCTGTGCGTTCCTGCTGCTCTCAACCGGCTATTTTTGAATGCTGCAATAAGTTGAGGGTGTTTAGACGAAGTGTATGCCAATGCCAATAGAAACGTCATTAAATGACAACGGCAGCATCGACATGAACAGTTCGTTTGATAAAAAAGGGTGGGTGAAGAGAAGTTACAGTCGGTTCGAGACACAAAAATAAATTATTGAAAAGGTAAATAAAACGAAAAGCGATTAGGAAAGAGAAAGGATGAAGGTTGAAGCTGATTCTGAGGATGTGAATAACTATAATGATGCCAAGTATTAAGAGGAGAATGATTAAGAAGCAGGTAAAGAAGATGCAAATAAAGATGAAAATGAAATGAACATGAAGAAGGAGAAGGAGGTGGAGGTGGGAATGGGGATAGGGTTGATAATCAGAATCTGCTTGAAATTTAGCGTGCGAATAGGAATACGAAAAGCGATATAAATAAGAATAAGGCGGACCTAGAAAAATCAGAATGTATCACCTTATGCTTAGAACGGTTGGACCAATATTCGACTTTCGCTGCATCCTCAAACCTATGAAATTATAAATAGTCTTTCCTCATTCTTTTTTTCTTGCGCAGACTGTAATCATATTAAACGTAAAGCTGTGAATGGAATTATATATTTTTGAAGGGGAAACTAAATATAAACTACGCAAAAGGGAAATGACATAAATCGTAAAGCGGAATTCTTCTTTGTACATGCTTTTTGTTGTTTCTGCTAAAATTAAAGGAAGGAAAAATATATTCCAATTTTTATTAAGTATGGGCATTTTAATTAGATGATTAAGCACAGCGAGATGGAGAAAGCACTTATGCCTTTTTTAGAGTTACGTCATTTTATTTTCTACTACGTGCTCGTATAAGTTACGAGTAAGTTTGAATTGGTTTGTTGTATCGCTGTATTAAGGGCACTGACTGGTGTCGGGTCTTAGCTTAACCGAGAATTGGCTTGAATGTTGTCGATCTCCAATGCGTCTTTCTCTCCTTCCAACTCTTCGCCTATATCTACTCTTTGATCCTGTATACTTACACACTTTTAACTTTTTTCAGTAGAGAGGGGGAGTTAAGAAAGATGAGAAAAAGAAAAGAAGGAAGCACTAAGTTAAGATGAATATGAAGCGAATGAAATAGGAAAAGGTAAAAAAGGGCAATATAAAAAGAAAAGGGAAGTGGAAAAGAAATATTGTTGGGAAAAGAAAGAGAAAGAAAAATAGTTAGATGTGGGAAATGATGAGGGTAAGGAAGATGAGATAGAGGAATAGAGAAAGAGAAATAGAAAAAAGTGAAGAAGAGGAGAAGAGGATAAGAGGAGAGGGAGAAATATTTCCAAACATAGCCAAGTCAGTTTCCGGTCAGAAAAACGTCCCCGCTAGCTTAATGTAACAAATAATGACAGTTTTTTATTCATCGTTTCGGCGCTAGCTACAATTTTTCTTGCTTGCCCAAGAAAATGTTTGAATTGAAGCAACAAAAAAATTAAGCTAACAGAAAAAATTATACACCGTAACAGTTTTGGTTGCAAACTCACAAGCGACAATTTAATATTTGAATTATAATGAAAATTTGAAATTATGAAAAAAAATTTTCATTTTGTTATTTTATTCATACATAAGTCGCTAAGTGCTTACGAAAAAATATTAAACACGAAAAACTGCAAGAACTGAAGCGATATACGCTCGAAAAGTTTAAGACCGAGCTTCCTTTACAATTTTGTGTTGTGCTGCTTCTCATTTTTTCCCTATAAAATTGTCGTGACCTTTATGTTTTTTATCCGGATTCTAAAATAAACTAAAAGGGTAACCGACCACTCCCGAGGAGCGGCCATTTTGAAAAAAAAACCTAAAACTTTTTTGATCGTGATTTTTGAGACCTTTGGTATAGTAGGCCAGCACATTACCACGGCGGCCGTAGTTTCAAAATCGGGTTTGGCAATTTCGTTCGAAGCCACAAAAGCTTTGATTCCAAGAAAAATATAGTCAAATCCGATGAAATAATTTTCAAACTTTGCTAACTTTTTGAAGTGAAATTTCTTTCGAGCGAGAGAAAACAAATGTGATTTTTTGTTTTATATGACCTCTTTGCTATTCTTGACAACTGATTACTGAGCCCATCTATGTCGTAAAAATAATACTCCAACAGTTCCAGTCAAGGTGTACTTTTCAATAAACTTTTTGTGCCCACAAAAAGTGGCATGAAATGCACTAAATGCAGAAACCTTTTGTTTTTTGTTTGGCTTCACTTTCCATTTTCCATCACGACAGCCGCTGCCTGCCTGCTATCTCTAGTGTGCTCAAACACATTGCACTTGACACATTCAATCTGGGCGGTAATCTTTCTACCAGCAACTCAGATGCCATGTCAATGATACGGTACATTTGTTTCTCTGTATTTGAGTGCAAATAAGTCTTCACTTCGCTTTTGATGATGATTTACAGCATTGCAAATTTTATGAGTTTCATACAAACCCGCAAAGATTATAAAAATACTTGGATTTGCAAATAAATATTCATGCATCTAGAGATAATTTTTTTATTTGTATATTGTACTTATGTAAACAGCTAAATTTGTGTGTGTGGGTTGGCGTGAATTTTTTTATGACACATTGCAGCCAGCAGTTGAAACAATTTCTGAGATTTTAAAAATTTTCACTGGCATACAGCCAAATGAGCCCGGCAGCAACTCAGTCCGCTAGCCCAAAAAACCTATGCTATCGGCTTTAGTCAGCAAACTTACGAATTTCTATTTATTCATTACATTTATTTGGTCATTTTACCTACTTTAATTATTTTTTTTTTTTACTTTCTTTATGGCATTCCTTTTTTGATTGAGTAAAGTATCCCTGCAGAGAATTCAATAAGCTCAGCACTGACCTATGTAGTCCTAAGGCATTTCACGGCAGTACTAGCGCAATATTCAAGTAATGCTTTCTACTTTCCACTTTTACATGGCGATAGCATTGACGATAGCAATTGTGACCCAGGCAGACCGTTCTATGGTAGTTTCGTTTCATTGCGTTCATCGATATCCGATACTTTAAAGTGTCTATATCAAATCAAAATAACAATTGGGTTAGAGAAAACATCAGGTCTTTTCTTCAGCTAATTTCATCAACAGGCAAGTACTCAAGCGTTTTCCAAGCTGAAGTTTTGCTCTATTGGAATCTGTGGCCGTGAATGTCGTCGAAGAAAAATTAATTGGGGTATGCTGTCCAAACTGCACAAAGGTGGTAAAATGTAAGCTCTAGATTTATTATTCACTTTCGAGAAGCCTTATAGAAACACCTTGAAACGAGAATTTACAGTCGGGTTGAGACACAAATAACTCCGGAGGCTTCTAAAATAAATTATTAGAAGGGTAAATTAAATGAAAAGCGTTTAGGAAAGAGGAAGCATGAAGGTTGACAGTGAGCCTGAGGATGTAAATAAGCATAATGATGCCAACCAGTAAGAGGACAAAGATTGCGAAGCAGGTAGTGAAATTGAAATGAAATAAACATGAAGAAGGGGATGCATTTGGCGAAGGGGATAGGATTGATAATCAGAATCTGGTTGAAATTTATGGTGCGAATGGGAAAACGAAGGACGATATAAATAAGAATAATACAGTTCATAGAAATGTAAGAATGATTAACTTTATGCCTAGACCAGTTCGACTGCTGAGTGGAAGATCACCCTATTTCAAAATATTTTTCAAAAACGCCCTATATCAGAATTTCTTTGAAGAATGCCCCACCTCAATATTTTTTTCAATAACGCCCTATTTAAAAATTTGGCTTAAGAACGCCCTATCTCAGAATGAGTTTCAAAAACGCCCTATATGAACGAAAGTTCAATACATTTTTAGCTGAGATAGGGCGTTTTTAAATCAAATTCTCAGATAGAGCGTTGTTGAACAAAATTCTAAGATGTGGCGTTTTTGAATCAAATTTTGAAATATGGCGTTATTGAAACAAATTTTGACATATTGCATTTTTAAAAAAGATTTTGAAATAGGGTAGTCGAGTTGGAACTACTGGAACAATATTCGACTTTCGCTGGGGGTGAGTCAGCTACTTGACAGAACACTGGATAGGTTTAATTACTGTTACATACTGCTGCTCATATGAGACGCATTTCGGACTAGTAGCATTTGTTGCAGTGTATATACTACATATATAAGTACACATGTGAGCAAAATATGATAAATTATTGTTTGAATTTTGGAAATATACATACCTACATACATATGTACATACTATGTGTACTTTGGATATATATTCACGAATGCACATTTTGCGTTTTATGGATCTCCATTTGTTTTACAGCATTTCAAATTTTTTTTTATAAATTTTCGCTTATCAAGAAATCAATTATTTTCGATATTTGGTCATGGAAAGCGCCTATGAACTTTTATAGCACCCAAACGCGTACACGAGTATAGATAGATATACGAGTACATACAAACATTTATATACAAATAAGAAAAATAACTATGCGGTACATAATCCAAATCGAAAATATTTTTATTGTAAAAGTAGCACAATGTCCGTTTAATTTTCATATAATTTGCTTTACAGAAATTTACAGGTACCTACATACTGCGTGTGGAAATACATTAAAGCGTATAAAAATTCCATAAATACTTCAATTCTACAATATTTATAGAGGGCGGAGTAAAAATAAAAAAGAGTGTGTGTTTATGTGGTGCATGCCTTACAGAAGTGAAACTTCTTTGATTCCAAATTGTGATACATTTTTAAGATGATAGGAAGGCATTCACCGGCATTCATCAGCAAGTCGATACTTGTGTAACTGTTTATCTTTGTCAACTGTGGAGTTCACCATAACCATAGTGAAGCCATCAGTGCAATATTTTTGTCGAATTTATCGAAGCGCGTCATCCAAAGAAGAATAGACCGCCTAAATATTCGAACTAATTTTAATTAAAAAGAAAATTTATTTAATCGATCTTTTTGAATCTTTGACAACGTTTTTTTTTACAAGTAGATGGTTTAAGAAGCGATATTTCTTAAATTTTGTTCACCAGGTTCTTTATTGTTCTTGAGCTGATGGTCCTGCTCTTCATCATGCTATTAAGCTTTTAATTTTTTATAAGTTTAATAAATAATAGGAATAATAAATTGTTTTAGAAAAACAAGGGTTTTTTTATTTAAATTTTTTTAATAATCGGTTTTGAAAAATTTTGAACGAAAAAATCGGAAGATAACGACCGAAATTTTGACTGAAATTACCCTCGTCGCTATTTCGACCATTTCTGGATCAATACGCAAATTAACCTAGAGTTAGATGCTGAGATATAAAGGTTTATATAAAATAAACAAGAGAAAAACCGAGATAGCAAGAGGAAAGGGACAGATTTGGTAGATTTTTTTCAAAAGTTTTAAGTAAAAGCAAAAAATGAAGGAAAGTTAATTAAACTTTGAAACATGGCCATCAAAATCTTCAAGTTTTTGGCAGAATTTTTATACAATTTTTGAGTACGCAGCTTTGTAGACAAATCAAATTTAGTATAACACAGTGCAAGTTAGAACTCGCTCAAAAATTTCCCTGAATTTTCAGAATTTTTTTTCGTCAAGGATTTCTTCCATACAACGCATTAAGAAAAATTAATTTTGCATGGAAAAAATACCCAACATTCTTGACAAAAAATTCTAAAAATTCAGGGGAAATTTTGAGGTAAATGCGAGTGAGCTATAATATTAAAATTTTGATGTAAATTTTTTTTTTGTGGGTTCTGTTATGGAATTCGATTTATTTTAAATGGAAATTATTAAAAAACAGCTTCTTTTTATTTCGTCAAACGATATCCTATTTAATTTCACTACTATTATATTGTACACAACTGTATATGTAATTTTTAAGTTTTTGTTGATTCGGACTTCCGGAACTATATCATTTTTTAAATAGTGTTAAAAAATCAAGCTTGTTTCTTAAATTGTGTTGCTGAATAGGCAATGGTAGATTTTTTCCAAATTTGGTAGATTTTTTTTTACACTACCGTGCGCAGATGTTGATAACAGATATCCAGCAACAAGACTTTCTCGAATTTTTAATGATTCTCCCACGCTGAGAGATGATTGCAAATTTTTACACGAATGCTAAATTTGCAAAAAGTGGCAAGCTTGAACGTCAGATGAACGCCACAGTGCAGCAGACAAACAAAATTGTAAGATTGTGAGAATAAAAATATTTTTTGCATTTTAGAGTGCTATATTTTAACTAAACTATGCACAAAAATTAGAAACATACGCAAATTAAAACATGCAATTGAACTGTTTTGTGGAATAAAACACAACCATGTGTCACAATCAGCTGATTTTCTTGATTGCAAATTTTTGCTGGCCGAAATTTATCCAGCAAAAATTCGTAACTTCTCCCAAAATCAAATGTCATTTTGCTCTCTCAATTTCCTCTCACTTGCCATTTTTTTTAGACATCACGAACGCGATATAGACAAAAATCATGATAATTCGTAACAATTTGTAACAATTATTTGCTTTATGAACGGACCTAATGATAGGTAGGGAAAGCGACAACTGGGCAGGGCAAATCATCGCTACAAAAGCAACAACAGAAGAATAAACTACTGGAAAGTTTTTTTTTCAATTAAGCTGCACGTCTTTCTGTTCTGCTAATTTCTATTAAATCACATGAAAGGTGCGCATAGAAGTATTTGCTTCTAAAAAAATCAAAGATGTAAATAATTGCTGCTAATTTATTTACAAAAATCTAATAGGAACGGCGGTATTACTTATACGAACATGTTTGTAGATTTTTCATTCTTGCGTTTGTTTATTTGTTGCTTTTAGCGCAAATGGGCTTAGCATATGTATGTATATACACGGACTATAAAATAATAAAGTATAAGGTTTTCACAACTTAAAAAATAGCAGATATTTTTATGCGCGCACATTTTTATTTATAAACTCGTATGTTGCTCGTCTGTCACAACTGTTCAAATGCCAAATGTGTTTGCATATTGTTTGTAAATATGTTAGTACCTATGTTCTTTTATGTTAATTGTTTTTGCTCTGCGGTCTTCACTATTTGTTGGCTACTTAATTTATTGTTGTAACTTTCTTGGTTTTTTTTTTGTTTTTTTCTAGTCTGGTGCAATCATAAGAAACAATTATAGAATTTAACAATGTATGAAATTGTCTTTTTATATTGTTGTTGTTGTGATGGCAATGATCATGAATTGTAATAGAATACGAAATGTATGCGGACGGAATGTCTGGCGTCTACTTCCGTATATATGCAAGTACATGTATCGATCGCTCTAATTTTAGACTGGAGGGGGAGGATTATTTTCAGAGTTGCTCAGTAGCCTTTCTACAGGCAAGTCTTCTCCATTGATATCAGAGAAACTTATTTTGCTTCCGTAATATTTACCATAGAAAAACTCGAACGACTTTCATTCATATTTGCAGCTAGAATACTATATCTACGCCATAATCAAAGCATATAAAAATACAGATATCAAGCTTATAATTTACCATTTGGACTATAAAAAAAACTGAGAATCTTGGTAAACCTCTTCAGGGATGTAAAGAGGGCGCTTCGTGAGCTTATACGAAATCCACCCGAAATCTTTCAATGTAAATTTTTTTGCAATTAAGGCGACCTATTGCGGCACTGAGCCTTTGGCCTGGAAATTATAAAAGGTGTAATGTGTTCTGTTGAACATTTTTCGGAAAATAAAAAATTGATTTTTGTAACTTTTGACGTTTGCAAAACTGTATTTTATTAAAATAGTTAGTTGCTCAAAAAACTATCAAATCGTGCCTCTGTAAAATTTTTGTTTGATTTTTTGTCAACTTTAGCTAAATTGAAAATCAATTTTGGACACAGATACAGTGGCGTAACGAAAAAAATGACGAATTTAATTTTTTGAATCTATCAATCCATCCACACATCTTTAATAAAACTCTAAAAAAGTTGTGTCTGCACACGAGCTACGCCGAGTACCCTGCTAGTTACAAATAAAAACTGTCATAGTAAGCGCATAGTCACTCTTAAGTCCAAATAAAAATGTGTGACTTGACTACTGGCCCGTCTGAATATACCACACGCTTTCAATCATTTCGTACAGTACATATGTGATACCACAGTTCTCTTTCATAAATTTGTTTTCTTAGTAAAAACATGATTAACAGTGTGCTCTTGAACTGATTGCTAATGCTTTGTTTAGTTTTATTAGCTTTTTTTTTGTTGATATTTTTCTTCGACTCACATATTGCTTGAATTTACAGAGTCCAAAGTGTCAGCTTATTGTGGGTTGATGATTTGGTGTGATTCAAGTGTTGTTGCACACTGAGCAGTGAGCTTAAATTCTATGATCGAAAGCTGGTTAAAAGTTATCGATGATTTTATTGGATGCTTGAAACGATTTTTATTCTAAACGGTTTATTTTTATATTCTCATCAAAGAGCAGTACATATAAAAAATATAAAATTATGCTAGTGAGAGCAGTGCACAGTGAGTCAAATTGTATACGGCTGACATAATTTAATCATTTTCATCCTTCATTTTCCCCAATATTTCCATCAACACAGAAAGTGCTTTATAATCAATCAAGCATTTGTGTATGATTGTAAACACATTACTATGTTGCAACTGTCTTAGCTGTCAACACCTTATGTCACTTTTATACGATTATCTTATGCATTATTTTACTATTTGTACTATCATTATTCAATGAGGCAACATACAATATTTATCATTCCAACGAACTGCTTAATCATTTCATGATTTTATGTTGTTTTTTCCAAACTCATACGCTTGCTGGCCTACAAATACGATACAAGTTGCGCGCAGCTCATAGTAATTACTCAATCAAATCAAAATGTGTTGACGCAATGCTTGATAAATGTTGGGTTTGTGTGTGGACGTTAGGTAGAAGCGTAAGATACAGTGTACATAACCAAACACTCATAGAATGCACGCACAAAAACAAAATTGAAAACAAGAAAAATATTATGCATCGAAATCCATGGAAAATTCAACTTCATAGACTAATTGGCTCGCGCTATTGGTTTGATTGTTATCTTTTGTTAGAGAGAATAAGAAGAATGAGAAAAGTTTCTTGAAAGGCGACTTGCCGTCTTAAATTTCTTGAAGACAAGTAAATTCTATGTTTTAAATTTATTATTTAAAAAAAAATGTTGTATCAAAAAATGCAGCATAAATAATTATTTATAAAATAGTTGTTAGTGTGCACTCGGTGTTAGATTTTAACGAATACATGCAAGGTACGCGCCACTGATAAAAAAAAGGAGGTGCTACTTATAATCAGATAACTGTATGGTTTAAAATTTGTCGATAGTTAGGTCACTTTAGATAGTATCAAAGAAAATAGCTTAATGATTGTCCGCTTTTAAGTATTTAAGAACACCCTGTTGAGCTATTTAACGCCACGTATTTGACAGATCACCGAACGATTTCTGCCAGTAAGAACTATAATAGCGATACATTGGGAAACTTGCACTTAAACTTTAAAGATTCATAAAGTAAATAAATTTTGATAGCCGACATCAGATGGGTTAAATAGTTGTTGTTGTATAAACATCCAACATTTTTCATCTGTCTCCGATCACGACCACCGGATGACGGCTAATACTTAAAGTTATCGATAGTGGTAAGGAATTTCAAACTATCGGAACTTATTTGATAGACACCGTTAGCCACAAACTGGGAAAATTACCCTTAAAATTCAAAGATTTATAAAGCCAATAAATTTTAATAGCCGACGTCCGGCGGGTTTTACCATTGTCCTTGCGTTTAACATTTTTATCTGTCTCCACATAACGACCACCGGATGACGGCTAATATTCAAAGTTATCGATAGTGGTCAGAAAATTTCAAACCAAGTGAAGCTCGTCAAAAATTGAAAAGGAGTTTAGCAAAAAACGTGCTATGAATTCCGTATACTTTTGAAGCAAAATTATTAATTTTTTTTCAATCTACCTATCTTTCTTTCACCTGCTCATTCACACTTATCACTCGTACGCACCGCTGGCGTTGCTCCCAGTAAAAACACATATCACCACACAATCACAATTTAGCCTCCCCTAAAAAGTTTTACGCTTAAAACGGATGTGTGAGGTTACTTTCAAGGGCCAATATGAAAAGTGCTTCACATAAGTGCCTGAGAAAAATATTCAGCTACTCGCAACTCTACAAACATACTACACCAAATCGACACGCCATTGTTAAATATTTCACACAACGAGGGTGGAGAGTTGAACACGTAAAAAATTGCTCCAATCGTAAAAGACGCGCATCCAAAATAAAAATACTTACGCATTTAACGTTTCAGCTCATCCGCCTGAAAACAATTTGTTCAGTATTAGCACTTTGCTTGAGGGCAAGGTTATGCATACCGCACTCAATTGAGTTGATAGCTTTTGGCATATGCCATATTTGCCGTTATACAATTAAGGGGGCTTTTTAAGCGCTTGTGTGTGCTATGGAAAACGGTAAATAATAAATATAATAATTGAAAAACCTCCAAAAAGGGCGATATAGATAGGAAATAGACATTCAAATTTACGACTGAAAGACACTTCTACGTTTGCCTCTCGTTTATGTTATTTATTTTTGTTTTTATCTGCTCGTAATTAAAATAGCCAAACAACAACAAACAAAAATTGAATTCAATTAATGCACATTCCGTTAATTACAGAAAGTGTTGATGCGTGAAATAGAAGTCAAAAGAACTTGTGGCTTTTATTTACCAAATATGTTTCACAGATGTTAGCAGCTAAAAACAAAAAAAAAAAAAACACAAATGTATAAATGTTGATACATTTATTGAAATTAGCAACAAATGGCGTACAAGGGCGCTCGAAATCACTACTTAGCTATTGAACTGGAAAATCATACAGAGTTGTCTGAATGAAACCTTACAAGTGAAAATGGCCCCTTTAGTACAACTGTGAACCTTTTCAAAGGGATGTGTCAGAATAGGCAATTGATAATACATAAACTAAAAGATCCCTGCGAAGACGCAGCGCTCTAATTTGAAAGGCTGCGAATTTGCATTCGAAGCTACTTGAAACGATTCGGAAAAAGACGGCACCTAAACTATTGTCAAAAGGAGGCGTTCTATATTTCCTCTATTTAAGTATCTAAAATATTAATATTTTTTAGTGCTGTGGTTTCAAGAACCCATAAATAGCTCGTTAATTCAGAAGTGGAATTTGTGTTTTTTTTTTTAATCTTTTTTTATTTCGACGGCAGAATGGAACATAATCATATCGAGCCCTAACCGCAATTTTTGCGTAACTGAAAAAATTCTGAAAATCCGTATTTTTACAGCTATCGATAATTTTGTTTATTTTAAACCATCTCACAAAATATTACAACTCTAATATGCACCATTAAAAAATAGACTAAAGGCAATTATGATGTAAGTAACATTTTGCTTTAAGATTTTTTATATTTGTAAATTAAAAAACCTTCTCCTGTAAAATGCTATTTTTGTTGGTTACACTAAAATTGCTGTTAGGGATCGATATTTAAAAATATTTTTTAAAGGAGATTTTTTTCAATAACCCTACTTCAAAATTTAGCTGCAGAAGGCCTTATCTCAGAATGATTTTAAGAAAAACACGATCTAAAGGAAAGTTCAATATACTTTATGTTCAGCTGACCAAATTCTGAAGTGGCACATTTTTGAAAGTAATTCTAAAATAGGATGAAATAGTCGTCGATAAAAAGACTCCCCGAGGGATTTGCGGAATGTTGTCGAAATGTCAGTCCCTTTGCCTTTAGGTGCTAGCCTGACTATCGTGTGCACGATTTGTAGGGCCATAACGAACCTCCAGGTCAGGTGAGGTTGATAATTGGATTGGAACTCGCTTGGCCCCACCATAAGGTTGTAGCAGTTCGACGAACATATAGACACACATACATTTTCCATGTATTTTGTTTTTGTAATTCATAGTTTTATGGTGCTATTCTCAGCTTGCTTGTCATCTACAAACGAGGTGGTTACTGGGAGATCTCAAAATTATATTATATTTTTTTGGGTAGTGCACCGCCATCTTTATATGAAGTTAAAGTGCCACGTTTGGAAATCCACCTTAGACTCCAGCTAGGACAAAAATTCTTACGCCTAAATTTGCCTTAAATAAGCCGTCAATTATGTGTGAAAAAATATTTTCCGCGCCCATATTTAAAATTTTTTTTTTTTTGGTAGTGAAGTTAGCGTGCCACATGATATTTTCCAAAATGTGGTCGCGGCAAATTTTTGAAAATGTCGGCCTTAATTTCCTCGGGTATATCGCACCAAATTTTTTTGAAATATCTCCTTCATCTTCTACTCCCTCTTCTTCTGCCAATTCCAATTCCAAATCCTATACATTGTCCTATTCCTTAACATTTTATTCCTCTTTCTACTTCTCTTCCTCCCCGTCTGCGACTCTGCCCACTTCCTCTTCAAGGTACCACAGCATGCATGTCTTTCAGGTGCTATAATCAATAAGTATTTTATCCTCTTCGTAGACCCGATAGTTAAAATAACTATTCGATACTCTGTACTATAATTGTAAAGCTATTAGAAAAGTTAAGTTTTCTTCTTGTTTGGCGCTAAGCCTTGCCAACAAGTTTGGACTAGTCCAAAAGAAATCAGCAGCGGAAGGGGGTTTACGGACTGCGTTGAAAAGTTTTGTGGAAAAGTGCTTGTTTCAAAATGACTTCAGTTGTTGGGAAGATGAGCCTAGATAGCCGCGAAACAAGCGCATGGATCCCAAAACACCATTGAATTGAACAATCAAGCAAAGACATTTTTCTACAACAAAATTTGCAAATAAAAAAGGCTATAAATTGCAATAATCAAATGCAATCACTGGCTAGAGAGCTAAGTAATTTAGTCATTGTAATGTGTTGAATCGATTTGAAATCTAATGACAATTGAGTTGACGAACTGTTATGTGTTTGTGGTGTAAAAAGACACTTGGCGCATAAAAAAGCGAAAAAAAAGAAAAAAAAAAACCCGGTGAAAATAATGCGCCTCCAACCACAAAGCCAACACGCGCGAAAGCATAAAGAAATGTTAAATATTAGAAAGTGTACATGGTTTTGGTTGTCGCCGCTACAACAGCCACAATCTTTTGCAAGCTAGTTGCAAAAAAGCAAGCAGTTCGTATAATATTTCCTTATAGCATGTCTTAGTCATAGAGAAAATGGAGGTTGTCTTACGACTACACGGTCCTTTTAAAGAATATAGTGGTCCTTATGGACACAAACTGACACTGGAATGGCAATATAGCAAATTAGCGCAATATTTTGAATCGAGCACACACTTCTCCTAGTGCCATCAACGTTTTTGGCGATGATTTAGGCCTTTCCCAAACAGCCTGGCAGTACTAAAAGTATTGTACTCAAGGGCTGAAAACAAAGCCATAGCATTCTCAATCAAATGGTTGTATATGACTTAGCTGATTTGTTTTTTCTCTATAGCTGAGCAATTTTAGATCTGCACACTTAAAAACCTGCTGCCTTTCAAATACTCCAAAAAAGTTCTTGCTTGGTCTGCCTATAATAGAAGAAGACAGAATATACTTCGGATGCTAAATAAATTGTGGCATATCAGCGCTCGTTAGAGTCATTACTAGGCACTTTCCAGTTTCTGTTATTTCAATATAACCAACCGCATATTTTTTGCAACTCGGTGATGAAAAATTGCAGCTGAGTTACAACATTTGAAATAGCGGCGGCACTTGTTAAACTGGCGGGAGTAATAAAAATTGCGCACTCAATCAAACGGCAAACAACATGACTTTGGGCAACAAGTAAAATGCGGCGCAAAATTATTCAAGGCAATTTAAATGCGCATGCGCGAAGCCTCAAGCAAAATGAAGAATGCGGTGCTGAAATTTTTGTAGCTACTTTTTTTTCGAATTTTTCGCAAATGTAAAAAACATAATTTGTAATAAATTGTATTAAGTGTTGCAGGATAATAAAGTACAGTCAGAACTGGGTAGTAATCATTACTTTAGGAATCAAATTACTCTCAATTCACAATTACAAGTAATTGGAAAAGTAATCAATTCCTGAAAAAAAAATTACCTAAAGAAATTTCCTCGTTTTGAGGCTCGAATACAAAAATTTAGTTTTGTGAATGAACAAAAAAAAAATACTTTGCGCCAATGTAATTTCTTCTCCAATATTTGGAAAGGATTTAGATTTGGACGGCGGTTCTTAGCCCAACAGAGACTGTCTGCTTAACATTTCCGTCTGCTCTTTAACATTTTAGTCTCTTGGTGGCGGTGAGACTTAAATGCTGCAAGATGACATCCCGTAGCAGTTCTGATTCCTCCAGCTGCTGTTGCTTAGATTCGGGGACCATATTGTCGCAGCGTCATCAATAACCGGCCGGCAAATAGCCTTATATGTATCCAGCAAAGTTTTTCTGATATCTTCTTCTTCTGTTAGCAGCATTGTAACAGTTGTTCCCTGGATATCGCTGGAACCCTATGGAGCCCTCAGCAGCGGTCCGAAGTGAATGAGGTATAAGTGATTATGTAAAAAATTGCTCCAAGTGTGGTGAGAGCACACTACCGACTGCAAGGATTCTCGACCGTTATTTGGAACTCAAAAATTAAGCACCCAACGTTATCAAGTTGCAGTCGTAGCTTTGTGGATCTTTTTATGCTGCAGCTTAGTATCGCAGACGACATGTTTTGGACGCGGTCACTTCCCGTTGGAAGTTGTTATGTCATGTAGGCTAAACTTTTCGACGATAGAATAAAATACTCCATTGGACTGGTGTTGAAGCCGTCATGGAAAAGTTTGATATCATGGCGGGGTCAACACTTGTTTGCTTTTTATAATTTGTCCTAGAAGCACTCACTTTCCTCTTAACTCTTCTGGTCCTCCAGCGCGAGGGCGTAGATAAATCATATACCGAAGAACCTCGAGTTTGTGCTTTTTTGTGGCGTATAGTGTCAAGGAGTTCAACTACTTGAGAACCTGCCTTAACGGAAATTAGCGAAAATTGACAAGTCGAGCTCTCTCTCTCGATGAATAAAGGGCACGTACTATAAGTCGTTCCTCTACCTCGCCATGATATATTTGTAAGAAATCGAGGACGCTTTCTGTAGCATATGAACCTTGTAGTGTTAGAGATAAAGGTTCTCATAGTTTTGGTTGTTTAAGTTATGAATTCAAATAAAATTTACTCATCCGCTAAATCCCTATCTACACAGGCCTTTGCTAACAGAGGGCAGAGGACGCCTCTGCTTGGCTGGAAAAATCAGGGCGACTTTATGCTCCCTGGCGTGTTCGAATGTGGGTAATTATCGCTTTGAAGGGATTCCTTTTGAAATAATGAAAAATATTGCCCGAAAGGTCCATCAACATCCATTGAAATACGTTTTTATACACGAATTAACTTTTCGCTTTTCAAGTACTTTCACAATTCCTTTGAGGAATGTAATGGGAAATTCGAGAGTACTTTTGGGATTCCTTGTAATGTAATTGGACAAATTGCAATTACATTTTGAATTCCTTTTCAGAACAATTGGGAAAGAAATTACATTTGCGCAAAGTATTTTTTTTTTTTTTCAATAAAAAAAAAAAATTTTTTTGTAATCGAGCCTCAAAAAGAGAAAAATACTTTTGCTACATTTTTTTGAGGAATTAAAATGTTATCAATTCCTTTTGTATGAGGCAAAGGAATTGATTAATTTTCCCAATCACTGAAGAATGTTATTGTGATTGTAATGGAATTGAATTTACCCAGCTCTGAGTACAGTTAACTTTATTTAAAAATTTATTTAAAAAAAAAATAATTTATTCATCAAATCTTGCTCATTTCGCTTGTAATTTGTCGCGTGGCTGACGTTTAAGTTTTACATAGCTCTGTTGCGGTTTGTACGCACGTCTGATTTGTTTGTTATTGAACTGTGTCTTTAATTGAATATAAGCTGTTGCGGTCTTTTTATCTTTTTATTTCGTGATTCATACCTACGTATTTTTTGCAATTTAACTTAACTAACTTGTGTGTGTATTTTAATTGATATTGATGGCTGAGCATTATGGATGAAGGTCGTTGGTTTGTAGGCGTTTTTTTATGGAGATGTGTACTCACTCTTGAGTGTACTCGAGTACATAGCTAACTCACATATGTACTCGTATGTAAACAATTTATTAAAAAAAAAAAAAACCGGCGCGATATATACCTCCGAGGAGATTAAGGCGGAACTTCTCAATCTGCCAGGTCGTTAATGAGTTGCGCATGATTGACCGTGTCCAAGGCTTTCGACAGGTCAAGCGCAACTAGCACGGTCCTATCATTTGGACGATGTTGGTTGAGACCGACACCTATCTGAGTGGTAATGGCGTTTAGCCATGCTGATGCTGATGTTCGGCTAGTCGCAAGTTAGCGGTGTAGTAAGAGAGCAAGACCGTCTCCAAGGTCTTCACTACTGGCGAGAGGAGTGATATCGGTCGATAATACTCCCCCTCGTTGGCCGGCTTGCCGGGTTTTAGTAGTGGCACCACCTTTGCCTGTTTCCATTTTTCTGAAATGACAAAGGTGGTCATAGACAAATTGAAGACAGTTGTTAGGTACCTTACTCCCTCTACTCCGAGATGTTTTAGCATCAGCATGGATATACCGTCTGGGCCTATCGATTTCGATCTTTTGGACCTCCGTATGGCCTCCCGAACCTCCGTGGTGGTGATGGCAATGGGTGCTTGGCTATTTCCGAGGTTCTTCGTTGGCATCTGTGCTCTCCTTTCACTCTGCTCCTGTAATATGCTGCCTTTCTCTTTTTGTGTTCTTCTTTTGTAGCAATTTTCTTTATTCCTCTTTCGTTTATTTTGCCAGCTTTTTACGTTGTCCCTTTTCTATTTACTTTCAGTCGGTCTTCCTTCAAATTCTATTCTATCCTCTTCTTTCTCGCTCTTTACTTTATATCATAAACAGACCTGTTAAATAATGATTAATAATCGTAATGATTTACGATTTGATTAATTATTTTCTTAAGAATCCATTTAATGATTGATTACCATTACTTACAATTTTTAATGATTATTTTTCAAATAAATTTAGGATTATTAAAAAAAATCAAAAATAATCAAAACAAGTTGTTTTGATTACTTTTGATTATATTTCTGTGCTTCTACAGCAATAGTAAAAAAAATTTAAGAAAATCAACAAAAAAAATCAAAAATAATATAAACAAGTTGTTTTGATTATTTTTAATTTTTTTTGTTGATTTAAAATAAAAATCAAAAATAATCAAAACAACTTGTTTTGATTTTTTTTTGTTGATTTTTTTAAATTTTTTAAGCATTGCTGTAGAAGCACAGAAATATACACACAACAATACTGAAAAAAAGAAAATATCAAAAATAATTTAATCAAAACCACTTTTTTATTATATTAATTTTTTTGAGTATTTCTGATTTTTTTGGATTTTTTCTAATAGTAATCAATTAATAATTGCCTTTTCTTGAAAAACAATTAAAGTAATCATTACCAATTAGAAAAGCCGTCTAAATAATTGATTACTAATTACTAATCAAATTTAACAGATCTGATCTTAAAATCGCTTCATTCTTCTAACTCAATTTCCTTCTCTTTCAGCTACTTTTACTCTCTATCTTTCTGTTTTCTCTCTCATGAGCGCATTTTTCTCTCATTTGACCCTTGCCTGATAAAACCTTTTACAAAATGTTGCCGGTGTTATAATACGTTTTGCTTTCAATATTTAATGTTGACTCTTTAGTGTATTGCACGCTTTATTCCACTTGGCGCTATTCCAAATTCTTGTAAAAAATAGTAATAATTAATCCAATTAACCCTACCGCAACCTCGTTTTTATTTAATCAATTTTAGTACCTAGTTGAGCAATAAAAATCTAAACTTATGTATATTTCACATTTCACATACATATTTGCTTAAACACTTTTGAATTCATACGCCCACTAGCCCACCTGCCCTGCGCGCCAAAAACCCACTTACTACATTGTAAGTAAATGCTAAGCGTTGTACTTGTGCCCATTTATGACCCACATTTGTTGAACAAGAACATTAGGTTTGTTTTTTTTGTATAATGGATAGATATGAGTAGGCGCTACTCTTTCTGCGCCTTCCATTGCTCTGGTAGTTGTCTTAACGTGCTCTTAATATTATTCTTTGATATAAGTTTTTTAATTTTTGTATTTCAAATTTGCACTAAAGGAATGCAGGTAATTGTGAGGGGGGTTGTCTTTCAGTACTCGCATTTCTTCCCCTGTAAGCTAGTGCAATCTTATAATGGTTAAGAAAAAAAGTTTTTAAAAAGAACTTCTATTACCTCTTCGTCTCCGTTATAAATTTTTTCAAAATAATCGCCCTAGGAACGCATTAATGGCATTCGAATATTATTGTGGAAGTCTGATTTTTTCGATTCGAGAATAATGTCTTTTTTTGTGTGAGAACGCTATGTTTATCGAGTCGTCCTGTAACATTAGAGATTACAAAACGGGGTTAGCTATGCAATCTGCTTCTAATAGATATCTAGCTGGGTATCGGTGAGTTAGACCCACTCAAAAGGGGAACAGTTTGTATCTCGATTGTTAACCAAACTGCGAAGAGAAGCGCTTTAAGGGCCGTTTTCACCATAACTTCAAGTCTATAAGAATCAATAGATATAGAATAGATGTTAAGGTATGTATTCTTTAACTGATGTTTCATACATTTCTAAATAAGTAGGCAGTGTCACACCCCTTACTAGTTTTGCTATTGAAATTGTGCGAAATCGAATGATTTCGATGATTGATGTAAAAGTAAATTGGCTGAGGCTGTTAAAGTGGTAGTTAGTGGTAAGTCCACTTGGTTATGATTTTCACAATATGTATTTGAAAATGGGCGTGGCAAAGCCCACATTTGAGAAAATATATTTTAATATTTGAACTGCTTATAAACGCCGAAACGTTTACGTTAGAATGGCGCAACTTGTTGCAACGATTTTGAAGATTATACCCTAAAAATAAGATAAATCATTTTGCTACCACACCCACTTTTAGTTTTTTACAAGGAATTTTTGTTTTTAATAACAAATTAAAAATAATTATTAAAAAAATAAAAACAATAATAATTTTCATAAATAAAAAAGAAAAATTATTATTATAGGCCTTGAGCTCGTTTATAGTCATGGTAATTTGGAAATTTTTTTAGTTGTACATTTGTTTATATTTAAGTGTTTAGTATTCAAAAGTCGTGTCAGATTCCTTCGTCTAGCCCTGCACCTCATAGCCTCAGCTGGGAATTACAGGTTTGGTTCAACCGAATGCAGACTTTTTTACTTTGAAAGGGATTCAGTTAGTTCTTCTAATGTATTAATTTCGTATAAAAATATAGATATACGAGGTGTGTTCACTTAATTGTTGACAGCTGCTTTGCTTGCACGTGTTTTGGATCGTCTTCGATTTTTACCTATTCAAAAAAATGGATCAAAGAACCTGTATCAAATTTTGTGTGAAAAACGAAATTAAGTGCGCGTATGCATTCCGAATGTTGACTGTGGCATACGGAGAAGCTACCTTGGACCGAAGCAACGTTTATCGGTGGTACAAAATGTTCTCAGAAGGCCGAGAAGATGTGCAAAGAAGAACAAAAATTGGCTTTTGCACCACGATAACGCCCCTGCTCACGCATCGTTGCTTGTGCGCGACTTTTTGGCCAAAAACAACACACTAATGATGCCGCAGCCACCGTATTCCCCAGATCTGGCCCCCTGTGACTTTTTCTTGTTCCCTAAACTGAAGAGGCCCATGAAAGGACGACGTTACGCTTCTCTTGACGAGATAAAGACGGCATCGAAGGAGGAGCTGAACAAGATACAAAAAAATGATTTTTTGAAGTGCTTCGAAAATTGGAAAAACCGTTGGCACAAGTGTATAATATCTCATGGGGATTACTTTGAAGGGGACAAAATAGATATTCATGAATAAATAAATAATTTTTGAAAAAACACAAAATTCGCGATACTTTTTGAACACACCTCGTAGTTATTTTATAGAAATCTTGCTTTCAATTTTTCCTCTAATCAAAAATAATAATAATTAACTAAGAATTATTATCAACTGGTCTTGAGCTCGTTATACTTACAAAAATATGTAAAATGAACAGACCGTAAAACCAACAACAAAAGAAATCTTTTTAATTAGTGTTTCCAAGCTTTCACAAAAATTCCTGGAATTTAAAAAAAGGTGAAAATTTTCAAATTTGACTCAAGATTTTAAAAATTATTTGTGCGCACGCAGTTTTGTAGTTTAATAAATTCTAGTCTCACAAATTGCAAGTCTCGTTGATTTATGGCGATTTTTTTTTTTACATGTTTGGTATCTTCTTCCAGCGTGGCACGACCCTCTTTTTATAAAAACTCTTTCCTATGCAAGAAAGTGTATCCATATGTGTATGCATGTACGTCCTTCGCACTTTTCAATGCCTCTCCTATTCTTCACTTGACAAATGTTTGCTCATTATTTTAGCCCAAATTTGGATGAGCTTTAATAGCAAAATCTCGAAACAAATGGCAGATTTTACATATTTAGTTATAACAAGTTCTATATGAGCCGCATATGTATATATTTACTGTTGTTGTTGCTGTAAGTTTATAACCTACATTTTATGCGCTTTTACTAGATACTTAAAACAATCTTAAAAGACACACACACACACATGCATTCTTTTCTTTTTTTTTTGTCTAAAAACTACTCTGGTGCGTTTTTGTGTTACTTGTTTCATTATTTGTTTTTCTTTTTTTGTTGTTGTTGTTTTTTTGGCACTCAAAGTTGTCAGATTTACTGTTGCAAATGAGTTACTACAAGTTGTTATTGTATTTAACATGACTGTTAGTGGCATTTGAAGTGCTCTAAATGCGCTCTAGAAAAAAACCCATGAGATTTTGTGCTTTTTTGAGTGTTTGCATTGGTCTTTATTTGTTGGATAAGGCTTTGGATTCGTAGTGAGTTAGGTGAAGACAATACCACACACACTTTAATTGAATACTCTAGAGGTTTGAATACTCTGTAGCACGACTAAGAGGCGAAGGCAGCTTAGAATACACTCGATGTAAAGGGTACACCAGACGTACCATTACAATCCAAATTTTCCCCTCAAAAGGCTAAGCTTGGCCTAAATGACCTAAAGCAACATTAGTTTAGTTATTTCTTCGTTGAAAACATATTTTTAAATTAACCTACAAGTATTTCACGCCACCTAACCACCCCCCTTTTTATCTCAATTTCAGAATGTGGTGGACCATAACGGGTAACTTTGGAAATATACTTCCTATTGATTGGTCAAAATCATTTACACGTCAAATGCACATGCCCACATTGCATTTGGGTCAAAATCAGCTCGGTGGCGCTACTAATGGTATGGTTGGCAATTCACTTGATGCAGCCACACCAGCCGATGAACTAACTAGCGAGGATGAAGCTGTGGCCAATGATCTCGATATGCATGCGCTCATATTGAACGGTCTGAATGCAGAGCAAGATCAGCCCATTAAAACGGTTGAAGAGGTAATTAAGGAGATTGATGAAATTATGGATGAGGCTGAGAGTCCATTGGATGAACCAGAAACATGCGAATCAGAGGTGATAGAGAAGGCTAGAGAAGTGCTGGGTGCGCCATTGTATGCGGAGAGTGAGTATCGATGCGTAGTAGCTCTAGGAAACCATCTAACAATTTTTTCATTTTTTTTTTTTTTTTACTTTCTAAAGAATTACAGTATTTATCGACAACACAATTGAATGAACTCTATATGGAAATGGAAATGCTTATACAAGAACTCAGCGAGACACTTATTAACGAGTTGGCGTTGCGTGACGAGCTCGAATATGAGAAAGAATTGAAAAATTCATTCATTTCACTGTTATTAGCGGTACAGAATAAGCGTAGACAGTATCATGTGGAGAAGAAGCGTGGAAAATTGCAAGGTAATGACAAAATTTTGAGGTTATACATTTTTTTTTAATACAATTTTTTGCTTTTTAAAGCTAATTCGCTAAATCAAGATTTTAGAAAAAAAAAAATTTTTTTTTAATTTTAGGAAAAATTGCTCAACTATTATTTTTTTAATAAGTTTTCCACATTTAAAAAAAAAATTGACTTACTATTTTTTTCAAATCTAATTGACAATAAAAAAATGTTTCAGAAACCGGAGATTTTAGGAAAAACATTGTTTAAATTTTAGAAAAAAGCTACATATATTTTTTATTTAAAAAAAAATTTATTTTTGAAAAATTTAGTTTCAATAGTGAATAAATTTTTCAAAACTTAGAAATTCCAAAATATTTTAGCTTTTCAAGTTTCATTTTTTAAAACAATTTTATTTTTATTTTTAAAGCTGATTGAAAAAAAAATATTTCGCTAATTTGAGATCTTATTTTTCCAATTTAAAAAAAATTTTATTTTAAAAAAGTTTTGCTTTCAATTTGGATTAAAAAAATGTATTTCACAATTTCAAATTGTAAAAATTTAAACTCAGTTTTAAAAAAATCAAAGCACTGAAAGTTTAAAAATACGTTTAATATTTTATTTTTAATTTGAGAATATTTTTCAAACTAAAAAAAATTTCAATTAAAAAAAATCAAATTTTAAAAAAATTCTGCTTTCAATTTTGATTAAAAAAATGTATTTCACAATTTCAAGATTTCAGAATAATAAAATATTTTTTTTTAATAGCTAAATACCTAAATATTTAAATTTTTGAAGTTTAACTTTTTCCAGGTTTTGAAAGTTTAAATTGTTAGAAATTAATTATTTTATAAATATTGTATAGTAAGAATAAATTTTGAAAAAGGTTTCAAATTAAAATTTCCTCTGATTTTTTTTATTTCTTTTATAAAAGGTTCATAGGAACAATTCTTCTATTCCCAAATTTTTAATTTAAAACAAACATTTTTTTTTTTTTCAATTTTATATTATTAAAAAATTTTCCAAAAACTATTTAATCAATTTTTCAAAAACCAAAATTATTGTTTGAATTTTTCGAAAAAATATTGCAGTGTGTTAGCAATTTCTAAAATTTGTAAAAACTTTGAATTTGTTTTTTTTTTTTGCTTGCAGGTACAGAGCCTAAATATCTCACCACTGTTATACCCTACCACATGGAGAATGGCACACCAAATAATCAATCTTTGCAAGTGCTAATCAAAAGTGAGTTATAAAATACGTTTTTGTTATACATTCGAAAATAAAGTAATTTTTTTCCTTCAATAACATTTCAGTTTTAAAAGCAATAAATGAAGACAGTCCAACCGTTCCCGCGCTGCTCACGGACTACATACTCAAAGTGCTCTGCCCCACATAAATACAAACGCTGTATAAGCAGTTCATTTGTTAGGTGTTTTTTAGTACATAATTGCAGTGAATAAATTTAGAACAAAAAAAATTCATATATATGTATGTTGAAAAAAAAGAGAGAAGCTAATTTAAATGAGCAATTTAAGTTAAAAATTTAAGTAAATTGAATCTTAATATTTTTTTCTAACTTTAGTTACTAAACCTAAAGCAAAAAAGAGCAAATGAAAATAGAAAACAAATAACACATAAAATTAATAAATTTTAATTACATAAAAATTCGTAAATATTAATATATGTGTATAGCATATAGAATAATTTTTTGTTGCTTTAACAAAAAAAATATCGAAGTGTATGAAGAGCTTAGTGTTGTTGTAGGAGTATCAATTTTGGAGAGAAAAATTTGTTAAATCTTGCAGAATTTGAGAGAGAGTAATCCTCTCTTTAAAGAGTCGAAATAAAAATAAATGAAATATTAGAGAAACTAACACAAAACAATTTAACTGCAAAATAGCTCACTGTGCAAAGAGAAAGAAAGCTCATTTTTGCAGACTGTAGAGTCTGTGAAATTTTTATAAAACTTTATAAACAAAAGTTCTGCTTCAACTCTTAAGTTAACAGATAGTCTTCTTTTTCAAATATATTTATAAAATTGAGGTGTACTACTATTTTACAAATTAGTACTCGCTTCTTCCAAAATTTCAATGGTTTAATTATTTTTTCCAATATCTGTGTTATATTTTTGAAAAGCAGAAACTTTCGAATTTAATTTTTTAGAAACAGTCGAACATTCCTTTCAGTATTTAATATTTGAGATTATCGGAAGTTTTCTACTCCAAAGCCAAAAGAGGTTCAAATTTTTGTAAAAATTTAAACTCAAAGTTTTAAAAAAATCAAAGCACTGAAAGTTTGAAAATAGGTTCAATATTTTAAAAACATTTGAAATTTTCCGTTTTGACCAAATTTGATTAAAATTTGGAAAATATTACTTTTCCAAAAGTTAAATTTTAGTAGAGATTTGTTTTATTCTTAGTGAAATAAAAAAATGTGTACACCTAAACTGCCTGAAATTAAAATACAAAAGGAAAAATAAAAATATGTTGAATTTGGTTTTTTTCGAAATTAATTTGAAAAAAAAGAAAAATCTCGTTTATAGTCATGGTACCATAAAAATTTAATATCTTTTTTCGCTGCTAATATTTGCAAAAATGTAAAATCGCTTAATGATTCAAAAACCAAATCGAAAATTAAGTTACTTTACAATACTCAATAAAACTTCTGCAACAAAAAACAAAGAACAAAAGCTTCGATATAATTTGCAAATAAATATTGTATGTAAATATTTAAGAAAATTTATGTGAGTGGTTATATACATACATTTAAAGATAATATATGAAAAATATATAAGTTATTTATAAGTTTACTCGCATATTTGAGCCGCTTCGAAGAAATTTTAATATTCGAAAAATGAGAAAAAAAATTATATTTACTCTCAGCGCGTTCTCTTATGTGCATTTCTAGAGCTTGGTCATTATAAATTCTGACCGCAATTTTAGTGCCGCATCATTTAACCTTCATAAGGTGTACGGGTCATAATTGAATCATTTTCATAAACATTCTTTGAAAAGAAAAGCAGCTAGGAAATAGGGTCAAATCAAAATAGAGGTTCAAAATGTTACTAGACTTTTTAATTGAACCTTCAGCTATGATTTGATGAAACAGAAAGCATAAACAAAGATGATATAAATATTCTACGCCTACCTTATGAAAGTTAGATGCTAAATATAATAAATTTTTATTTTTTTTTATATTGCTTATTAGTACATTGCTTTCGATGTGTGTAAGAAATAGTAGTAAAGTAAAATGTCATTTGAAAAAATAATAATAAAATTAATAATATTTGCCATAAAGGCTATTAAGAATATTATCGCTTAGGTAGACAAAAGAGTAATTCCATACAGCTTTTTGCATTATAAATTTTTATAAAATACCAATTTTTTAATAGCTGCTTATTGTTATCAACCTTTTTTTAACAAATATATACTGCCTTCTTTGAAATGTAAACAAAATGTACTTGTTAAGATTTTAAAACTATTTCGAAAATTTTCGAAGTTTATTTCACGTATTTCCTTTTCGTTAACCCCAAAATGTATTTTTTGTAAATAAATTTGTAACATTAAGCTGTTTAATTTAAATAAAAGTTTTTTTTATCGGTTAATTTTTAGATTTTAAAAATTTGTTTATTCGGGTTTTAAACATTTATTTTAACCACGTAATTGTGCAGATTGTTGTAATAAGTTTAAGCATTTTAAAATAATGTCATTGTTTTATGTTTTATATATTGCTTTCCTTAGCTTTAATTTTGTGTTAAAAAAAAATTGTGCATACTTTTGATATTTAAACAGTGGCCATATTAATGCTTTCAATATTTTTATTATCAAAATATTTTTTTTGTATGGCCGTAATTTTTTTAAAACTAATTATTAATATTCTTTAAGGCGATTTTAAGAAACAGCATTTTTGAGCTAGTAATCAGCTGTTAAACTTCTCAAATTTACGATTTTCTTTTAATTATTTAGAAAAAATCAAGAAAAATAGTCCTTTAGTTAGTTACAGCATTAATGTTGCGCCTGTCTCGGCGATTACGTTTTATTTCAATTCTATATGCAATATACTCACTATTTCTTCCCTTATACTGTGTTATTTTTCTACAAAAATATTTACTTTACAAGTTATTTTAATTTCTTACATTTAACTATTATTAAGTTCATTATTTCCACTTTTTTTTTAAGCTACTGTAATATTTCGTATTGTTAATTAAAAAATAAATCAATGTAAAGCATAAATGAGATTATAACTTAAATATTACGGAAAAACAATTTTTTTCGAAAATTCTATTTTCATGATTTTCATTTAAATCGTAGTTCTAATTAGTTTTCTAGTTTTGAACAAATTTTCTGTTTTTTAACTATTGCAAAATATATTTTTCAATAAATGCTTACTTGTATATACACAAATCACATTTTGTATCAATTACATAAACTATAATTTCAATAAAAGATTTTGTTTTATTTTTAGTATGCCAAAACTTAGTTTTTCTTTTGCATTTCAGTTTGGGTTTAAATTTGATATAAAAAGTTTTAAATTATTTGAATTTAAAAATTTTTTTAAGTTTTTTTTTTTTTTTTTTTTTGGTTTTTTTTTTTGTTTTTTTTTTTTCTACCCCAATTAAATGGTCATCATCGCATGCATTCTTATTTATTATAACGAAAAATGTCAGACTTGAAATCTACTGCGATTGATATACCAGCTTTTGTCATGCAACATAATGGTCGGTTCCATTTCCATCTACAACTAAAAAGTTGGGAACATTTTTAAATTTACTTTAAAACCACAAATATCTCTTCCCATTTTCCTTCATCTCTACTCTTCTTCTCGCTCTCCTATCAAAACTTGCCTTATTTGTTTCTACAGCTAAACGTAGATTTATAACAACAAAAAGCAATTAAACAAAATATTTAAAAATAAATATCTCAAACGCACCCAAAGTCTTATTGTCTATGCAATATTCACAATTCAAAAATAATAAAAACCATCAGCTTAAATTTTCAGAAAAAAAAATGTATTGAATGGCATAAAAAATAGCAAAAAATATTAAAAAGCTTAAAATAGATGCTCATTAATCAAAGAAAATAAATAGGAAAAAATAAATTTAAAAAGGTAAGTTGAAAAAAAAACAACTTAAATCAAAATAAATTTAATTGCAAGACAACTAAATAATAAATGCTTAAAAAAAATTTGCAAACATAAAACACAACACAAAACCAGCACCCTAGGTACCTTATATATGAAAAACAAATCACAAAATACATCAACATGTAAAACACAATGAAAGTAACCTTTAAACGGTTTTAAAGTTAATACATAATCCAGTTTGCTCTATAAACTCTTCCCAACTTTTTTTTAACATAACCTAGAACCCTGACTTAACCTTACTTTTTCCCAAAGAGTTCATTTTTCTATTTCTGAAATATTTGCAAAATTTACTGCAAGCATTTTTTCGTTACATAAATTTTGTAAACATATGTGCAAGACAGAGATAGTTGCTTGCATTTCCACAAACAAACTAAAAACAAAAAAAGGTCAAGTACAGCTAACAAAAATTTACATAATATTTGATTTTTTATAAAACTCAAAAAAGTATAAACACATAAAAAATTTAAATAAACGTATTGCTGAAATTTTTGCGTATCAAGCAATTAAATTTCAAAAATGTCCATGTTTACTAGATATAAAAAATATTTAATACAAAATTTAACAAATTAAGTTGAGAAGCATACACTTCAATATTTAGAAAAAGTAAAGAAAAACTGAAAAAATTAACAAATGAAATGTAAGAAATTACACAAAAAAACCAATGATAAAAAAATAAATAAAAAATGGTAATTATAAAACCCCTAAAATATTACTATAATATAAATGTAATGCGATTCTCTATATACAAACATTTCAAAATGCTTAAATAAAAAAAAATTTTAAAAACGCACAAAAAACGTTGGGGCGAATTTGTGTTTTTCTTGCTAAGTATGCGAACGCAGCCTTATCGTAGATAATGCAGTGACTATAATACCATAGCTAGACTAGCAATTGCTTATAGCGTGCCATCTGCGATTTTAAGCAATAGATGGCATTTGCAATATGAATATCAAAGCCAGTTATCAGACACAGTTCTTCACCGCCGTTTTGGGTTCAGTTATGGACCCAAAGGATGAAATCGCTATCGCAGAACACTGAAATTCCGCAAACGCTGATGAAACTATAGAAATTTGTTTCCCCAGTACGGACGTTGGTAGAGACTCTACATATTAAGAAAACGGGAAGTCTTAAAGGGTGAGCCTAGCTGTGGGACTTACACAGGCCGTGGCCATGCTGAATCATATTTTTGGAAGTGGAGCCATATTAGGAAAATACTAGCTATCTTAACCGAGAAATACAACTTTTTTTGACTCTGAATTTTCCTTCCGATGTCTTTGGAAATCTTTCCACAGATCTTCCTTCTCAGCAGAACGTGCTTTTGTATTATGAAGCTCAGAAATAGTTCATAGAGAAAATCTGCATTTCGTAATAAGCGAGTTCCTTTATGCCGTTACAAACGCCCGTTATATGGAACAGTACTAGTACAGCTGGGTATAATGAGCTTATCAGTATATCAAATCTAATGAAAAAAATTTTGGCTTGCATCCACTTGAGGCTAATAACTTTTACTCATCTTATCATCAACAACAGCTATAGTTTCGAAACAGATAACGTTAGTTAAATACGTATAAATCCAGGGAAGCAGCTGATCAACTCAAATACTCAAACGTATCTCTACCCCAAGTTTTTAGTTTTATTCCAACTTTCGAGCGCGATGGCTGAAAAGGTGATTTTAGCTTATTCCGGTGGTCTCGATACGAGCTGCATACTGAAATGGCTTTTAGACAAAGGTTACGAGGTAATCTGCCTTATGGCTGATGTCGGCCAAAAGGAAGATTTTGAGGCAGCACGTAAGAAGGCATTGAAAATTGGAGCTACTGAAGTTATTGTCAAAGATGTGAAAGAGAAGTTCGTGGAGCATTATATTTGGCCAGCCATACAAATGGGTTTGATCTATGAGGAGCGCTATCTATTGGGTACATCGTTAGCACGTCCCTGCATCTCTGTTGCGCTCGTCGAAGCGGCTAAAAAGCACAAGGCCAAGTACATAGCACATGGCGCCACTGGTAAAGGTAACGATCAAGTTCGCTTCGAATTGAATGCCTATGCGCTATTGCCGAAGATTAAGGTGAGTTCTATGAAGTTGGAGTTATTATGGGTAGAGAGTTTCTAAAAAATCTGTCCTAGGAAGTTATAAGCGATAAAAGTAGAGATGTGGAGTTTCGCACTGTCAAACTGCCCAGTTGTCTTGTTAGCTTTGAGTGATCTTTGTTTGTTTTTGTGCTTGTTTGAGATCAACAAATTTGGCACGGACACTTGTTTGGTTATGAGAACCTTTTTGATTTCAAAAGCTAGCTAGGACACAAGGTGATTAGATGGGGTTTCTTGTGTTTCGCACTCTGCTGAACTATTTCGGTATTCTCAGTTTTCTTTTTCATTTCAATTGATTTGATTTCTTGCTCGTTTTAAGCACCGACCTCCAATAAAAACCCCCAGATCGGATAAGAACTATATTCGAAGTTTTCAGTAAGAAGGGCTTCTTTGGAACTTTTATATTCTCGACCCTTTATTTCTCCTCATATTTGTATATCTTACAAGATTTGCATATCTTACAATATTTGCTTCCATCTCTCCTCTACAGATTATTGCACCATGGCGTGATGAGGAGTTTTGTAAACAATTTCAGGGCCGTTTGGATCTCATCGAATATGCCAAAAAGCACGGTATACCTGTCAGTGCTAAACCAGCTGCACCTTGGAGCACAGATGCTAACATACTACACATTAGCTATGAGTCGGGTGTTTTGGAAGATCCCTACCATGTCGCACCGGAATCACTATACGAAATGACAGTGGATCCCCTTACCAAAGCACCAAAAACACCCACACGCGTTTCTGTGCACTTCTCAAACGGACTACCCACCGCAGTGGTCGATCAATCCACAGGCAAAAAATACACAACACCTTTCGACATACTCCAATTCCTGAATGAGATGGGCGGCACATATGGTATTGGACGCATTGACATTGTCGAGAATCGTTTTGTTGGCCTTAAATCACGTGGCGTATATGAAACACCAGGCGGTAATATACTTTTCACAGCACATCAAGATTTAGAAGTGTTCTGCTTGGATCGTGAAGTGCTGCGTACCAAACAAATTCTACGTAATCGTATGACGGACTATGTTTATAATGGTTTCTGGTTTAGTCCGGAGGCGCAATATGCACGTCGTTGTATGGAGATTTCACAGGAACATGTCAGCGGTGAGGTTGTGGTTGAGTTAGCGCCGGGTTATGCGCGTGCTATTGCACGCAAACCGGCCAAGGAGTCGGGAGGTTTGTACAACGAAGAGCTGGTCTCTATGGATGTGCATGGTGACTATGTTCCGAATGATGCGAGCGGTTTCATTGCCATCAATTCGGTGCGTATTAGGGAGCATGTGCGCGCTTTTGGAGATTACGAAATACACTGAAGACTCTGCTCGTGCAAGTCAAGTCTTTCGTTATGAAGAACTTCGTTATAATAAAGTTAATTTCAAAAATGTACTTTTTTGGTGTTTCAATTTTTTCAATAAAAGTTTTGCGAGATCACGAGATCAGCTGCCAGGCCCAGTTGGCCTTTTTCTTACGGCTCCCGTTAGAGATATGGGAAAATACTTAAAAAAAAAATGTATGCATGTATGGCGCGATATACAACAGTTACATCATCATTTTTTTTCTTTGAATTTTTTTTCCTACAAATGGGGGAATACAGAAAAAGACATAAAGAAGAAGGTGTACACGAAACGGAAGCTTTGGAAGAACAAGTAAGAGAGAACGCTTTTTCTTGCAAATAGAAATATGTATTGTATTAAAAATTTGTTTACTCCAGCCATCATTTGTCTGATAAGACGGTAAGCAACAAATACTAAGACATCAAGTTATTGATAAGAACCCTTGTCTTGAATTAGTAATAGTGAGATAAGTACATTATGGTCTTGAAATAACTCAGACAAAATTACATATAATTTAAAAGATTATGGTTAGGAGTTTTCCTTAACCCCAAGTTGACAAAAGAAAGAGACCACTTCTCTTATTTTAAGCAGTCTAGAAACCCTAATTTTTTTGGGCCACGAGTCTGCTCACGCTAAAAATCTCTGACAGTTGGGCTCTGCACAAAAAAATAATCCTAAGTAGATATTTTTGTTGAGAAACCATTAAAATATATAGGCCGATATTCCTAAAAGAAGCTCAAAGGGTACTAAAGGAGTTTATTCCCTGGATGTACTGCATGGTCATGGTAATTGAGTGATGGATGCACTGGAAAATTTTCCATCTACAGCAAATGCCGAAAAGAAAGCAGTTAATATGGCAAAGTAGACGTAGCGCAGTGACTCTCTTGGAGCATTACCGCAAGTTCTTTTTGATGTCTTAAATGGCGGCGGCCGCCGTGGTGTGGCGGTAATGTTGCTGGCCTACCAAACCGAATGTCCAAGGCTCGAACCCTGGAACAGGTAACACCAAAAGTTGTATGAAAAAGTTTTTTCAAAAACGGGATCGCCTCTACCTTATAGTGTTCCTTCTTCCAAAGCAAATTAAACTGCATTCTCAAGATAAAACCCATGACGTTCATGGGTATGGGTAGTCCTTTCTTATGGTACTAACATATTCTGGTAGTAGCACGACTGCAGCGGAAGCGATTTGTTTGACCTCTCGAACATTCGAATAGCGGATTTCAGTCGCCTCTTATTAAACTTAAAAACTCATCTGCATTAGCAGATCCCGCTCTGGGGCAGCATAGACTAAGTAGTACACCACACATTGAAGGTTAAGCTTAAGCTTCATCTCCTACCCTTATATATATTACTTACTGATGGATTTATTTTAAATTTTTCTAAATTATTTCAAATTCCTTGAATATCCATCGTCCACCGAACATTTGTGGCCGAAACTTTGTCGTTCTCTGAATGTCCATTATATTCATTTTGCAATCCCCATTAAAAATAACACTCTGCACTCATATTTTCTACCACCTGCGCTACCCTGTTTGTAACTTCTGCGACGAATTTACTGCAATGTCGAAACGATAATTTTCTATCGAATTCATTACTCATCGCTGCGTATACACATCTCAGATAAAATTTGTGAACTTTTGTGTCAGCAGCAATAGTGAATTGAAAAATTGTAATTAATAAGAGAAGCGCATTTAAATAAATTTAACAAATTTGTGCGGGTGTAAGCAGAGGGTACGAAGACGCGGAAAAGCAAAAATAAGTGAAAAATGGCGTTGAAAGTGTTGGTTGGGCAAAGTAAGTTTTCTGGAAAATGGGAAGTCCAATTGGACAATGAAATGCATATACGCCTCTTTGAGTAGAGAAGAAAAACTGTATAGCGAAGTGTAGAAAATACTAATAGCATACATTTATGTATAGAAATGCATATAAAAGGTGTATGCGCTGGAATTTGTTGCAGAATTCATAACTTGACTTTAATATGCGAAAATTACATTAGCAAAAGTGCTATATTACAGCCGCAGTGTTAAGCAATTATCGATTTTACCCCGTTGCTGTAACCCCCGTAGTGACCTTTTTTTCTCCATTTCATGCGCAGCCCCACACAGCTGGAGTCGCCTTTAAAACTACAAGCATACATACATTTTTGTATCTACGCTAGTTTGTTTATGTAGCTCATGCTTATTTAATTGTTAATGACAACGTCATGAAGGTTGTTTGTTTTATTGTTGTAAATTTTGTTGATGGGTTTGTTGTGAAGGTGGACTGACTGTTGTTGGTCTTATCAATGGTTTGCTTTTTATAGCACATTACGTTTATCCATACACCCACTACCAAAACTCTACTATCTATTCGATTTTTCTGTGAAAATGTGGGCAGACCCTATTCTTGTATTAAATTCTGTTATTTTTAAACGAAGATTATAAGCAATTTATGTATTTCTAATCCCGTATTTTACTCATGTCTTCGTTCGTTCGTTGTGACGTCTGTGCGAAAGCGCGTTTGTGCATTTCTATTTTAAGCTCAAAAAGGTATGTTGGTGTTAATTATTTTTAGAGTTAACTTACTTTTATGTTTGTTTATTATTATTCACAGGTTAGCAAAAGTGACTCATTTGCCACTGACATACATACGTACATGCATTCATCCATATTTCTAAGTTGATTATTTACGGTGTATCATACAAAACATTTCTTTCATTCAAATCAAGCATGTTTTCATTCACAATTATCTTTCTGTGGGTACTGAAACTATTCTGCTATTTCATTACCACAAAAAAATCGTATTGTGATGTGGAGACACCTACAAATATAAAAAAAATAACATCCGATGTCATCCGCATTATGCTTGCTTGTTCTAATAACATCACGCTGTCAGAAGATTATACTGGAAAATCAATGTCTGGCTCATGGCCAAGAAAATGCATTAGTAATAAACAGCCTGTATCTGCTGCAGACACATTATTCAAAGTGCATTAGCGCTTAAATAACTTGTATTTATTCGTTTTTTGCTATCATAGAATGGAAAGGCGTGCATTCTGCTTCTACAAACATAACGATTATTTCATAATCCCACACACATACATACATTCATATGAGGGATAAGGGTTAATATGTGAGCTAAAGTAAACGTTTGATTGTTTGATTTGGTAATAAGCCAAAAATAAGCGGAGATCATTGAGACATTTTTAAGTAACTAATTGTTAGCAGCGCACTTACTTTTTTATTATTATTTTAAACCTGTTTAATTTGAAACATCTTTGCTTTTATATATTTGCGTGTGCTTTTAAACAATAGCAATTAAGGCGGCACTACAAAAATCTGCTTATAGAATGTTACTTTAAAATGCTAGATCAGTAATGATTTTTATAGAATGAGCTATAATATCATGTTTTGTTTACGTACAACTAAATTTTATTTTGTTTAAGTGAAGGAGAAAGATTCGGCCATCGTTGTGAGGTCTAGGCTATCCGACAGGTTAAATGATTGTATGATGTTTATTGTTGTGTAAAAGTACTATCCGTTGGTTTGGGCTAGTGTCATCGATGTGCCCCACTGTTTCAAAAGCGAATCTTCGGGTCATCTAATCTTTCATATTTGCACTTTGTTGGGAGTGATTGACCATTTCTTCTTGGACAACAGTTTCTAGTATCGATTTCTTATTAATAATTTCCTTTTTATTTATTTTTTCTCCATAATTTTCTTCTGACAGAGATTATGAATGAGGTGGTGAAGTATAAGCCTCCACCACCTAAGAAGGTTGGCATTGTTCCTGCCCCCAAGGCACCAGGTGGCATGGAATGGCGTGTGTTGGTCGTAGATAAGTTGGGTATGCGTATGGTATCCGCTTGCACCAAAATGCATGAAATAAGCGCTGAGGGTATAACTTGTAAGTATTTTAGCTTAACTTTGCCCAGCATTTACTTATAACTTAATATTTCCGAACAGTGGTGGAAGACATCAATAAAAAACGTGAGCCGCTACCAACAATGGATGCTATCTACTTGATAACGCCATCGGATGAATCAGTGCGTGGCTTGATACGCGATTTTGAAAATCCAGCTAGACCAATGTATCGTTATGCGCACGTTTTCTTTACTGAGGGTATGTAGACAAGTATTAGTTACAGTTGCAATTTTAAATCATTTATTGTTTAATTCACCTACTGTGAAAAAAACCACAACAAAAATATAAAAACTTAAAATTCTTGCAGCCATACCCGAAGATATATTCCAAATGCTGCAATTGCGTAGCGATATTACGCGCAAATATATACGTACTTGCAAAGAAATCAATGTTGCATTTATAGCCTACGAGGAACAGGTATAAAAGTGAAGGCCAAATGAATTAAACAAATAATTCTAAGCTGCTTACTGAATCATACTACTAACTGTCGTCTAACCCAGTGTACTGCCACTAAAATGTCTTTTGCTTCCTAAAAACTATACTTGTATAGTAAAACTAATTCACTTTTGGGATTTTGACAACTAATTGCCAACTGTTTGCAGCCTTTGTTAATTACTGACTGATTGTGTCCTTTGTGAAATGTCACACATTCACTTTGTCTACCTGTCATGGCCTGCAATAACATGTAATCATTTTAACATTTCATATGGTGTTTGCCATTGCATTTTCTCAAAACTCGTGAAACTATATCTGTTTAGAAACCAATTTGTTATAAAATTGAAAAAAAATTAGGGTATGCAAGACTTCATATTTGTGGTCTTAGGTGCTAACTCTTCATCTTCAATCTATCGAACGTCATCTGCAAGAATACTTTAAGCTGCATAGTTATTATAAATCATTATCTGTTTTTAACTCATACATAACTATATACTTATGTCCATTTAATCTTAAAGTTATAGCAATTTCTTACAGTTGAAAAGGGTAAGCGAGTGACGCTGAAGCATTTGTTACTCCCACTTGAGTTTTGAGCTGTACAACCAAAGAAGTATTTTTTGTAATATAATTTGTATGGGTATTTCTTTTTTTAAACAATGTTTTCTAAAAAAAAAATATCAAAAAATATTGAACCTTTTTTGCATAAAAATTTGTTAGAGCTGAGGATACTAACAAATTTTTATACAGAAAATGTTTAATGTGAATTTTTCATTCTTTATTTTTAAAATAAAAAGTTAAGAATTCAGCTTTTATTTAATTGCAATAAAATAATTAAATAAAAAATTGGTTTAACAGAAAAAACTGAAAAAAATTGTGCACACTAGAGACAAAATTTGCAACAAACATAGGATCCTGAGGCGTTGGGAATTTATTATTTATACCAGCATCATGTTGCTGTCGTTGTTAACAGTGCTTCACCGTGCCTATGGGCACGATCATTCTAAATATCGTCATCAAATTCTTGGAGGTCCAACTAGCAGTATTAGACCAGAGATGAATTGGTGTTAGAGAGTAGCCTCATCGAGCGCCCAGTGATCCTCCACCTCAGTGACCATCATGGGAACGGCAATAAATCTTCCGGAATACTTTTCGATCGAATATTGATAGGACTATCCCAACTTCTTTCAACACACTTTATGATTTCGATCCATACAACATGTTTGGACATAGCATATTTAAGTTCTAAGCTGGATGTAAATGCTCGTGTCTTTTCGAAATGACGTTCGTTTATCTGAAATCAATCCTGTAGGCTCCGATTCCAACATCTCAGGTAGTCCTTTGCGGATGTGAATCCGAAAATAATTTTTTTAATCATTACAGCTATGATATGGTCACTTCACCGGGTTGATGACATGACTGAATTCAGCGACGACTACATTTCTAAATACAAAAGACTTAAGCAGCGAACTTGACTTTTATATTGACGTATTTCCCACTTAATGTTTTATCGAATTATGTTTGAACTCAAGTGTGCACAGCGTTTGTAAACCTCGTAATAGCAATTGAAATAAATTAAAAAAAATTATATAAAACTGACGAACTAAATTTTTTGCTTTTTAACTTTTAAATTTTCCAGGTATATTTTGTTTTTATATAAATATCATCTAAATAGTATGTATGTAAAAACAAAAAAATTAGTAGCGGCATGCAGCTGCTTACTTCTGCTTGACACCCGGTTATTATGCCCTTTAAATTGCATTTTTTGTTTCATAAAAAAAATTCGATTACATAAATAAAAAAATAAAAATGAAATATTTTTTGGTAGAGCAGCATATGCGCATAGTTGATAAACATATATAGAAATAAGTTAAGCGTCATTTGCATAGGTAATTTTTGGCAAAAACAAAACCAAAATATTTCGATCACATTACATAATCAACCACAGCAGCGCATACATATGTATATGAATAGTATGTATGTTTGTACATATATATATATAAATATAAATAAATATATGTACATACATACCTACTTATATATGTATGCACGCATTTATCATTTCTGTTTTTGTTATCATTTATCATTTCTTTGTATTATTACATTTATATATTTATAGTTTGCCCGGAGGAATTATTTAACGATTTGTGTAAATCGTGCGCTGCAAGAAAGATCAAAACTCTAAAGGAGATAAATATTGCATTTCTACCATATGAATGCCAGGTGCGCAAAAAAATTCAATAAAAAAGTAATAATCATGTATATACAAAAACAAAGCAAAGTCTAACTGAAAATTGTGTGCAAAAGCATTTGGCAAAAAAAAAATTATTTTTTTCTGTAAAAACCAAGTTATTTCTCTGTACCTTTTCAAAGCAACAATTTTACACGCCTCTTTCAATGCTCTTCCAATACACGCACACGCTCGGAAGTTTTTAAGAAACATTTTTTTGTATCTATAGCTATACGGAAATGTGTGTTATGTATTTAAATTAAATGGAGGAGCAGGGGCACATAGTAAACAATTTCAATGCCTTTTTTAATTTGTTGTTGCAAGAGCATGTTCCAAAAATATTTGATCAAGTGTGGATTGATAAACATTCAGAGCATTACGCTTAAGCAGGCCTCATTTGTGCAGATAAAAGGTTGTTTTTCCAACGAATTGTCACTTCATCAGTTCGGCTGAATTAAAAAATGTGCAAAAAAAACTGTAATAGCACACACTTTTTCTTCAAGAGAGCCTCTTTCTTTGTTACCAGTCGCTCGTCTCAATAGAAATACTTTCTGAGTCGGATTTATGAGAATAGTAAACTACTTTTTCTGCAAGATTATTTTTTAAAAATGTTGTAATGGATATAGGATTTGTTGCCGAAATGTCAGTTCTTTGGATCCCAATCAGGTACTACCTTATACTGAAATAACAGGTATTCATCGACCATGTAGAGCCGACTAATGTGTTGATGAATGATGCATTCTCCGAACCGATCTTTGTTGTCATTTCTCAAAAAACTCTCCAAAGCTTTTAAAAAATCGTTAACAATTAACTTTTTAAATTTGTTCTAAAATTTGTTTTATCTATAAAGACAGTTTTGAAAATTTTTTTCAAAAATTCGACAAAAGAAATCATGAATCATAGTCATAATTTTTCTAAAAAATATTTTTTTTTTCAACGTTGGCCATCTTTAAAGGCCAAAGTTCGTTCGGCTACAGCCATAAAGGCCAAACATGTTAACAGGTAAAATTGTGGTTTTTTTCATCAAAAAACATCTTTAATTTTCATGTGCTCTTGAAAATGTTAGGCTCGGCTTCGCTTCATCTTAGGCCGAATCTATCCGAATTTGGTTAAATTTTAAAGCTTTGTCTTGTGGCTGTAGTATTGTACATCACACCACGGGCTCTTCGGGTTCTAAGAGCCGACATGCGCCGGTTCCATCGTTTCTTTTTTAATGTTTGTACAAGCACAAATCGTGCTTTTCGAAACTTCTTTTATAGTTCTGTTGCAGTTGAGTTCTAAAAATATTTCAACCGTTCTCTGAGCGCATCAACCTAATTTAACGCGACATACTTGAGAGGCCTCGCAAACTCTTTGCTTTGTCATATATTAACCAACTCTTTTGAACCGTTATTAGCTTCTCTTTCCCTTTCAAATTGTAATGTGTGCCCCTCTCCACCCTTTTAACAATAAAAAAGAGACTTTACTTCACTCACTGTCTGCCTGTTTTTGTGCGTGAGCGCGCTCTCTCTCACTTGCACACCCTTAATCTCTATACTCCTCTCGCTCTCTCTTTGTTATTTATCTATATCTGAATGTTGTAAATAACTTAAGTAAAAAAAACAAAAATATTTTGATGTGTATTTTATATGTGTAAATCGTTTACTAAAGTTATCAGATATTAAATAGAAAAGTGCAAAAAAGAAAGGGAAAGCAATTAACCTTTTTGCACTCTTCTATTAGTCAATTAATAATATAAAAAGAGTATGACTGCCAAGCACTCTTCACAGGCACCTGAAATAGCAAGAAAAGATTAAAATAAATTTAGAAATTTTTTTTTTCAAGAGAATGCAGCCTTGTTAATTGCCACAGTTAAAGTGCCCGTCTGTAATTGGCCTGTCACTTTAGCTGTTTGTGCAATATGCAATTTAAAAGACTAAACAACGACAAAAGAAATATCTCCTTAAGTTTTGTTTAACTTGTTTTGTAGTGTTCAATTTAATGTATGTGAATTGTATACAGAAAAGCAAATCGTTTAGCAAGCGTCTCCTCCAACTTGAAGACGGACGCCTAAGTTTTGTGTTTTCTATGTTGATTTCTTTCTACTAACCAAAACACACTTTGGAATGAAAGAATAAAACAACAAAAACAAACACTAATACTATATGCCAAATTACACGCACACAGCACTTGCCCGCATGTTATGTGCCACACTGTAAGGGAACATTCATTCAAAAAAATGAACCTTCAACAATGTACTTGAGTCAAATTTGGCGCTTTTTGTAAACCATTCCAAACTAAATTTTTATTTTTTTCATTGCAAGAGATAATTTTTGCACAAAAAAAACTGGTTCAAAACTGACCCGAAGTCCTTAATACAAATTTAAAAAAACAATTTTTTTAAAATGCGCTTTCAAAACTGTTGGCAACGAAATAGTAACAACAAAATATTGTCATGTACAATATTCTTGTTAACAAATAAATGCGAAATTCTTAGGCGAAATGTGTAAATTTACAAAAACTAATTGTTTTTTGTGTAGTAGTATTAAGTATTTTGTTGTAGATTTGCGTAATTAAAAATTATATGTACTATTTTTTAAGTTTTTGTATTTTTCTTTTTTTAATTTCAAGCTAAATTGTTGTTGAATGTACCTGTTTCGATTGCATTATATTCAATGTATGTCGTTGTCTATTAATAACACTAAAAAAAAAAAATTGTTTATGAATTTACAAAAAAAAAGTTTGCCAATTTCGCATTTATTTGTATCTCTTTGTTCGCTGTAATTTGACGTAACTCACGGGCTACAAAAACAAGCAACTTTAACATAAAAAAAAAATTATGTATATACTCATAAATGGGGGGCTGACAAAAGTTCGCTTCAAATTTCAAAACTATAAAGAAAAGTGTCAAATTTAATCAAATAACACAAAAAGTGACTGTAATTGCCTTTTTATAATTTTGAGATTTAAAATTTTTGCAATTCGAAATACAATTTTTTGTTGCAATTTTTGTTTTTAAATTTGGTGCTCGGAAATTAAATAATTTTTTCAAAATATGTTTTCTAAAAAAAATTCCTAAATAAATAAATTGGTCTCGCCAAAAATATCCAGGAAAAAATTTTAGAAACTATTTTACGTCCGGTGGCTCTAAAAGAGGAAAGGAAAAAGCAGCAAGGGAATCGGCGATCATATTTTGGAACCAGTGACTTCTTCTTTAAACTAGTGACTTTTTTTGGAAACAGTTCATATATTTGGAACTAGTAACTTTTTGGAAACCGGCGAACTTTTCTTGGAAGTAGTGACTGTTGTTTGGAATCAGTCACTTTTTGGAAAGTAGTGATTTTTTGGGGAAATACTGTCTGTGTTAAAAAAAAAATAGCGAACGTTTGTCAGTCTCTACATTTGAACTTCAAACACTTTCTTGTTCGCCTATTTAGCATATTTAAAGCACATATCTTTTGATAGCATATGCGAATTCGCAATAGAATAAAGTATCAAGGTATAACAACAGTTTTATTTTAAGTACATTTTGGTTGCTTCGCATATCTTATAAAAAAACAAATTTTTATATTTCAAAATGTGTTTTTTTTTAATATTTTAGTATTTCTGTTTGTGATAGTAAATTTACATTCTAAATTAGAACTTAAAACTTGAAATTTCAAGACTTAAATTTTAAAAGTAAAGCTTTCAATAAAAATTCCAAGCTTGAAAATTTCAGTTTTCAATACGAATTGTGACCTCAAATCGAAAGCCAATTGAAATACAATTCAAAATAGTAATAAGATTGAAATTAAGAGGCCTAAACTTAAATATGAAATTCCAAATCAGAATATAAAACCTAAAAATTTTCATTCAAAATTTTTGATTTTGATTGATGATCGGTTTGATTAATTTTCGAAACGATTTCTAAAATAAAAAAATTTTCGATTCTAATTAAGCATTGTGAAATTGAAATTTTTTGAAAAAAAAAATTAAAACCCTGTAATTTGAAACTTTCAATACGAATTCTAGCATATAAACCTGAAAGTCAAAAAAGGCCATTAAAAATGCTTTGAAATTTAAATGGGATTAAAATTGAAACTAAAATTTAAAACGGAGCTTAAAATCTAAATCGATTTGAAATATTGATGCCGAATGGAAATTTAAATCTAACTAATTATAAGCGCAAAGTTTCCAACTCAACATAACTACTCTGGCGATCTGACAAAACTTATCAGTTTTAGCGAAACTTGAGTCTCGTTCAATGGAGATTTTTGTTAGTAAACCAATTCTCCACTGGTGTGGTGAATATAGCGGTGAAGCATTAAAGTGGTGCTAAAAAACATGATTCAAAAAACTCAAAAATATTGCCAGTTCATCGGTATAAGGCTGTGCAATTCAAAATTAATATTTTGGAATTTCTGAAATCAATGAAGTCGAAACGAAAATTCGAAATTCAAATTTTTGCCGAAATTCAATTGGCAATACAAATTAAAATGAAAATATATTTGAAAAGTTGAATAAAAATGGGAGCCAGTAGACCTAAACTGGCAGCTGGCAGCGAATTTTAAATTTGAATCCTACTAGGCTGATGACCAGACCACTATTGAATTTCATTCCTCATCTCGACTTTAAGTATTTTACACATATTTTCATAATTATTTTTTTCATCATCCGCTTTTTCTTATAAAATTTTGTTAAATATACATACTCTAAACACTTGTATAAAATGTAGATTTTCTGTACTATTTTACTTCATCCTCGCGCTTTTGTATTGTTGTATTTGTATAAATAGTTGTTTTACTTGGTGCTTGTTTTCCTATTATTTCAATGTGAACCACTTTTCTACTAACTAAAGCTTTGCTTCTAAAAATAATTAGTTTTAAAATAGTTACGAACTTTTTGCCGCTTTGTACAATTTTCTTTTTTATTATTTTTAGTAAAGTCAATATTTTTGCAAAACCATTTCAACTATTTAATCAAATATTTTTTTTTACTTTTTTCATTTAATCTATGTTAAAAACTCAATTCACCACCCACACTATTCAAATCCACACTTCGCACCATCGCTTTCGCCCACTCTATTTTTCAATCGTCTGTCGTGGCTATCGCTCCCTCAGGTCTACTCGCTCGATTCGCCAGACACTTTTCAGTGTCTTTATTCGCCAGCGTTTGCTTCGATACGCGCCAAGCACATCGATCGCATCGCCGAGCAAATCGCCACTTTGTGTGCAACACTCGGCGAGTATCCGATGGTGCGATATCGCACTGACTGGGATCGCAACATAGATTTGGCTGCTGCGGTGCAGCAGAAGTTGGATGCCTATAAGGCAGATGAGCCAACCATGGGTGAAGGTCCAGAGAAGGCACGTTCGCAACTATTAATATTGGATCGTGGATTTGATTGTGTATCCCCGTTATTACATGAATTAACCCTACAAGCGATGGCTTATGATCTCTTGCCGATCGTCAATGATGTCTACAAATATACGCCAGGACCAAATCAACCGGAGAAGGAAGTATTGCTTGATGAAAATGATGATTTATGGGTAGAATTGCGACATGAACATATTGCCGTGGTGTCCACGCAAGTGACACAAAATCTTAAGAAGTTCACTGAATCGAAGCGCATGACATCGGGTAAGTATATTAGAGAGATTAATGTTTGTTTTTAACCTTGGGGTTATTCCGTGACAAATTGGATATTTTTTATTCACATTAAAAAAAGAAAACCCTCTAAAATTTTGTGTGTTTTATAGATTAGTTAGAGGCGTTTTAGTAAAAGTAATATAAAAAATTTTATGTAATCAGTCTTTTTAGTTCGAATTTCTTTTTTTTAACTTAAAAATTATAATCTCAAAATATGCTTCTTTCTGGAAAACTGAGAAAGTAGTAGGTCTAATGCTTTTTAAATTATTTTATATCAGGAACAGGAATAAGTATACATATTATTCGAAAATCATGTGGGCAATTTCATCCAATACAAATTCTATTTTTTTATATTGGAAAAATTTAACTTTTTGTAAAATTAATTGATTAATAGTATTGTTATCGCATTTAATAACCCACACGTTTTCTACCAATAAAATTTTGCTTATATAAAATTAATCGAATAATAGCATTGGTAAAGCATGGAAGCATTTTTCGCATAAATCATGCTATTCTGTATAATTTTTTATTAAATTTTTTTTTATTCGTAAAAAGCATAAACTAATATTTTTTTCACTATATAACCCGTTTCACAGCCGATAAATCTTCTATGCGTGATTTATCGCAAATGATCAAGAAAATGCCGCAGTATCAAAAGGAATTGTCAAAATATTCAACACATTTACACTTGGCTGAGGATTGCATGAAGACTTATCAGGTATGTAATTCCAAACCAATTTCTAACACAAATATCTCATATTAACATCGTGAAAATCCGCTTTTTCCTACAGAGCTATGCTGATAAGTTATGCCGTGTTGAACAGGATTTGGCTATGGGTACAGATGCTGAAGGCGAAAAAATCAAAGATCATATGCGCAATATTGTGCCGATTCTACTCAATGCGGTATGTTGGCACCTAATGTACAATTCAATTATTGATTTTATAAAACAAAATTGTAACACTTATCTTGCAGGATGTTTCCAACTTCGATAAAGTGCGCATTATTGCACTCTATGTCATGATTAAGAATGGCATTTCCGAAGAAAATTTAACCAAACTTTTTACGCATGCCTCACTCTCGCCCAAAGATCAGGATATGGTGCGAAATTTAAGCTTTTTGGGTGTAAATGTAATTGCTGATGTAAGTAGGAGAAACATAAAGAAAAATTTAACACTATAAAGAATATTAATTAAGAACTATTAAATTACCGATTTTGAAGTAATTTGAGAACAGAAGTTAGTTAAAATTAAATTTAAATGCTCCATGTAAAATTAAAGTTAAAATCCTATGAATCTATTTTATTACAAAAAAAGCATAGATCAAACTTATTGCAGAAACTTTTATTACGCAAATAATTGAAATTAATTTACTAATCCCACTTTAGTCACGCAAAAAAACTTACAATGTTCCACGCAAAGAACGCATCACCGAACACACCTATCAAATGTCACGTTGGACACCGGTGGTCAAGGATATTATGGAGGATTGTATTGATGATAAATTGGATCAGCGTCATTTTACCTTTCTGGCTGGACGTGCACAGAATACCAATTATCATGCACCAACAAGGTAGGAAACTGCAATACATTCACGTATAAACAAGAGTGATGTAGTACAAAGAATTTATAAATATTTCTCTCCACAGCGCACGCTATGGTCACTGGCATAAGGATAAGGCACAGGCGCAAGTTAAGAATGTACCACGTCTCATTGTATTTATTGTGGGCGGTGTTTCCATGTCGGAGATGCGTTGCGCTTACGAGGTTACCAATGCGGTAAAGAATTGGGAGGTGCTGGTCGGTTCATCGCATATCTTAACACCTGAAGGTTTTCTCAGCGATTTGGGAGCGCTATCCAAGGAGGATTAAGCAAGCAGCTAAATAAAGTGCAATGGAGATATATATATATAAATTAAACTAAAAATTATACGAGTATTTATATAGACATAATTTAATTAAAGCAAATCAATTTTACTGTATTATACTACTTACATAACATATACATTACAATATATTAGCTATTGTATTATGGATTTCGAAAACGAAGCTGATATTGTTTTAAAGCTTTTTCAAATAGAATGTGATTATTATTATGACTATACCTGTAATATAGGTTAGCTGTGCGCTAAAGTGTTTATTTAACTAGGTTTATACATACATGAAATATGCTAAATTAAAAAAAAAATAATAATATTGTAAAACTCAACACTTTTCCTTACTAACTATATTACATAAAACAATCCATAAAAGCACGTGTGCAAAGTCTATAGTTATGTAATTGCTTAAAACAATATTTAACGGCGAGCATGCCACATACAAATCCCAAGTATTCTTATTGTTATGTGCAAAAAAATATTGAAACGTTACCACACAATGGTAGCGCGTATCTATTAAAATTTATATTCAAACTATATATTTATGTCGCATATTTAAATTAAACCAACACATAACTATTAATTAAATTATAAAAATTGCAATTTAGCTTATATACAAACGTATTTGGCTTTATTCACTACAAAATAAATTACTTATGATTATTGAAAATCTAAATTTATGCTTTGAAAAAAAAATAATTATATTCGAAAGCGTGAAGCTAAATACTATAACTACACTTTACTTAAAATTTAAAAATATAAAAGTTACATAAACACAAAAACACACCGATTTTTAATTCGAAAACTTGTCGAAGAACGCGAAAGCTTGATAAATTTGAAAATATAAAAGGTGTGCGCACATTGTGAAAGTAGTGGGAAGAGGACTTTTGAAGAGAATTTGCAATTACAAATGTTAAGCAAGAGCGTAGATAACGTAGAAAACTTAAAACTAGAAGAAAATGACCAACTAAATATTAAGCAAGTTTAAATTACAAACTAGAGAGAAATAAATTATTTCCAAAAATATAAAAAACTAAATACTTTTAGCTGAAAAAGTTGAATAAAACGAAAGTAAAATAACAAATACCATTCATCTCACCTCAATAAAAACATATTCATCAAACAAAAGTTCTGTTTTGTACCGTATCCTCGACATGATGTAGCGAAAACAACTAACAAAATAAAAAACATACGTTATAACAAATTTTTCAAAAATTAAAATTAAAAAACTTTATCTATGCAGCAACACTTAGGCAATTTAAATATACTTATAACACACTGCATACAACAATTGCGCTGACGTTCAGGTTTTTGTAGGTTGCTTTAATGAAATTCGCAAAATCTGTGCATAAAAGCTTATAGCGCACAACAAAACTACAATAAGAATTTCTATGAATATAACAAAATAAAAACAATGCAATAAAATTAAATCGAACACCAATTCAATTAAAATAACATTTAACAGCAATAACTTGCAAACAAATTTAACTAACTTCCACTAACTAATTATTAAAATTGGAAATATTAAAAACTTCAAAATATACTATGTTTAATTTGAGAAACACACATTTTCGTTATAAATCATTAACGCTGTCAGCAAAGCTTCAAAGGCAATCGAGGATGTAGTACTCGGTCTACATTCGCTATTTCGAAGTATTACCTATTCAAAGTAAATTTTAACTGATCCTACTTTCTGAATAGGACTTATTCTAAAAACATGGTTGTAGAGAAAAATAATTTTTGTTTGTAAACTCATTACCGACATCTACAGAGTGATAAGATAAGAACAGTTGTAACAAGACAACAGATAGGCACAAATCAGAAGGAAATAAAGCACTGAAGATGGCGGAACGCCGAAATCGGTTTGTCACAAAAATAAATTTTACTGTTTTTCTAGCACTTTCGACTGTCAACATCCTTATGTGGCCTTAATCTCAAAACTTGTAGTTTTGCTGACATGCTGTTATCAACTTTTTCCAATTTCAACGAAAACTGATGTTGTAAAAAAATGCTTAAGTACATACAATCCAGTATCACTTTTCAACTCGCACGGGATATGTATTCTGAAAATTAACCGCAGCACTTTTTCACTTTTGTTAATATATAAGATATCAATGGACTACTGTTATTCGCTATCTTGAAACAGAGTACATCAAATCCTAACCCGCTCGTTGCCTATGGCCACAGCGAATAACTCCAACAACGAGTTCGTAAAGAAAAAAAATAACTCAAACAAGAAAGTCGTTAATAACTCGTTAGCGTTCTAGTAACCTTGAAATTGGTCAATAATAACGAGAGCAGGTGAAAAAGAATTTATAAAAAAAAACCTTTTAATAATTATAGATCCCAATGGCGCTCGAAATTTGAGCCACTTTCAACAACAACCAAGTCATTTTTAAATTTTGTGATTCGAATGTTCGTAGACATACCGACGCTTAAAATCTATGCCGATTCGCTCCCGCTTTTCCTACACTTCTTCTAAATTCGAACATATTTTGCTGATATCGGATATGAATCACTCCCCATTATCGAACCATAAGCTTGTTCTAAGTTTTTGACGGCAAATAACCTCACTTTCTCAAATGTAAAAGTAATAGTACTATAACTATTCACATGCGAAACAAGCTCGAAATTGCGTATATTCATGTGCATGCATGTTTTATAACAGTATTTCAAAGAGACTCAACTAAATGTAAGTTAAGTCTTTGTATTCATCAGAAATAAATGGGGCAACGATTTTAGTGTACCTACTCTGTTTTAAAATAGCGAGTAACAATAGTTCATTAGTAAGTTATATGAAAGTACAGGGTGGCGCAAAAGTAATCCTCCTATCAGAAAATGCTATAAATTTTGCGATTGGCCCCTAAAGTCAGTTCTGTTTTGACATTTGTGTAGTAAACACATGTGAAATACACGTTAATAAACAATGTTACGCTACACTGCTCCAGAACGCGGAATATTGCTGACTATTTATTTGACCAATAATCGGTCGGGGCCAAACGGTTACTGTGAATGGTGAGCGCTACAGAGCAATGATCAACGAGTTCTTTTTGCCGCAACTTGATGAATTGGGATTGGAAAACATGTGGTTCCAACAAGACGGTGCAACAGCACACACTGCACGTGCCACAACCGATATGCTGAACATCGGAAGCTTACTTTTGCGCCACCTTGTATATCCAAAAGCGTAAAAAGTGCTGAAGTTATTTTACTGAGCATACCCGTGTGATATGTACTTCCAAGATGAAACATACGCGTACACCTCTACACACTTACTTTATATGCTAAAGCAAAAAATAAATCACTCACATATGTATGTATGTATAAATAGTTAAGCTTTTTTCGTATACTTATTAAAATAAAAATTTAATTGAGTGAAATAAATGGGTTAATTAATAAAGAAAGAAAACCTAATTTCAGCGTTGCATTGCAGTATTTTACAATTTACATTAATTAATAACGAGTAAAATAGGTATATAACGAACATTCAACCAAATTCGAATACGACGAGCGAAATGCAAAAAATTCAACTCTTTATATATATACTTATATACATACATATACTATATCTAGTTAACTTCAAAAGAAATTTTAGGTAATAAGTAAAATATACATAAATTAATCGATAAGGGAAATTAAAAATCACAAAATAGCATACCAAGCACTCTGAACAACAACACTTCACTACACTACACTTCACATCGATTCAACTAAGAGGCGTATGCAACATGGTACACAATCAACAAAAAATGTTAAATCATCGTCTGCAAACAGTCTTGCTCCCATCACTCGCCTACTCACTTTGCTGTGTCAACCAACCAAACAACCCAAAGGCAACAACAATAGCCGGTATTAGATGACATTGCAATTTGTCTTACTTTTGCAAAACAACAACTCTTAGCAAATGTAAATGAAATGAGGATCACACAAGGCAAACTGCAGTGTTGCTACACCGAAAAATTACGACGCCAAACGAATGTGTTGGGTGCGTAATTGTGGGTGGGTATGCATACGTGTGTGTGTACGTTGGCAGCGAAGATGGTGTTGACAGTGGCAGTAAGTGAAGTGTAGTGTAGTATAGAATGTATGCTGGAAATTTTCATGTATTTTAGAAGATTAAGAAACCAAAAATTAAGGATTAATTGTTTATTGCTTGTTATACAAAAACACTAAGTATATTAACGAAATAGTTATAGTTATTAACGGTATTAAAAAATCAAAATAAACGAACAAATGTGACGACGACGAAAATTCATATTGGGTGCTGTATGTATAGCTTTATACATACATCCATATATGTATATGTACTCACGTACTGTAGTTTAGTTATTGAAAAAATTTCGCAAGCATATATTCATACATACACATGTATATGAAAACTTTTAACAACAAATAAATAAAAAATCAACACATGTATTATAAAAAATTAGCAATACAGCAAAAATCGAAATGCTAATAGCGGAAATGCACGGAAGTGAGCTGGCATGAATAGCGAGCACCACAACTAACAACGAGTAGTGACAGCGCATTAAATGGCCTATAATCGTTGTAGCACGATACGATTTCTGTCTGGTACGGCAATAAAAACAAAAACATTGAGCATCTTTTTAAATATAAAATCGGCGTTTGCTAAAAAGTTGAGAATTTAAAAGTGCAGACATAGAATTTTTGTCAATTTTGAATTGGCTGCTTGAGAGTCGATTAAATTGTGCAACATATTTGCCTTCAGAGAACCCACGCCTAAGTTCTGCTCGCTCGTTCGTTAGTTGTATTTTCGGTCAAAATTATTAAACGTGCAATAAAAAATAACCATCACCATTCAAAAGCAAATACTAAAACAAGTCAGAAAACGATTTATGTGTGTTTACATCAGTATATCAAGGAAAAATCAAATTAAAAAATTCATATAATGGCAACAATAATTATCGCAATATTGACAACAACAAACAAAACGTTCAAAATGCTGGCCAATAACTTACGTCAATTTTTTTTTAATTTACCTTGTAAGTGGCGTTCGTTTTTGTAACATAAGAAAATTTTTTATGCCGAACTAAGCGCCTCGGCAGGAGTTTTTAAAAAGCATTTAAAACTTCATAAAGTTAAAATTAATTTTAAAAATCCAGATATTTATAACTAAATCACTTAAAAAAAATATGCTAACATCAAAAGAACAAATAAGTACCAGTTGTTGCTGTAACAAAAATGCTTAAAAAACAGATCATGCGAATTTCGTTAAAGTCAAAAGTGGGATAAAGCAATGTATATGGCAAGGTAGAATATTTATTAAAAGCAAGTTATATATAGAGAAAATTTAACGTATACAGTTTAATATATAATTCTTAACGTTATTTCAAAATATATGTATGTATAAATATAAATATATACACACAGAAAATAAAATTGAAAATTGTTAATTAAAACTCTTAATATATATACGACAGGTTTTCGTAATAATTCGATTAGCAGAATTACGAGACGGAACAAAATCAGAATAGAAACATTGATGGCTTTAAAATATTTTAGTAATTGTTTCGAGAAGGTCTTAAAAAATTATGCTAAAACTGTTAGGAACCTAACAAAAAGTAGCCAAGAAAAATTTTATAAATTTATTGTAAACATTTAAATTTAAAGGAAACGAAAAGTTTATTACATACATAATTAGTAAACATACGTCAACTTAGGAAAACTTACTTAGGCATCATTTCAAGAACAGTCATGGAAAATTTTACAAAATGGTCTACAAGAATTCATAAAGCCAAAGCCCTTTCACTTAATGCGTTTATAAAAAAGATTTATTAAACATACAAGTTTACTAAATATTTCAATTATTATATTATTGTATCGATTATGTTGCATATATTACGAAAAAACTTACTACAATTATGACTACTGTATACAACTTTATTGAAAATACTGAATCATCTGGTTATGTGTAATAAAAAATTGATTGAAGCAATTAATGGTCTAAATATATAGTAAAATTATGAAAATTCACTAAGACAAAACATGAAAAGAATATATTACTTACAAAAAAATGCGACAAAAATAGATAAATAAATAAAAAGAATATCATATAAAATATGTATATAAACCATACATATGTATGTAAATTATGTAGCACGATTCAATGTAAACCCGGATAGAAGACAATTTTATGAAATCCAAACTTTGAATGGTAGATACAGAAAAATAAAAAAACAACACCAAAACCTAGAATAACAATCTGTTTCCTTTTAATCAATGGCGCGGAATCGATCTATACCGCTAAAGCTAGCAAAGCCTTAGTCAATTTTAGGAACCTTCTTCAACCGCACAAAGCACAACGACAAGGTGTATGCCACTTTTGGCGGTTGTTTAGCAACGGAGGAGCTAGCTTGGTATTGTAGCCGCCTGACGCCTTGTCGTCGATGAACGGAGCACCTGTGGGTTTTCCCACTCACGAGCTTAGTACTTAGTTCTTAGCATATTTTCGGCAGAGTATTTTTCCAAACGCACCAGCTGCGATGTGACGGTGGCTTCTCGCCTCCACGAGTAAATCGGAGCGAATTGAATAAATAATTTCTTTATGAAATGCAATCAAACCGGCTTTTCTTTTTTGAGGAAATCAGTGAGTGATTCTTCTCCAGACGCCTTGAACGGAATGAGCGAAACACCGTCATAAATGGACCCTAAGCTAAGCAACAGTATATTCAGCTTTACACCGGCAGCATGCTTTCTGAAGTTTACACTGCCAGCACTCCATCCATCGACTAATTTTTTCGCCGGTAAAACGATAACTGCAATCACGAATACTTTGGGAAGTGATGCCTGAGTGACAGCCGTTGACTAAAGATGAATTTGAGTATTTTCGGTACAAGAATTTGTAAGAATTGGTTCTATATCACATATGGGCGTAGCTGAAATGTAAATCAGGGAAGCTACGTCTGTTGGATTTACAGATATTCAACCGTCTCAAACATAAAGATCTGTTGTCCAGCTATGTTAACTGTATTTTCCAGTGGAAAAGAGCTGTTTCCTGCTACCACTTTGCTTTCATAAACTCAACGTAAGTATGCTATAGACTTACCACAAGCGAGATGTATGCAAGTATTTTTCAAACTTTCTTTTTTCAATAATTAATTTATTTAATTTTTATAGTTTAGAAAATATACACAACTTAGCATGACTCGTTATGATTACAATACTTAATTAACTAAATTTTTAAATATATGTATTTATATTAATTGCTTAAATTAATTGAAGCATTTATAAACTAAGAGTGAAGTAGATTAAGATGTAAAATAAATACTTAGATCATCTTCATCACTTATTGTCGGCTAATAATTATACGTACGAGGTGTGTTCAAAAAGTATCGCGAATTTTGTGTTTTTTCAAAAATGATTTATTTATTCATGAATATCTATTTTGTCCCCTTCAAAGTAATCCCCATGAGATATTATACACTTGTGCCAACGGTTTTTCCAATCTTCGAAGCACTTCAAAAATTCATTTTTTTGTATCTTGTTCAGCTCCTCCTTCGATGCCGTCTTTATCTCGTCAAGAGAAGCGTAACGTCGTCCTTTCATGGGCCTCTTCAGTTTAGGGAACAAAAAAAAGTCACAGGGGGCCAGATCTGGGGAATACGGTGGCTGCGGCATCATTAGTGTGTTGTTTTTGGCCAAAAAGTCGCGCACAAGCAACGATGCGTGAGCAAGGGCGTTATCGTGGTGCAAAAGCCAATTTTTGTTCTTCTTTGCACATCTTCTCGGCCTTCTGAGATCATTTTGTACCACCGATAAACGTTGCTTCGGTCCAAGGTAGCTTCTCCGTATGCCACAGTCAACATTCGGAATGCATCCGCGCACTTAATTTCGGTTTTCACACAAAATTTGATACAGGTTCTTTGATCCATTTTTTTGAATAGGTAAAAATCGAAGACGATCCAAAACACGTGCAAGCAAAGCAGCTGTCAACAATTAACTGAACATTCAAAATGGCCGAGCTTGTCGGCATAAGTGGGAGACATGAGTACCAACATAACGCCACAAAAAATTCGAAATTCGAATATACGTAACTAGCGAAAATTCAAAATTCGCGATACGTTTTGAACACACCTCGTACATAGATTTGTAAAATATATATTTATTTACAAAACAGAGGCAAAAACATACATATTTTTATTTGAAAAAGAAAAAAAAAAAAGTAAGAAAATCTACCACTAGTGACCGGTCTGGTCTATCAATATCGGTTTAGCATTTTAGGGACAGTACCTTGCGCAAACTTCCAGGGAATACCTTCCGCAAACTGTGAAATGAGTGCCGCAAAAGTGCTAAAGCGACTATAGAGAAAGCGTACTTAAGCCGATTTGCAAATGTTTTGAAAAACAAAAACAGCATTGAAAACGGTAATTTGTTTATGAATTTAAAATTCAGTTCGAAAATTAGTAGCGCTTTTTTAAAAAATCAGGTAAGAAAGTTGGTTTTATATAGTTTTTATACAATTTGTAGTAGTGATTTTTTATTTTTTTCAAGTCATTTATTTTTTTATTTTTTTCTGCATGTAAGTTGTTTAAACTTTAAAATAAAACTTCTTTAATTTTTTTTTTTTTCATTCAAGGCAAATCGATACTCATTAGGTACAATTTGGAATATGAGGTATTTGTAATTTCCAACCTTCTATTTTACCTCACCAAAATATTTTTTTTTCACACTTTTACTGTTTTCGAGCTAACTGCAAAAACAATTTGTATTTCTAAACTAAGCACATTGTAATTGCTGACTTCCAGAACTCAAAAAATTTTGCTTACAAAAAGTACTCAAAGCAGAACAAATCGTTTTTAATTTTTAGGTTCGTTTCCTAGTTTTCGTTTCCCTCGTTCAACTAAATACTAAATTTAATCAGGCATATATCATTCTTATTAAATTTATAAAGTTTTTTGTTTGCTTTTCTTTTCTTATTTGTTAATTATTAAAGCCTAGTTATGCAGTTTAAAATACGAACACCAACAAAAGCGGTAGCTTTTAACATTAAATTACCCAATCGCCTTTTTTTTAGAATGGACGTCCATTTGTGGTGTTACCATAGTAGGAGGGTCGTTCCGGTAGTTTGGGCGGCGCATTGGGCATGGGGCGACTAAAGATAGAGAAATGGAAATAAGTGTTATACATTTATTTTAAAACTTAATTCAGAAGTGGAATATTTAAATGAAAAATATCAAAAGATGCAGAAAAGCAAGACCATTTTATTGAAAAGGTGTATTAAAGTGTTATGCAGAAAAATATTTTTACATTATTTTAATTTTAAGCGAAAAACTTACCTCGTTCGTAAGACAAAAATACAAGTGTTTTGTTGTGGAAGCGTGAAAAGTTAGATAAATAGGAAAAACAACCCAGCACCAGGAAGAAAAGAAGTATATCTAGATAGCTACTACAAGTTTTTTTTTCAGTTTTGTAATTTTTTTTTTTTGTAATTTGTATTATTATGGGCTTAATGAAAAATGCGAGTTCAGTGCGAAATGCGCGTGCAATGATTTATGGGGAGGATTTTACTTACAGAGAACGTTTTTTTCTTCTCTTTTTAATTATCTGGCTAAGGCTAGTGACAATTCCGCACATCGCGCATGTTTAGCACACCCGCCAGACAGAACAGCCTTAACGCAAAAAAATGCTTTCTGAAATTTTGGTTTGTTTGATATTCCCACAACTTGTGAATAGTTTTATGAATAAAATAATTTTGCTATTTTTTTGGCTTTAATCAAGTTTATGCAAGGTTATACTGTAATAGGCCTTGGCCGTAGAAATTAGAGTCGTCCTTCGGTATAGTCTTCTTTCTGTGACTATTTGGAGGTACAAAATATATTAGGGTTGCTGTCGTTAATTTAGAACATTACTACTAAATCGCATATGATGTAGTGTCGTCTATTATCTCTAACAAAAAAATATTCTGTTATTTCGAAAATTAAGAACATACGAGCGAAGCGTTATACCAAGCATTTATGAGCTTAACATTTTGTTTTTTTTTTTTTAATTTTTGCAGTTTTTATTTGGAAAAATTGTTTTCGAAATTTTTTATTAACGAAAATATTTCAGTAAATTTGTCTAGGCCCTTTAAAATTTCTCCCTTATTGTTAGCGTCGCTAGACACGAACTCCTAAGCACTTTAGACATGTTAAATAATTTTGTAAACTAATATATTATTTTTTTAATTAACTTTATTATAAGCAACTATTTAATACATACATACAATACAAGTTGTTGTTGTTGTTATATAGTATATTTCTTTTAATATATGTTCATAATGCTCAACAATCGAAAAAAATGTACATAACTTTCATGTATTTAAATACTTTTGGGGAAAATATGTAGCGTAAAACTATTTTTTATTAACTAAATGCTAAACGACATTTTTGAGATTTTTCATACAATTAAAATTGCGCTACGCAAGGTTGCATTTTTGCGCATTTTTCTTTCAACTTTTTTTTTTAAGTTTTTGGTTAAATAGTTATTACTTAGTTGTGAATGAGTTTAAGGAGCATAGTGAATAGTTGTATGTATATTTAATATAGTTTTTATTTTGTTTTTATATTCATTTACTACATTAACACACAATTAGCAACAACGAATTTTTAATTCAATTACTTATGTACTTAAAATTGTTTATATTAATTGTATTTTAGTAGTTTAATGCAAGTGTTGTTTTTTTGTTTTAATTCCCTAAATAATTTTGTTTTCAATGTAGGTATAATATATGCAATTAAAGTATGTACTCATTGTAAATATGTATATGTATGTAAGTAAGCTGGTAAATTCTTTGAAATTCAACTACGGAGCGTTTTTAGCTTTAATTTTCTAAAACAAAATTATGATCACAAAACAACTGAAGAAAACTGGTACTGAACAACTTCGGATAAAAATGTACTTCTATTTCCCAATACCTATTTCAATAAGTGCTTGCACTGATAAATGCATTTTAGTTCCTTTTTCAACTACAGCGTTGTGGTGAATTATTAAAATAAAACAAATTTCTGCAGTTATGCCACTTTGGTAGACAGGGAGTCAAGTAATGTATACCTAACTTTGCTAAATCATTTTCACCACAGGGTGGTGAATTTTTTCGTGCAAAAAATGCTTGCGGTACACATATGCCACTTTTACTAAACTAAGAGATGCAATCAACTGATTTGTTTGTTAAAACATATTTTCACCACAGTGTGGTGAATTTCCTGGAAGCTTTAAAACTACAATAATCATGTTTTGTCATTAGCTAGCCTGAATTATACCAACAGGTGTTAACTACTTAGAGAGATTAAATGAAAATGGGTATGAGGATAGTCAGCCTGTTGGCATATTAGGGTGGCATTAGGACAGATAACTTTTTCTCTTAATGGAAGCCAAATTCGACTTACAAGACAGTTGGTACCCACAAGCAAGTGAAATTCAAGCTGACTAACCTAAAGTTAGGAGAATTGGAATTTGAGTCCCCAAAACAAGTAAAATACTTGATTATAACTCACCTCCTTTCACAGGTAAGTAAAGCCACAAGACGTGCTATGACACTTCCATTGGCATAGAAAAATTAAGAACTTTTGTTTGAAAAGGTCATTTAGCTTGTGGCACTAGAATATCCTTACAATAGAGCACAATACCAACTAAAATATTTTTACAATTTATTTCACCAGTGTGGTGAATATTTCTTAAACAAAAAAATATTATTTTAAACTTAAGTCATACATATTATAATTTTCCAACTGAAAGGAATGTAACAATTTTGTTTACAAAAACCAGTTGTTAATATAATTTGTGACTGCGTTGAATTTGGTGATTTTTTGGTAAAAATAATGTTTGCCAACTAAATTATTTAATGAAATCGTGAATGAATTTGAATCAAACGCATGACTGTATTTGAAAAAAATATATTTTTGGAGTAGAGAAATAAACAAAGTTAAAAACACAAAAATTTAAAGATTCAAGCGAAGAAAACCAGCAATTTTATACTAAACAAACGCAGGCAATGAAAAAATATGAATATATACATATAGGAAATTTTACAAATATGAATTAACTAAAAAATTAATGAAATTTAAACAAATTAACAAATACACACAAAACAAATGCCAATACTGGTGGTATACGTACATGGTATACACATGTGTGTACGTATGTTGCTATGTGTGAGTGTATTGTACATATTGTTTGCTGTATTGATAATTATGTTTTTTTGTCTTACTTTTTTTTTTTTAGTAAAAATAATTATTAGTAAACAAAGCTTAGCATTTTTTTGTTATTTTAATTATGTACGCCAATACAATTATTTGGTTTGAACTTTTTTAATTTTGAATTTTGAATTATTTTGTTTACTTGAAACGTGTCGCAAACACATTTGATAGCTCATTCATGGCTGCCTGGCCCACGGCCTGATTCACTTGTCCTTGCATACTCGCCGGTATGTAACGGTTTGCTCCAGTTTGCTGGGTGATAGCGCCGCCGACAGCTCCGGTAACACGTCTTTAAATGACAAAGGTTTGCCAGATGGCAAACAAAATTGGGTTTCAGATTTCGTATTGTTAGTTTATTTTTTTTAACAAGGGTAATGTGAAAAAAAAAATTTTAATTTTACACTGACCAAAATATTTTTTAATTATTATAAATTTATCGAAACGTTTGAAACCCCTTTTTTAAGAATTTGTTTTCAAATTCCACATTTTTACTTATACATACTTGAATCATGTTGGAATACAATTTAAATAAAAAAAACTTTTTAAAAATTAAAAAAAATAAAAAAAAACCTTTGAACAAAGGAGGTGAAATAAATAAATTATTAGTAAAAAACTTATTTAACAATAAAATAAAAAGTTAAAAATATTCAATAATAAATAAGCAAAAAAAAATAAGAGAATAAATATAAAATAAATAAATAAAAATAAAATTAAAAAATTTAGAAACAAAAAATTAAAAAATTTAGAAACAAAAAAAATTAAAAAATTTAGAAACAAAAATTAAATAAAAAAATTTTATTCAAGCAAATGGAAAACAAAAACAGCTGAGAAACCAGTGAAGTGATAAAAAACCTACATATATGAACAGTGAAAATTTGAGAAAAAACTATTAAGAAAATATAAAATAACAAACCAAGAGTATTAACTCAAAAATGGCTTCAACAGCTTTAGTAAAAAAGATGTAAAGGCAAAATAAAATTTAAAAAAATTAATCAAGAAAATTATAAAATTGAATAACAAATAAATTTATTTTTTTTAAAGTAAAAAAAAATAACCAAATAAAATAATATGTAAATAAATAAGAAAAAAATAAAAAAGAAATAAATAAATAAAAATAAGTAAATAAAAAAGATAGAAAAAAATAAATACAAAAATTATCAAAAAAATTAAAACAGTTCTTTTAAAAAATTACTAAAATACAAAAATTAACAATAAAAGTTTAAAACAGTTCCATTAAATAAATTACTAAAATAAAGTACCAAGTTAATGAATAGATTTGACAAAAAGACAAAATAAATAATATATTAAAAAGCAGTAAATTAAATAAAACATTTGATTGAATTAGACTTGAAAAATATCAAATAAAAATATATGTACATATTGTAAAAGATATTAAAAAAAAAAGTATATACAAATTATTGTATGTGTTGTTGAGCTCTAGGCCACCCAAATATATATGAATAATAACAATTTTAAATTTGTTAATATTATATATTTATTTAAAATGATCGATATTTCGATTTCAATTTGAAATCATCATCAGGATCTGAAACATATAAACATTGAGATCAACAAAATTCAACAAAACACTTTCATTTTTTTTGTTGAATTTTGTTGATCTCAATGTTTATATGTTTCAGATCCTGATGATGATTTCAAATTGAAATCGAAATATCGATCATTTTAAATAAATATATAATATTAACAAATTTAAAATTGTTATTATTCATATATATTTGGGTGGCCTAGAGCTCAACAACACATACAATAGTCAATTTAAGGCCGAAAAAACACGAAAGAAATAAGTATATAAAAATTTGTAACAAAAAAACAAATTTAGTAAGCCAAAAGAAAGCTGACTATAAATAAGTTTAAAAATTTATGAATGAAAAGCACACAAAAACAAAGAAATTTACAAACATTTGAAAGTGATAAAATAAACACACATAGAAATGGAAATTTGTGTAAATGAAATGTACGAGTATGTATATTCGTCAGGAAGCTTAAGTCATATATATAATAAAGGAAAAAATTGAAAAAAAATTCGAAAAAAAACAAAGAGTTCTGTATTTTTTCCCCCCCTTTTATAAACGAAAAATTTATTTTTTATGAAATAATACTTTGTTTGGGTGTACTAAGTATGCTTCCCCTACTTTTATTTGTTTTTCATAAACAAAAAAGTAAAGAAATAAAAGTTAAAAAAGTTTAGAAATTCAAAAATAAAAATAATTGATTGAAACAAGGAAATTAAAGTTGGCGAAACTTAAACATACATACAACATAAAAATGGCGAACGGACAGGGCCTAATGTCGTTGATTTAAAAATTTGGAAGTCTTTAACTATCTCTGAGGTGACCCGACAACTGGTTATAAAAAATAAGTTAAAGTAACTTAAAATCATAATCAATTTGTGTTTTACAGTTTACTTTTATTGCAGATTTTAACCACAATGTTTAACAATAATATGCCAAAAATTTTGACCTTTTTTTAATGATTCTTCTGTTTCGTTATTTGTTTGATTCGTACTTAACTACTATATTTAACATTACTCACTAGTTATTATGTATATTGTAGCATCATAGCCTAGACAGACAGGACGTTGATGCGGATTAACTAGCTGATGCGGCTTTAACTTGAGAATTAAAGCTTGACAATGATGATTAAGTTTTGAACACTAAATAATTGATAAATTTGGGAAATTTCTGATGGCAACACTGCCAGGAAAGCGTATTTGTTATGTACTGTGTATATGGAATGTTATTGTGGAATATAGTTCCCGTTTTCTCGTCGATATTGAAATGCAGCTGCAGGCCAGCGGTATTTAAGAGAACGAAGAGTCGAATTTGAAACGATTTTAAACGGCGTCGTTAATCGGGATTAGTGTTGCCGTCTGTCTACGCTCTTATTCAGGGATATTGACTCAATGTTTTTTGTGTTAAATTTTTTTTATTAGAAGCGTATGTCTATTGATGCAATTTTACAAAACAACTCAAGGCAAACAATGAATGTTAAGCTTTTTACAATAATTTCATACATGATGGTTAATATTTACTCTTTTTTTTAGTAACATTCTTTAGGTTATTGGTCGAATTTAAGGGAATTTTGAAAAATTCTTTTGCGGAGCTTCTTGTTTTATTGTAAGCATAACATTCATTTATATTAAAACAAATCTGTTTAGCCGTTTAGAGTATTAGCTTTGAAGCTGGTTAGTTTAATTGGTTCAAATGTGACCCGCAGCTCTTAGAGTGTTAATTTTCCTTATATTTTTTGCTTTTAATTATGCTGCTGCCTTCAGTGGACTTTTTTTTTTTGCTTAGTCTTTTTGTTTTTGCATGGCGCAAAACTTACTTTGTTTTGGGATTAATATTAAACGTGTTTGTAGATTAGTTTTTGTTTTCAAAATTATTGCTAAATATTTTGTTGATAATTTACTGCTTGCTTAATCATTGATTTCTTACATTGAGATGGTCAATATTTGCTTGCATAAAATGAATTTATATAGTATGTATATAATGTTGAAGGTAGTTTGTAAACACATATCATTTATGGTGCGATTATATATATAGATAATAGTTATTTAACGACGTCTATTAATTGCATTTTTTTCGATTGAAGAGCATTTTGTTAGTAATTTTATGTAAAATGATGCAAAAAAAAGTTAACACAAATGCATGATGTGTAAGAAAAATAATGGTGAGTAGGGAAAAATTTTTTTAATTATTTGGTTTTATTAAAAAAAAAAAGGAAAAAACACAATAAAAAGTTAAAATACATGTCAGTGTGATTTTTAAAAGATTTTTTTTGGTGTTAGAAAAATAATGCGTACACAAATTGAAATATGGGAAGAAAGTAGAAAAAAGACAAAAACATTTTTACTATACAATTTTTAATTTGTTTGTTTGTTAAGTGAAGTTTGTGTAAATCATAGTCGCAAATTCAGCGCTTAGAAACAAAAACAAAAATAATAAACAAATTTTAACGAATTCTATAACTACATTTGTTAACCCTTATAAAGCCTGCTGGTCGAACAGTTTTACTTTTTATAAGATATCAAGCCAAAACTCCGTAACTAGTCACTTTAGACTTTGTAGAATTTCAGCCGTTTGTTAGCTATATAAATGAAAAAGCTGGCGAGTAAAATTTTCTGAAACGCACAGAAGACTAGTTAGGTAGTAAAACTTCTGATTTTCTATAAAAATAATTGACTTAAGATTGTTTTCTTTCCTCTACATTATAGCTATAGTTATTTTACCAAACATGGTTTACTTTTGTACCAAATACTTTATAAAGGTTAATATTCAAGTAATAATCGCTTTAATTTATAGAGAAAATAGCTATTAAAAACAGAACACCTTTATTAGTGCATAACTGTGAATTTAAATGCGTAAAAGAGGTCCCAACCTTCGATAAATTAACAATTAAATATGTATAAGGATTATAAAAATAATAATAAAAAAAAACTTTTTTTAATAAAAAAATTAAAAAACATTATAAGCCCAATTTGATTAACTTTCGTTAAAACTATTTTTTTTTAATTTAGAATTTTTTTATAGTTTTGAATTTTTTTTTTGAAAAATGTTATTCAAAAACAAGTAACTAACTTAAAATGAATAGCAAACTAACTAAAAATTAAGCAAATATTAAAATGCACTCAATGTGATCTGAACAACAAAAACAGACCTTACGTTGAAAATCATGTTTCAATCTCAAATCTGGCAAGTCTTACAATGTGAAATCACATACTGCAATTTCAAAATGGCGAATAGTAAATCAATGTAAGCTTTGTATCAAAATCTGCATGTAAAAAAATGTGGACTTATTCAAATTCAAAACTAACACCGCGTTACACACATTCTGTCCTATGAACCAAATATACTTTTTCGGAAAGGGGAGAAAAAATAAAAATACACGTGTATCGGCGATTTTCATGTACACGTCAGAGTTTTTTTTATGTATAACACTGCGTTACAAAAACGAGCTTCAGTTCTGTCATATTTTTATTTTTTCTTCCCTTTCCGAAAAAGTATATTTGGTTCATAGGACAGAACCAAAGCTCGTTATTGTAACGCAGTGTAATATAACAGACAAGATTATTGTCTTAGCAGATGCTTTAAAATTTGACAGTAATTTTGAGAATAGTAATAAATCTCAAAACAATTCAATTTATTTTAAAAATCGTGTTTCAAAAAACTAGAGTAGAAAACATGCTTTAACCAAACCAGTTTTTATACACTTTTCCTATTGAAAATTTTCAGGATTTTTAAGCAATTAATATATTAATAATATTTCATTGAAAAGTGAAGAACGAAAGTTACGAATACAAGGTCAATTTCAACTATTCAGTTCACATATTCAAATATTTATAACTTTTAAAGAAATAGCAAGCAATTTGTTACTTACGAAGGTAATAGTGGTGGTGGCAAAGCGCCGCCAGGGCGACCGCCCGGCAATGGTGGTGCACCGCCGCCAGGGCGATTGGGAATCGCTGGCGCTGGGCGCCCTGAAGCAGGTGGTGGTGGAGGGCCTCGGCCAGCGGCACTGCCTATAGAGCCCTGCAAACAAAAAGATAATATTAGTATTAATAGAAAATACAAATAATTATGAAGGAATGTATGCGCATATGAAGGCAGGAAAATAGATCCAAAGATTTTATTTTTTTGTTATTATGGTAATTCACTTAAACCTACAAATGTCTCGTCACGGTTTACGAGCTTATCCAGGCATTTGTGAATTTTCATGAATTACACTAGTATTAAAAAAATTTTATTGATCAAAATATTTCGAAAGACAAATTAAACTCAAAAATTAAAATAGTTTGAATTTTAAAAAATTATCAAAGTGTATAAGTCGAAAATCCATTGCAGCGCAATTTTAAAAATAAAGTTTGAAAAACACTTACCTGTGATGTGGGTGCTGGCTTTCGTGGACCACCAGGACTTGGTGGTGAGAGACGTGGATTATCCAGACCGCTGGGCAACCAATCATTTTTAACAGGTGGTGGTAGCGGGGATGATACTGTAGCCATGGATACATCGCCTGTGGAAATTTGATTTGATTAGAAAATCGTGTAAAATATAAAATAACAGATATGAAATATGGTTGACAATATTTATATATTTATTTATAGTAAATATAAGATATCGTATAACAAATATAACATATATACATAAATACAGTTTGTAATTCAACAAGCAAATATTCGACAGATTTTAGATAACAAATTTAAAATCACACATATCGCATATTCAATACTAAAGATCAAATATCAAAGGGCAGATATCAAACATTGTATGTTACTTATAATAGCGTATTGGATAACCCAATACGATTTTCAATTATTTAATATCGGATAACACATTTTAAATATCACATAACAAATATCGGATATCGAATAAATATGTTTATCAAATATCCAATATATATGTAACGAAAATCGTAATCCAAATATCTAATATAAGATATCACAAATCGATTTCCTAATACCAAATGGACAGCTGCGTAACACATTACCCCATACCGGCTCGAAAATATCCTACATCAACAAATGGTTGACGAAAGCACTATATCAGATTTTTTTAAGACTCGATATATTATTTTTTTTAGAAATTCAGTTTAAACTGTCCTATCTGAAAAATTTTTTAAAACATTTGTAACTGTTTTCTAAAACAGAACGAATCGGCAGTCGATATATTAGAATCTTTCGCTCAAGCATCGAAATATCTTGCATCAAATAAATTATGGATTAAATCGTCGCATTTCTTACCAATAATTCGTAGCGCTTCCTTGCAGGCATGATACATGCGCAACATCTCTTCGCGTTTTGTGGCTGATTCCGCAGATTCTTCCATCATTTGTGCCTAAAAGTATACACAGAAACACATTAGTAAATATTTAATTTGTTTAAATACGTAAGAAAAGAAAATCATTGTTTGTTTTAATCTCAAGAATATATATAAAAAAGCAACCACACCGAACTCACCTGATCTCCAGTGGCATACAAATGCGCCAACAGCTCACCATTGATGAAATCTTTAGTATTATTAATAATTAACATCATTATAGATTTGGGTACCATATCACGTGTAGTCTTTGTGACAATTTTCATGTATGAATCCACCAAATTGCGAATTGTCTCGACCTGACGTTCCAATTGTGGATCGGATGCGGCCTCTTCGTTAGCAGACTATATTTGAGTATTGTTTGAATAGCGTTGCGGGTTCAAAGCGTTATAATGAATCGAAAAATGTGGTTTGTGATTTATGGTGATGAATAGTAATTTATATTTTAAGACACATTGATGGTGAGGTGGAAAGTGTGTATAAAAGTGGTGTGTATAGATGCAATAACAGCGGCAGAGGTAACAGCGCAGCAAAATTTTCAAGTATTTGCATTTTGTTGTAAAAAAGTCGTGGTTGTATATAACGATTGCATAATTTTTGTGTGTTTTTGTTTTGTATGTATATAATAAATGCATAGGAAAAGGGAAAGAAAAAAGAAAATATTGCATATGTACCATTTTTTCTTGTTTTTCAAAACAATTAGAAATTATAAAATTAATAACGATAGCATAAAGAAAACCCATTACAAACAGACTTCCATTAGGGAGTTACTCATTCACTGTGTTAGTAGTAGTAGCTCGAAAAAAGGTAACAAAAGTATATACATATATAAATATCAACTACACGTGAGTAATAATGAAATATAAATATGGCGCAGTTTCCATTACCAGTAAATATCCAATAAAAGGATTTGGTTGCTGAATGTAAGAAATCCTATTAAAAAAAAAAGCTGTGCTTCTTCTTTTCTCATTATCACAGCAAATGTAATTTTACTAAAACTACAATCGCATTTAACGTCTATTAAGTGGGCATTCACGTTCATTAGCATTAAAATTTGTTTTCAATGAATCCTTATCGCCATGATCGCCCTTAGTCATATTTAGTGGATATTTGTATGCAATAGCATTAATGGAAACTCGTACAAATTACCATACAATCGTGTTTGAATGTAAATATGTTAAAGTTTTCATTAATGCTAATGCAGCAAAATCTCCACTCAACATAGATTTCACTGATAATGTATATGAAGTTCCATTTAAAACACGTTTTAGTGCTAATGAACACGAATCTCCACTCACAACCAACATTGAATGATAATGGTAGGAAAGTTTCACTTAAATTAAGTTTGGAGATCTAATAAAAATGGAATTTCACTATCAACAGCCCTTGAGTGGTTAGTTAAGTGTTTACTGCATTCAAATTTTAATGCAGCCGTAAACTTTGCGATAACTAAGTTATTGTAAAAATCGCACATGAAATGTTGTAATGGTGGTGCCACAACAAAAGATAGTTTATATTCTTAAACCTTTCATACAGTTATATTATTATACTAATTAAATTGTAAAAACAACCGTTTTTCAAAAATAACAAAAAAAATAGTTTTGAACTCGAAAAAGCAATAGAATAAATTTTTTATAGTTATGGTGATTGTTGTTGGAGCAAAGCTCGAATTTTTATGTTTGTTTGTTAATTGATATTAGAGGAAAATTTACAACGTTATGCACAGCGATGGTATGGGATGACATGTTTCGAAGTGCCCAGCTTCTCATCAGACCCCTTCTCGGACACTGAGATACGAACCCAAGTGTCTGCATCAAAGCCGCTGTTAGAGTACTCTAACAACTAAGCTATGATGCCCTGTAGCGTCACGATGCATTATATTAAATATGTAAAGAAATTATTTTTCTAATTTTGAAATTCGTATTTATTTTTAAGATTATAAATTGCCTATTTTAAAGGTTCACCATTTAACATTTTTAGAATTTTTAACTCATTAATTGCTGAGCTGAACTTTAAAAAAAACGTTTTCTTTGAAAATAAATATTTAAAAGCATGTCGTATTTAATTTATGTTAATATTTACTGACACCAAAAAGTAAAGCCATACATTTTTATTGTTGCAAAACATTTTTGTACCAAAAAAATAAATACAGTAAATTTGTTACGAGCTTCCTGAAGTTTTTTTTTGTCATACCTGATTTCTTTTGTCGATTTTCCGTCATCCCTTGTCAAATTTGATTCGTGAACAAGTCGGTTTCGCCGTTCTGAAATTCTCACTGTAATTTTTCTTTCTGCTCTATCCCATTTTCTTTTATTTATGATTTGGAGGTACTGGCGCAGGTAATGTCAATATTAGTGGTGATGATACAAGGTGGCGCAAAAGTAATCCTCCTATCAGAAAATGCTATAAATTTTGCGATTGGCCTCTAAAGTCAGTTCTGTTTTGACATTTGTGTAGTAAACACATGCAAAATACACGTTAATAAACAATGTTACGCTACACTGCTCCAGAACGCGGAATATTGCTGACTATTTATTTGACCAATAATCGGTCGGGGCCAAACGGTTACTGTGAATGGTGAGCGCTACAGAGCAATGATCAAAGAGCTCTTTTTGCCGCAACTTGATGAATTGGGATTGGAAAACATGTGGTTCCAACAAGACGGTGCAACAGCACACACTGCACGTGCCACAACCGATATGCTGAACATCGGAAGCTTACTTTTGCGCCACCTTGTATATGGAGTATTTGAAAATAACTTCGTTTTTACCTTTTATTGGCTTAAGAGGTCAGCTGAGGTAGGCACAACGTCGAAAGCGATTTTTCGCCAAACCAAATTTGACAAGAGATGACGGAAAAATGGTTCAAATATATACAGGCATTTTCCATACTTCTTTATTGATATTTATAGCAAGAAAATAAAAACTACTATATAATAGACATGTAATATGTATAAATAAACAATAAATTTGTACAGCTGCGGTCAAACTTTTAATAGTGAGATATAATACATATATTAAGAAAAACTGTTAATATTTTAGCAATCGAAAACTATAAGGAAAATAAAAATTGCGCAATATTTTTATAACATTAAAGTTTTTTCTTTTCAACCATTGCAACTAGTATTGATTTTAATTAGCGGTATGCACAACCAAAGCTTTGAACGCAACTGTATTTTTACTTATGCATTAATGAGTTAGCAATCTTAAGTGTAGGTGTAATTTACGTGTGCAGTTTGCGACGTTTTCAAACAATAATTTGAAATGCCAAGTAATTTAAATATGATTACGTAATTAATCAGACCATAACCAATTCATAAAAAACAATAAATTTTCCAATTCGTTTTGATTAACCATAATCTAATTAATTTAAATGATAATAAACCTTTTGTTAAAAAATCATTTAATTTTTTTTAATTGTTATTTTTTTTAATTTATTTTTTTTAAATATTTTTTAAATTTAAAAAATTAATTTTTTTTTTTAATTTTTTTTTTTTAATTTTTTTTTTTTAATTTTTTTTTTTTAATTTTTTTTTTGTAAATTTTTTGGTATTGTAAATTATCACTAGTTTTTTTTTTTTAAATATATACTTTGTTTTACATTTTTATATCTGAGGTATGATGTTTATGATGTTTGAGGTGTTTTTTCGTTTTGCAGATGATTGTGATATAAACAAAAACTTTTACAAAGCCAAACTGAAACCAAAGTCTTCAACAATTTATTTCTATTTCGCAAAAGATTTAGATTTTTTGCTCTAAAAACAAATAAAGTTTAACAGACCCAATTGAAGAAAACTAATAATTTCAAGAAAAAAAAGTTAATCAAACGCCTCATAACAAAAAAACCAACAAACAAATGTGTTGATATTTTACACTATATTCTTTGAAATGTTTATAAAGCTTTTTGAAATTTGATTATTGGTTTATTACTTAAACATTTTTTAATATTTTTATTTAAATATGTTTTCATTTTAAGGCTTATTTTTTTATTATATTTAAATTTTAAATGTTTTTTATTTCTTTTATTTTATGATTAATTTCAATTTTTATTAAATTCTAAAAAATTATTGTCTAGAGTGTTATGATTTGAAAACAAGGCAGCATGAAACCAGAAAGACTTTTAGCAACTTTTAATTCATTTAAATATTCTTCATTGTAACATTTAAATTTTTTTTGAATTTCAGCTAAGAAATTTATTTTAATTTTATGCATTAAATTTTCTTTTATTTAAAATTTGTTTCTCAATTTTATATAACTTTTAATTTTTTATAACTTCTTTTATTTTAAAACGTTATTTTAAAATGTTAAATTTTAGAGATGTGAAATTTCCAAAGTATAACATTTTTTATATATAACATTAATTTGATTTTGCTTTTAGTTCAAAAATATTCGCTTGGAGTTTTGAAATTTATTTTAATTTCAAATTGGTATTAAGCTCAACATCGCTTTAATTTTTTTTTATTTTTAATGCGATTTACATTTGAAACTTTTTTTAATTTTAAACTATTATTTTATTAATTTTTTTTAAGTCGGAAGGATGTATTTAAATAAAAAAAATTAAAAAATCTTAATTAAATTTTTTTTATTTTCAATTAAATAATAAAAACTTCAACTTTTTTCAATAATTTTTTTTTATTCTTTTTATGTTATTAAAAAAAAAAAAATTTTATTTTTGTATTTTTGTAAGCTATTCAGATCTATTAGGTTTTGGATAGCTTACACAAATACAATAAAATCAAACAAACAGATCAGAATAAGCCATATATTTAATTTTATTTTAGTTTTTTATTTTTTAAGAAACAAAAAGCTTCCAATGTCTTGCATTTTGGCGGGTGTTATACAAAAAAAGTAACTAATAACAAAAAAAAAAGCAACACATATATAAATTTAAAACAAATTAGCATAACAAGTATTAGTTAGAAAAGAGAGGTTAAATTTGTATGTATTGCATTCGCTCCACACATACACGCAACAAAGAAAACAAACAAATAATTAACAGTTAATAAAACAAGATTAAAAAAACTTTTGTTGATTGATTTTGTAAACATACGTTTTGCGATTTCTGTAGTACATAGGTATTTTTTATTCATATGTATATTTACGTTTTGTATAAAAGATTTGGAAAAAAAGAAAAAAAAAGAAAGACGAATTAAAAGTGAACGTGGAGTTCGTTTCTAATTAATTTGAATGTTATACTTTATTAAAAAAATAAATCATATAAAATAATATGCAAAAGATCAAATCGAAAAAAAAAAGTTTAATAAAAAAATAGTATTAATTAAGAAATATATGTATTTTTTTTAATAAAAAAAAATTTTAGAATAAAATTTAAGGAGAAAGTAAAAGCAAAACCACCATCCTTTATATAAAAAAATAAACTAACTTATACATATGTATGCATATAAAAAAAATATATTACGCCAATTCACCAAATAATGAAAAAATATTGTCTTTTATAGTTTTTTTTTTTTAATTTGTTATGAACCTTTACTTCCATACAATATTCTTCAATATGTTTTCTAATATAAATAATATGCAAAATAAATATCAAAAGTGTATGAGATAAGCGAAACAAACCTCTTGTCCTTCCTGCTATGTTGAATAAAATTCGATAAAACAGAGAAATATACGAAGAAAAGTTGCGTTAATTAGAATTTCTAGGTTTTAAATTTTTCAAAAATGTATTATTGATTTCATTTACTTAGACTTAATGTATAAAAACAATGCATTTCTGTGTAGATATGTGTGTGTTAGTTGATGCGTATTATTTACAAACATCAAAATTAAGTGAAAAAAAGGAAGGACGGGAATATAGGAAGAAAACTTTAAAAAAAATTTAATTTTTAACTTTTTTACTATTTATAGACACAAAAAAGAATGGAATAAGTAAGTTCGGTCTTTTTTTGGGAGGATTTGCTTTTGATGAAAAAATCAAAATAAAAGATTGATAAAAAAATTAAATTCAGTAAAACTAAAACTAAAACAAAAATGGATGAAAAGCAAAAGTTCATGGGCTCACATATTTAGGGGATGTAAAACGAATTTGATTTTGAAAACATAACGAATTTGTTTGATACACAATATTTATGAAGGGTAGCTACAATTTCCAGTTACTATTCATTTTTTTTGATAATTTTGTATACATATGTATATAAGAAAATAAAGGATATGTTCATAAAGTCAACAACTGGAAAATATGTTGCTACTCATGTAATATATGCTACATACATACATACATAAATATGTACACATGTTTACTATGCACATAGCCTGTATTTACATAATGTATAAATATTATGTATATAATCTGAGTGAAAATAATATATAATACTTTTATTTATATACCCAAAATCAACTTACCTCTTCACCATTTTCCTGTGCCACTTGCTTCTCGGGATATACACCCGCGCGTAGGAATGAAGCTTTCCACGATTCAACATCCTCGACATTTTCACAAGACAGCTCCAGTTGTTTGTAATCCTAAGTGTGGTGGGTTTGGTGTAGAAAGGTGTTTGAAAAAATATTATTAGTAGATTTTTAACAATTTATCAAAACCCACGAAAAGCAAATCAAAATATACAAAATTATAAAAAAAAAATAGCAATAGGAGTGGAAGAAATAAAAATTCAAAAATATTGATGTATTTTTGCTGTCGGGAGAGAGCGGATTGTGGTGGTGGTGGTATAGGTGGTAAATTGGTGAGTAAGTATACTCAACAAAAAATATGTGAAAAACAGAGTTTAATTGGAACAAAGAATTAATAAGAAATTACTTCAAAATGGTGTTTTGAAATAAAACGAAAAAAGGAGAAAACACGTTTAGCAAGTGGCTACTTACGAAGAGCTAACTGCGGGGATTTATACAATTTATTAAAAATAAACAATTTTTCATACGTAATATGCTCTAACAGGCAGCGACACAATTCCCAAACATGTAAAATACATTTTTTTTTTATGTATTTACTAATTGAAAATCATAGCACACCAATGCATATTCCATGTGAAAACTTGTTGCTGGGAAAAATGTTGATAAAAACATAGTAATTTTTATCAAATACAAAAAAATTTAAACGTCGTTACCAAACAGTTTTTGCTGCCACACAGGGTTGCAAAGGTTTGCTTTTATTATTATTTGTTTATGCGCAACTTTGTACGTAATAAGTACATATGAAATAAAAAATATCAAAAGCGCACATTTACATATTTATATAAAACATAAGAAAAAGAACGAACTCAATTTTGAAGAAAATAGAGTAAAAAACAATTGTGTGTATATGTGAAAGAGAGGCATAGTACATACAGAAATTGGGGTCATATTCATTTGAAAAAAGGGTTGGGTAAATTAAATTATTTTTTTCGAAAGTAATTGTATTTGTTTGAACATAATTAATAATTTTAAAAAATTAACTTCTTTTTGTTTTTTATTAAAACAATAGAACTGGCTGTATTTTCGAAATGACTCCTTTTTTAATAATAACTCAATATATAAATTCAGCCTTGTGTAGCGTAAAACTAACCCAATTAGAAATAAATATTTTTTATCAAAATAAATCAAGTAACTTTCATTCCTCTATTAAAGCAATATTTCTAAAAACTCAATAAACAACATGCGACATTAACTTATTTAAGACGCGTTTTGATACGCCTTTGTTTTAACAGTTGCTTTGTTTGTTTTTTTTTCTTTTGTTTTTTTGTACGTGGTCTTGATGGTTTTACGTTGCAAAATTTTTTTGTACTTTACAAAAATTACTAACCTTATAAACATTACGTCCATCTGGACTGAATAAAGCAAATGTGACACGTCTTGACATTGACATAAAGCCCTGTTCAATGTCGCGTAATTTCAAACCATCCAACGGCAACATAAATTTCTTCTCCTTTTCATCCTCATCCTTGTACCAGGAAATACTCTCCGATGTCAGTACAAACCAATAGGGACGGGAACCGCCTACAATTGTGTTGTTGATTTTTGTTTTGTATGATGTAGATAATATAATGTTTTTGGTATATTGGGAGTGTGTTATATAATACAAAAAAGTGATTGGTGTTTTTTGTTTTGTTGCATGTTGTAAGTGGTGAGTGTTGAGTGGATAGTATTGTATGCCATTTGCCCAGCATAATTAAAGTTGGTAGTTGTCATGCAGGCGTTTATAGTTGGTGCAATTTTGCATTTGTTATACAGTTGCCAGTTAGATCACAGTGATTTTTACATGTTTATTATATTTTTCATCACATTTTATTTTTTGTTGAATTATAAAAATGTTAAATATAAAGATGAGAAGCGCAAGAGAAGATTTTTGGCGAATAAACAGCAATTGTACGATGAAAAATGCAGTTATAGCAATAAGGCGTGCATGGAATGAGACAAAAAAGAAAACAAATTGGAAAAATGATTAACATTTGAGATAAATTTTTTAATTTAACTTCATGAGCATGAATAATGAATATGTTTTATATTTACTAACATAATTTACCATACATATTTATGAGTTCTAAAAAATACAAAATTTACTTATAAAATAATTAAATTTACATATGTATGATCTAATTACCTAATTAAATTGTTTACAAATGGTACTATTTATAAGCTTAATAAATATTTCAATAAAAACCTACTTATTCAAATCTGAATCTCCTTAAAGCCTAAGAACATAAGAAATGACGGTCAGAACAGATGTGGGTGAGGATAGAGAGGGGAGCGAATGGTTGTATAGAGAAGGGAGCAGAAGATGAAGAGGGGTGGGAGTTTAATAGATGAGTGGGAGAGAATGGAAAAGCCCGATAGTGAGCGAGGTAAAAAAATATAGTGATGGCAAGGGAAGAGAAAGCGAGAGAAAAAAGAAAAGATCAAGAGGCATATCTAGTGTGCGGAAAATAGGGATTTTGATAAGTAGAAAGATAAAAGAAAGGACAATGAGCCAGAGCAAGAAGAAGCCGTAAACGCTCCATCAATGAGAAGAGGGATCTGGCTAACAAAAAGAGTATTAGAAGTGAGATAGAAGGTTGCAAGAGGATAAAGTGTGTAAGTAATAGTGTAAGAGACTAAATAAAAAGTTTGAACACATACGATGGAAAGAAGGTTAGAATATGCCCGAGGTAGGTGAGCCTGTCGAAAAAGGCGACTAAAATCCAGATGGACCCCTGGTTTAGTGTCTTTATCAGCACAACCCTGTTTGGTCCGTCACGTCTGATTACATGAATGGATGCGCCGACTAAGCAGGGCGAGGTACTTTTACAATAAAAATATTTAATAAACGATTTTATTGAGGAAGTGGAAACAGGAAGGAAGGAGGATTTAAAAGATGAATCCAGGAAATGAGACTAGAAAATGAAAGATCTTTTGAAAATTATTATAATTATAAGAGAGAGGAGCTATCAGATAGAAGACTGGTGGTAGAGAGTGTGGTGAAGGAGCGATAAAAATGTGGGTTTGAAAATGTGAGAGATTTATGATGCTTAGAAGAGATGTAGAAAAATACGGCGAGACAGGAACTGCAAACGGGGAACCTTTTCAGAGCTCTATATTTGAGTTTCAGACCTGTGAGTGACTTTCAGAAGCTGTCGTAGGGTAAGAGCGGTATCCCCCACATTAAAAGGGGATGAATAAATTTTTTAGCTGCTTCTTTAACAGCATTGAAATAAAAGCATAAGGCCGATCTTATGTAAGAAACATCACAGTAATCTCAGCTCATATTAATTTAAATTTTCCGAAGCGCACTTATAACTATCTTAAAATATAAACATATTCTTTAACTTAAAATTAAAAAGTACACATTCGCAACTCAAAAAGGGATAAAACTACAAAAGTCAGGCACATAGTAGGCATTTTCACATTACTTTTTAATAATTACAGTTACATAAATATTTTAAAAATGTACCAAAGATATGTAAGTAGTTACATAACTAAATTGCAAAACATATTTTTTTTGTAATTTTATACACAAAAATAAAAATTAAAAAAGGTAAAATATATTGCAACAAAATAATGCAAACATTTAACTTAAATTTTTAAAACATATTTAAAAAGTATCGAGCATCATACAAACCAAGAAATTGGGGCAAAAATCGCTTCAATGCTACAAAAATGAACAAAGAATAAATCATAAACAGAGTAGAAGGAAAGACAAAAAATTATATTGAACACAGAAAGAAAACTAAATACTTTAAACATGCAATTTTTCTGAAAAAATTAACAACCACACAAAATGACCAAAACAATGAACAAATATTTATATAATAAAATAAAAAATGCTGTTAGCATTTGGGCGTAAAAAGCGCAGAGTAAATGAACGAAATTGCTTTATAAAGACTTTAGTACTAAGAGCGAACTATCGACCTCACACTTTGTAGCTGGAACTAAAATAAAGTTAATTAGTTGAACTACGAAAAACTTAAACAGTTTTCTAAGTTGTAAGTGCTAAAAAATTGTATATCAAATTTTTATAAATAAACAATTATTTGCACCAAAAACGTGAATTAAAAATTTTGTACTAAAAGTCGGTTCTAAAAAGAATGTACTAAAAATTACATTCTGAAATGTAATCAAATAATCAAGTAGTATACAAAGCTTCATACGATGGCAGAAAAAGATTTTGACAAAATAAAATATTAAAAACGTGAGTTTCTATAAATGCTTTAAAAATTATGTTTACTAAAGAACCAAATTTCTTTGCAAAAGGGAGTAAAAATGTTATTTTTATCCGAAAATGATTGTACGTGTATTTAGAGAGTGACTACATCAATTTTAAAGTCAATGCTTTAAACTTATATGAACGCAGAAAATAGAATAAATCATTCTTTCAATTATGTGATTATCATTATTTACCTAAATAACATATGGATCAATTTCGACACACAATAAAATAATTAATTTTATTGAAATATAAAATAGCTCTCAACACACATACGAAGCACTCAAAACAAAATAAACACGCATTTTGAATAGCCTTATATATACGTAAACTTAAAATATGTCTGTGAGTATGAATCTACAAATACTCTATGATACTAATGACTGACACTGAATGACTTTTACGAACTATAACTACTTAAAATATTGAAATTGAAATTGGGAAAGTTTCATTGTATTTGTTAAACGCACCTTTCATAATTCCCAAATTTTGTATGACCATATAGCCTTTGCGTATAACCTGATTGCCCAACTGGCGTGTACCAGTCTTATTTGAATTTTCAGATTTATTCTGAGCACTGTAAAATTAAATTGAAAGTGAAATTAGTAAATATTACTTTTAAGTAAAATTATGTCAGCATATTTACGAACTTTGCAAAGCCAATGAAATCTTCGTGATTGGTATTCATGTAGGCCAATTCAAAATCGATGAGTAATAGAATTTGTTCTTTACAGTACTGTTCGCGCTGACGTATATGTGTAGTGATAATGCGTTCGGTTTCTTCACGTAAACGTGGATAACGAGACATCTAAAGTAGCATAGAAGAATTAGTTATATCTGAAATAGACGGCTATTAAATACAACGAAACATATACCTTATCAGTGCACATGCGCACAACAACAGATAGCTCCTGCACGACTAGATCAACACATTTGATGACCGGTTCCTTTAATTGTGCAATTTGACGTTTAACAATCGCCTCAAAGGCCATATCGGGTGTGAACAAGCCCACACGAATACCATGTATATTACGAATGGCGAATGAGATTTCGCGACGCAATTCTTTTTCATCACACGCCATTTTAACAATTTCAAAACGTAGACTAAATTTTAAAAAATTAAAAAATAAATAAATGGTATTTTAAAATGAATGCATAGGACTTCTCATTTTTTATACTTACCGCTCATGGAAAATTCGATTAATCTTAGCACCTCCTGATAGTTCATTTGTATTTACCAATGCTGAACCGGAACCTTCTATGGTGCGTTCAAAATCTGACTGCAATTGTTGAATCATTCTAAATTGAAAGAATTTATTTAAAAATATTAACAATGCAATGGTAGTAACAAACAAGAAAACTTACTGCAACATCGCCTTCGTCTTAATACTGGGATCATCAGGCCTGAAGTGTTTAAATTGTTCCACATCTTTTTCCAATGCCAACATTTGTTTTTGCAACTTATCACGCAAGCCAGGAAGCGTATCACGTATATGATTAGTCAATTGTTGATTGAGTACACGTTGCAAGTATGGTGTACCCAACCGATCGGCCATATGCCTATATGATGGATGACTAAGGAAGAATTTACGTTCAGCTGCCAACGCTTGATGTATATCCTTACGTCCCTCAATATCTTTTTGCGAACGATTTACCACACCAATGTAACCACGTCGCAACGGCAATAGCTTATTCTCTAAAATATCGCGCGCATCTGTACCTTCGTCCATTAGATCAAGTTTGGTGATAACACCAATGGTACGTACGCCCTGTGGATCCACTTCTTTGGCCAATTTCAATGCATCGGAATTGGCTAAATCTGTGTTGGCTGGTGTTACAGCCAGAATGAGACATGTTTCTTTGCGTATGAATTGAAATATCATTGATTTAATTTGTTGTTCAATATCAACTGGTTGATCGCCAATAGCCACTTTGGTGAGACCAGGCAAGTCGATAAGTGTTAAATTGAGTACGTGTGGTGAGTAGACACGTAAATTGATTGGAATATTGGATATGCCTTTATTACTGCCAGTTACACGATCCGTTTCATCTTCGATTTCTTTGCGGATCTCATCGAAACTGGTGAATTTTTTGCCTTTGCAATGCAGAAATTCACCATGCTCTGGATGGTGGATAAAAGAAAATGAATATTAGAAAATGAAATACAAAGATATTGAATGATGTATGAAAAACTCACCAGTAATACCGTGTATTAGTTGTAGGATTAATGGTCGACGTGTCACAATGCCTGAACCACGAGGCAGAAAATCTCTGTGAAGAAAAGAAAATATTAGTAAGAATTTTTTAAAGGAGTTACTACTTTAGCAAAGGCATGTTTATAAAGAAAATAAATTAAAAAATCAGCTGTAGCAATTGGCCACATTGGTGATGCCATTTCATGCCATTAGACTGTTTTTTTTTTTGCTGTTTATTTTGTAGGACCAATGTTAAGTGAACAACCTGTCTTGGGAAATTAGATTAGCAGAATGTACTAAACAATATAAATGTTCGCGCTTTAGAACAGACCAATAAATAAGTAATTAATTTTGTATGATATTTCTTTAAAGAAATAATAAATGTATGCTCTACCCCGTCTAGTGGAATCACTAGAAATGTTCTTAACTCTAAAGCGGACGCTATGACTCACTTTGTTTTTGCTTCAGAAGTCTTATTCATGTAACATAATAATTAAATATGTAAGAGAGTGTAAGCTAACGTTTGAGACTTTTTATTGCACTTAAGCCGTACCATCCACAAATCCCAATTTTCATTTGACAGATGTCATAAGCCGCCATGTACCTTCAAGTAGACCAGACACAACCGGCAGCTGGCCACGCTCGTCAACTAACAGCTGTGACTCTGAATGCCTGATCGGACTTAAGATTTTCGTACTTTACTGTTACATAAAGCAGAAGCACTTTCTGCATTTTCTTTGTTTAAAGTGCAAAAATTCAAATACTTGACTTTCTAGTGCAGAGTTCACATGACGGCAGATGTTTTCTTTATTTGATGAAGTAAAGAGTAATAAATATTTAATTTTATGAAGCCTGCGCCTCAAAGCATCTACATACTCACTTCTACTTATTTGGATCTCAAAATAAAGATATGCACACCTACTAAAGTAAGGATAAAAGAGGTTTTACTAGGTCAGGTTGAATTAGGTGTTGTGTTTATATTCGCTTAAATAATACAAGAATGTAGAGAATTTTCTGACAATTCTATATATAAATAATGATTACTAATCGTTATGGTTACCGGTTTGATTAATTATTTTCTTGAGAATGCATTTATTGATTGATTACCATTATTTTCAATTTTTAATGATTAATAAATCAATAAAAAAATAAACAAAAAAATTATGATTTTTTACAATTATTAAAAAAATAAAAAAATAATCAAAAATAATTTTACAAAAGTTTTTTTGATTACTTTTGGTTTTTTTTCATTATTTTTGACTTTTTTCAGTATTGTTGTAGAAAGAAGCACATACATATATATACACATCAACAATGCTGAAAAAAATCAAAAATAAGCAAAAATTAACAACAAAAAATCTAAATTAATCAAAAAATAATCAAAAGTAGGCAAAACCCCTTTTCATTTTCTAATCGTAATCAATTAATAATTGAATTTTCTTGAAAACCAATTAAAATAATAATCAATGAAAAAAGGCCTTTAATTAATTGATTACTAATTACTAATCAAATTTAACAGGTCTGGTTTTATGTATGACTGAACTTGAAGCGTACGAAGGATACGAGAAAGCCCAGGGGGTTTATCAAACGCACACACAGCAGTTAACATTTTAAGGGACATCTCTACACAAACACCGGTCACTCAATGAGATTCCTAAAAATTTTCGTCGTATTTCTTTAATTGTACTCACGGAAATTTCATTTGAAATGGTTAGATGATTTGAGTATTTTTATAACTCACTCATCCGTTTAATTATTATACCATTTTTATTTGGAAATAGCTTCATTATTTACCATATAATCTAGCATGCAACTACTAATTTGTCACATACACACGGTACTACAAATGTTTGTATATGAAAGGTGTCATTATTACTAGCAGAAGCCATTGTATTGTAGTGGCGTATATAAAAAGTATTACTCACTAATTGATATCTCCTTGCATAATAAATACAATAATAAAATATGAAAATCTAAGTAACACAAGCATCCCCATAAACACTAAAGATAGCTATTGATTATCAGAACATTTAGATAACAAGTTAGATGGATAACTAGCCCATTTCCCTAACATATAACGTTACAGAACGATTCGAGAAACACTGGACATCATCCAAGAAAAAACGTTGCTAGTTTAGGATTTTTTGCTCTAAAATTATTGTGATGGCATACGGAATTCTGTTTAGTAGCTGCGCGGTAACGCCTACCATTAGCGAACACTATAAAATTATGTGGTTAGCAAGTAGTTGTTATTACCTGTATGCTTACTTCAAAAGCTTCATAACTTTGAGGAAATGCACTGCGATAACAGTGACGGGCCTATGGTATGGGGCTTTCAAAGTAAAGGAAACTTTTTAATAATAATAAATTAATCTGTGTCTATGGTTACGACGGAGTGCGTGGTATTCCTCAATGTCAATACATTTGCAAGTCGGTTCTTATTTCATGGTTTTATATAGCTCCAACGTGAAGTGAAATTTCTGATCAACAATAAAAGCTACCGACGTTGCACTCTATTTTATAGAAAATTGAAAGCTTAAAAAAGTTTTTTTAAAACTAAGTTTAACAAGAAACGTGGAAATGGTAATGGAACCATAGTTCCCTTCCTCAACTTATATTAACTATTACGCTAAAATATCATTTTGTCAGTTTCCGTTACTCTCAAGTGCTTATTACTTTAAAGTGGTAATTTTGGGAAATTAAAACTTATAGTTATTTAGTTATCTATCACCGTTAAATAAATTAATTATGTCTATTTAGCATATTGTGTACACTATATTTAATCAAATAGTTGTATAAAAACATAGATAGGTATATGTGCATAGTTACTTAATAGTCGCATCTACCAAAGGGTAGCATTACTACGACGTAGCTACAACGTCAACGAAACGTAGCCAGATAGCATACGGTGTCGTTATAACGTTATGGTTTTTTTTCGATTTAACGTCGCTGGCACGTATGTGTACATTACGTTCCGATAAGCAGTGGCATATCACTTCTAAGTCACAAAGTTAGTAGAGGCTCCGTTTCAGCTACTAAATTTGCTCGTTGGGTTATGCCAAATTGTTGACACATGTAAGCATGTAAAAGAACACAACTACATAAGTATTTGTTACATAATAAAAACAGAAAGTAATCAAAGCACAATCCATCAATACAGCTGGCATATAGGTAGGTTCATATTCAAAGGCAGACAGACTCCTCGATACTTACACAGGTGTCATCGATTTTACATAAAAGCGTATGTTATAAGCACGTACCAAAGTGGCGACAGGAAATTACGTTAAATGCACCATATCGAATGGCAACACTAGCCAAAAGGAAGTGGGTTGATTTGAATGTGGATTTATGCTGCAGCTGTTTGCAAAATTCAATTAAATTCAGTTACAAAAAAATCGAGCACATGTGATAATTTATTTGGTAGCCAGAAGTACAGGAGATATCCGATATTACTAGGAAGATAGTTTCGGATTTCTGATTTTGATATTTACTCTTTACAAAAAAAAATCGTAACATGATGACATGCAAGTTTGTGCTACAGTAGAGCACGGCGCTTAATAAAAATAGTCCAACTATAAGCTGCTTTAGCAGAGACACTACTATGTTACCGCGCCTCCTGATAAAGACACGACTTCCGTTTTAACTGACATTGATGTATAACTTAAGCGAAAGAAACGAGCGCCAAAATTAGTACAACAATTAAATTTTATAGCTTGTATGAATACGAAACTCAAGGCAAACATTCAAAACAAATGTATGTTAAGTACAAGCAAAGTGCATGGATATACATATGTACTTGTTAAGGACATGATGACAGGATATTTTATGAATGTAAATCACTAGTGAATACAAGCTTTTACTTTTAAGTAGGTACAACCAAAAACATCATAAATTCTTGCATAATCCTAGCCAATGCACAACTGCAGAACGTTAGCGTGATGGATGCTAATTCTAGAGGTTCGAATACCGGGTGTCTCTTGTTTTGATAATTGTCAAAAAATTGGCAGCTGTGAAACTAAAATTGAAAATTGCTGAAAAAGTATCGAATTTTCGTAGAGATGGGTTATTTTTGAAACTCATTATGGTATAGGGAGTTCTGGAACCAAATTCTAAAATAGGGTGTTATTAAAGCAAATTTTGGGTGGGCAAACATTTTGGAAATAGGGCCACAGACACCAGCGTACGAACTATAAAAACTAAGTGTTGCCGAAGTGTCAGCTCCATAACTTTAAATTTGAATGTTGCGGTTTATGCCGTTTAATTCTTTCTTTAAATGGTCATCTAACCGCCTGGGCGATTTTGACCGTCCAACATAGCTCGCCAGTCGTTTCTTCGTTGCGCCAACTGGCGCCAATTGGAAACACCGCGGGATCGCAAATCGGTCTCCACTTGGTCCTTCCATCGGAGTGGTGGTCTCCCTCTTCCTCTGCTTCCACCGGCGGGTGCCGATAAGAATACCTTCTGGGCTGGAGCATCTTCGCTTATTCGCACTACGTGGCCTAGCCAGCGAAGCCGCTGTGTTTTAATTCGCTGAACTATGTCGGCGTCTGCGTAAAGTTCATACAGCTCATCATTAAATCTTCTTCGGTACTCGCCGTCGCCAACGCGTAGAGGTTCACAAATCTTTCGAAGAACCTATCTCTCGAATACTCCCAGAGCCGCCTCATCAGATGTTGTTAGTGTCCACGCTTCTGCACCATATAGCAGGACGGGTGCGATGAGTGACTTGTAGAGTGTTATTTTCGTTCGTCGAGAGAGGACTTTACTTTTCAATTGCCTACTCAGTCCGAAGTAGCATTTGTTTGCAAGAGTGATTCTTCGTCGGATTTCTAGGCTAACATTATTGTTGGTATTAATGCTGGTTCCCAGGTAAACGAAGTCCTTTACTATTTCGAAATTATTGCTGCCAACAGTGGCTTGGTTGCCGAAGCGCGAATGCGCTGACTCTTTGCATGATGACAGAAGGTACTTCGTTTTGCCCTCGTTCACCACCAATCCCATTTTCTCCGCTTCTTTTTCTAATTTGGAGTAAGCAGAAGTTACGGCGCGGTTGTTAAGGCCAATGATATCAGTATCGTCAGCCTATGCCAACAGTTGGACGCTTTTATAAAATATTGTTCCAGCGCGGTTAAGTTCTGCAGCTTGTATTATTTTCTCCAGCATTAAATTAAAGAAATCGCACGATAGGGGGTCACCCTGTCTGAAACCTCGTTTAGTTTCGAACGGGTCGGAGAGGTACTTCCCAATTCTGACCGAGCTGGCGGTGTTGCTCAAGGTCATTTTGCATAGCCGTATAAGTTTTGCGGGGAAACCAAATTCAGACATAGCGGCATATAGGCAGCTTCTTTTCGTGCTATCGAAAGCGGCTTTAAAATCAACAAAGAGATGATGCGTGTCGATTCTTTTTTCACGGGTTTTTTCCAAAATTTGGCGTATTGTAAAAATCTGGTCGATGGTTGATTTACCAGGTCTGAAGCCACACTGATAAGGTCCAATCAGTCTGTTCACATCAGGCTTCAGTCTTTCGCACAATACGCTTGATAGGACCTTATATGCGATATTCAAAACGCTGATTCCGCGATAGTTGGCACAGTTTGCAGGATCGCCCTTCTTGTGTGTGCCGTTTAATTCAGACCTGTTAAATAATGATTACTAATCGTAATGAGTGCCGTTTTGATTAATTATTTTCTTGAGAGTCCATTTAATGATTGATTACCAATCCTTCAATTTTTAATGTTTATTTTCCAATTAATTAAAAAAGTAATCAAAAAATAAAATATTAATTTTTACGATTATTAAAAAAAATCAAAAATAATCAAAAAAAGTGGTTTTTAAATTTTTTTGGAGCTTTTTGGCCGGTGAAGGTTAAGCTAGTGGTTTTAACTTTAGATATTTTTTTTTTTATTATTTTTGAGTTTTTTCAGCATTTTTGTAGAAGCATATATATATTCACATAAACACTATTAAAAAAAAATCAAAAATAATCAATAAAAAAATAAACCACTTTTTTGATTTTTTTATTATTTTTGATTTCTTTGGATTTTTGCTAGTCGCAATCAATTAATAACTGCCTTACCTTGAAAAACAATTAAAATAATCATTATCAATTAAAAAAGCCGTCTAATTAATTGATTACTAATTACTAATCAAATTTAACAGGTCTGGTTTTATGGCATAGAGTTATAGTTTCATTTCTCTCATTCCTAAAAGCATTCACTTCAATTGACGCAGCTGGTATCTATTCTTCAATTTGACATTAATTTACAAAAATATTCAATTAAACAAAAAAGGGCTAATGAATATCAGAAAGTAGAGTTCTCAAACAATGTAAATAAAACGAGTTTGTAAATAATGGAAACATAGCACATAAGACATTATGAATAAATATTAGCTTGGAAAATAGTTAAAACGCTCCAAAAGAATGCCAAGTTTATAGAAACTTATCTACCTAATTCATGAATATTCAAAGATAATTACTTATCAAATGAAGAACAAAGTAAGTGGCATTGCTTGAGGAAGACGATGTACACCTAACAACAAACATATAATGCCTGCAGAAAGCGAAACAACAATGCTTCGATAAGTAATCAAAATATATCGACAGCAAACATTAATACCATTGAACCAGATTTTTTGTTTTGGTTGTATTTTTTTAACTAACTCATCAACCATAAAATTTATTTAGTTATAAGCGCGCGTAACTAAACCCTAAAATGATCAAACGAAGTGCAAGTGTTTGGCGTGAATGAGCGTTGGAAAGTTAGCAGTTGATACGATACTTAACGCTCTAACATGAAAATATTTAGGTAATCATTTTCAAAATTTGTTACTTAACCCAGATATGCCTAGCGTACTATACAAAGTACATTTTGAAATATCTTTATTATAGCAAGCCATGAATTCAAACGAATTTTTTTTATTTAAAATGTCAATGCCAATATATATGAACTGAGATTGAATTGAACTCATTTTGCAGTTTAAATTTATATTGTGGTCAGTGTGAGACTTTAAATTTGTGCAAAACTGCAAAATGAGTTCTTCCGATATCAGATTTAGCCGGTTAGTAAATTTAACACTTTTGCAACACTTTTTTGTTCCTATCAACAAAATAAAAGTGCGCTTAGGATTGAATTTTATGAAAGCTAATAACATTTTGAGATATCTTTGGTTTTAGTGCGAATTTTAGGGTCCTATTCAGAAGTGTACTATACATAGTACACCAGGAAAATGCACAACCATTTATATTATTATTTATAACCTGGTTGTAAGCAGTGCCCGTTTGTTATTATTATTTGAATTCAGCGACATACTACGTAGAAGTTTTTTAAGTATTTAATTTATATTTGAAGGTAAATTAGAGTCATTCATATTTGTCTGCAAAAAAAACCAAAAATGTATAGCTGGAAGAAAGAGGACCTATCTCCACCGACTATTTCCTATTTAGCTGCTGAACCGTGTGATCTAACGGGAAATGAAATCGCGAAAAGTCCAGTGAGTATTTTGAAGACTTTTTTGATGATGCGATCATAAGTGCTATAGTTGAGGAAACAAATATAAATATATAAATAAATAAAAAATCGGTGGCAAACAGTAGCACCGCGTGAAATAAAAGTCTTTTTGGGGGTGATGATTCTTAGCGGATATGTTTGCGTCACAGGTATCTGCCCCTTATATCACACTGCATCGACTTGGCAATACAAAACGAATGGCATCTTTATCTTGAAGTTTAGAAGAAGGATTGCAACTGTTCTGCTGATGCAAAATAAGAAGCCTCCATCAACATCTAGAGGACAACCTTCGGCATCTACAAATATTGACATATGATACGATCGACTTGACCATTTGATCACTATGCAACCAAAAAAAAACAATATGCCGCCAATGTCATGATCGAGCAACTACAGGATGCCAAAAGTGCTATATTGTACTCCATGCAAAGTGTTTTGTAGCATATCATACTAAGTGATATTGAATTTATATATATTAAATACCTAGTGTAATATACATAGTACACCTGTTTTCTACTAAAACTAAAATTAAAAAAAAAATATTTTTATTAAAAAGGGTTTGCTTAGCAATAACGAGAAGACCTATGAATAAATTTGAAAGTTTTTTTTACTACTTTAGCTTTAGGCATATCTGGGTTAATGGAAAGAGTAAGCTGAAGGAAGTAGAGCAGGAAGAACTATGGTTTGAAAAATGTATGAGAGTTACATGATTGATAACGTAGCTTGGATAAGGATTATAAGTGTAATCGTAACGATTACTTGCTGCAATAGTTAATTTAGGTAGCTGCAACTACAACTACAATAACGCTTATTAAATTGTAATCGTGGCGTGAACGATAGTGATTACTATAAACCTTATTTTAAAAATATGAAATTATTATTAATATACATATTTTGAAATAGTGGAATCTTTTACTCAGCCGTCGATGTTGTGCTCTCCCGCCTGTCTTCTTTCAACTTAATGATACAAAGTGATCTCTATGGATTTTTTTCCCATAATCAGCGTGTTTCTTCGAGGGTGTATAGATGGAGTCAATGTGATATTTAAAATAAAAGCTAGATGTGAAAACGGCACAAAGTGTCGGAAAACCACAGATTTAACATTAAGCAGTACATTTGCTTGTTCAAACATTCTTGCCATTTAATCTTTCAGATTTTTTTTTATACTTTTGTCAGTGATATATATTTTTTTCTCATGTAAATCGTAATTATTTTTTTAAATTATTGCTTTATCATATTTGATACGATCCATCTAAAATAATAGATGCGCATTCAAAGCACTTATTATTTGCAGATAAGCCTGTAAATTTAGCGAATTGATGCATACTTCAACGCTTTTATTATGACTCAGTGGGTCTGCTTCAATTTAAAATCACCCAAAATGGTTTGGCTTTGTCTTTTAAAAATTTACAAAATGAATTTGCCTCATTGGGTTGTAAGATCCCAAAAATTTTCGTTAGCATTTTCTGGCATTATTTCAGCATTTGATTGAGTTATGCTAATTTTTTTCTCTAAGGCCCGGTTTTTCAGTACAAGTTCAACTCAATTTGTCAGTTAAACTAAGCTTAAACTTGTTACGCAGTTTTTCAGTCAACTTTAAACGAAGTTTAAACGTAGTTTAAGCGGTCAATTCGGCAGGGTTAAACTCTAGTTAACCTGTCAGCTGTTTTGCGTATTTGATGGTTTTGGTTGTGAAACAATAAGCTGAACGCAATTAAGAAAGGACGATATTTTTATATTTAATTAAATACTGGATATATCATCTGACGAAAGTGATTATAGTGATGCAGAAATTGGCGAAATGCTAACTATTACAATACTGGAGAAGCAATGGCGTTGAATATGTATACAAATATTATCTGTTGCCGTATCTAGATAAAGAAAAAACCAATGTTGCCGTATAAAAAGCAAATATTAAAAGCGGCCTTAAACTCACACTGAAAAACCGCTCTGCAGTTTAACTGGAGTTTAAATTTATGCCGAGTTTAAGCAAACTTAGTTTAAACTGAGCTTAACCAAGGACTGAAAAACCGGGCCTAACTGATAAAAACTGCAAATCAAATAAAAAAAATATGAACAGATTAAATAGGCTTAAGCCACTTATTATTTATTTGGCTTTTGTTGATTTATTTTAATGGCGCGTTCGTTCAATTTGCTTACTAGCTCCAAGAATTCGTTAAACGGTCTTCTTACAATTTTCCTCATATATCTTATATTTTATTCCAGTTAATATTTTTCTATTTGCTATTAACGTTTCTAGTTTTTCGAGCTCTTTTGTTTCGTTAAAGACCTTTGCACCTGAGTTGTTCCACGCCAACGGAGAACACTACACTATAGTAATAAGGATTGGGAAAAGGTTTGAATTTCAGGAAAAGCTTGCTGCGCAACAGTTACCAATTTGCCAAGACAATAATCCCAACTTCCTCCCCCCCACCACCCTTTTGGAACACAAATTGAGGTGAAGTGTTTCCGGAAGGGTCCCAAGACTCAATCAGGAGATCTACAGCTCTTGCTGCAAATACCGACGACTTATTGGTATCGGTATTGCCAGCTTCTTAGCAAAGTACGAACTATTTTTTTTTGTTTTTTTCTTCTTCGTTTCTCAACAACATGTTTCAATATTAGCATAACCGTCGCCACTGTCTTTGCTTCTAATCGTGAACTGGTATTCATACAGCAACGCATTGGATAGAAATGATGGCGTGCTGATGAACGCACATTACTGACTTTGTATTCACGTTTGATCCCTTTGTCAATTTTTTTAAATTCTTATATTCTGGGGGATACCTTATAGGGTTAATGGCTCTTCATTTATCTAACTGCACATAAATGTATTCAAAAAAAAGGGGAAGCTTATACAAAAGCTTGCTCGCTCGTAAAGACAAAAATCTTCAAAAATGGCAAAACTTATTTCATAACGCACTCGTCACGGGAGAAAAACAGTAACCGATGCTTGCAACGCGTGTGAATGGATGAGAAGAAGCAATAAATTAAATTACTATTTTATATTTCTTTGTGTTTTTTACTCTTTCTTTTTGGTGAAACGTTGATGTGCGCGACATTGAGCTTTTGACCGGTTTATGTTTATATTTTTTCTGTTTTTATTACTAAACTTCACTGAGGTATAATTTTCTTAACGTTCGTTTGGTTGCGCGTGATTCATTTCAATCGAGGTTTGGCTTATGAAAGCGTCATAAGTTTGAACGAACTTAACGTTGAGTGGAATAATATCCAGCAGTAGTAGTAATTTTTGCTAGAACAATTTCAGAAGATGATTATGTGGGGTATGAATTAGCTGTAGATTTGAAGAACTTTTTTTGGGGGAAAGGGGCCTCAACACTCAGCGAAATCAATATTTACGCCATCAGTTAAGCGCAAATTAAAAGCTTGAGCTCGATGACGGTGCGCTCAAAAGTGGTTTTCGAATCCCAAACTCACTATTAAAGTATTTCGCCGTATTTTTGTTTAATATCAATTCTTTGTCCTGTTTTATTTGCAAATCTTATTATTACAGATTGTCATCAATATCTTCTCACAAAAGGTCTAGAAAACTAGGAGTTTCAGCAGGGATGGACCATAATGAGTTTGTGCTTGGTATGGTCTGTTCGACTTTTAGCATTGCGGAAATAGGGAAACCGACCAATTCGTTTCTCAGCAGCGGATACTCTCGAGGCCATACTAAACCCGATTTAAATCACGAAATGTAGGGAAATTAATACAAAAAATCAGTATATTTTGGTTCATTGACGCAAGTCAGATTGCCGAAACTTATGTTTTCCTTGTAGGTATGGTATTCGTAAACATTGATTGGTAAATCCAATGACATTATCAACTCAATATAGCAAAATTTATCACATTCATGCAACTGTCAAAAGGGCAACGATATCAATAAAATTTTGGCAGCTCTGTTTTTTTATGCATAATACGCACCAATTTAACTAGAGCACGGATAATACATAAAGCATATAAGACTGACTGAGGAATAGAGTACAAAGTAGTAAATGTGGAAAGGTTAGATAACAACAGAGAGAGGAGATATGAAGGAAAAATGAAAATCGAAAATAGAAACTGGAAAAGCAATTTCTTTGCAGTGCTCTCGCTAGCTATATTAGCACTCTCTCTTGGTGGCTGCCATGACCTTTTTGGTCAGCTGATAGTGCGCATTCGCTGTAAACACCCCCTAAGAATACGATTTTCATGGTTTTGTTGCCTGGTTATTCGCATTGTTGCACTCCCGAGCCACGCTTGAGCCACACTTTTATTGTTATAATGCGAGACTCAAATATGCAATTGGGTATATGTCTTTGTAGTTGTAAATTTATGTTTAGCGAAAATACTCCCCTTTGTTCTCAGTTTTTTTTTTTTGCATTTCATTTCATTGAACTATTTTTGTTGTAAATTTTGTTAACTATTTGTTTTCTGGTTGTAGATACATAACACATGAGTGCATATGAACAGTTGCGATCGAAAAAATAGCACCAATGTCATTGTTTGCTAATTTTTGAATATTCTTCAAATTTGAAATAGCACACAAAGCTCAGAAAAATTAAGCAAAATTTTTAACAAAATTTCTATCATGTCAAAGGGAATTTTTACAATTTTTCGAGTAGCCCAGTTATTTTTACTACAAATAGTGTGCGTGTTGTATAAATATTATTTTTTAAAAATTATATGTTAAAGGTTTATTAATTTGCGAGTTTGGGTACTTTTCGGAATTTGAAATTTTGTGGTTTCTTCTATTTGTACATATATAATTTAAGTCTAATTAAATTTAAAATTAAAATTATTACATTTAAAATTAAAATTATTAAATTTAAAATTAAAATTATTAAATTTAAAATTAAAATTATTAAATTTAAAACTAAAATTATTTAAAAAAATGTTATTTGCAAACTAAACCCGTTTTAAAATAGGCTGCTATATTTTCAACCGCCACTGTACGTCAATGCGCTAAATTTCGGTATACTGAAAGACATTGCAAAATGTTAGGGTTGTAAATGCCTGCAGGGCGCTCGTCGTCAATTCTTCTAAAATGTGATTCGAAAATTGGGTTACAGCTTTGTTCGATATAATAGTAGTGAAATTAAAATGGATATCGTTCGACGAAATAAGAAGAAGCTGCGTTTTTTATAATTTTTATTTAAAATATAGTGTGGTCTTCCACACAACGCATGAAACAAAATTAATTTAGTATGGAAAAAATATCATAAAAATGTAAGCTTCGCTGAATTACAAACTGCAAGATGGGATCTATTGTAGTTGAGCGGGTTCTACAAAACCGTATAAAGTTAAATCGATCTAGGTAAAATTTCATATTTGGGTCAGGTGGAGATAGTGTCAGGTTAGTACGAAAATAAAAGAAATTCAAGACGACAGCTCTGAAAATAATCTTCCAGGTCCTAATTGATTTTTACTCAGCTGTAATATTTACGAAAGTCTCAATGAAAGATAAGAACATTGTCAAAGTCGGTATGAAGGGTTCATAAGTAAAAGAGTTACTGCACTAACAAAAAAAGGATATAGATGCACGTACATATGTACTTTTAAGTGTAAATAAGTCTGCATACTAATAAAAATGTAGCTTCGCGCTTGCAAAGAAAACAGAAAAAGCGTAGGCGTCGAAAACGTGCGTAGAAAATGACAAGCCATGATGCAGGCAGAGAAGTATATACAAATGTGAAAAGAGAGTAAAGAAATTGAGGAGCCAAACCGAAATGTTCGGACATTAAACCTTTAATTTTTTTTGAAATAAGGAAAAGCTATAAAGTATAATCCGACACATAATAAAAAGTGCTGACTCGAAATGTCAAGACATTGATTTTTCCACATCCAAAGTCATTTCCTACAGATTACGTATGTACCTACATTTATTGTTGGCGCTGCACAGTCAATTATGGAAGCAGACGTAAGAAACGAACTGTGTTGAACAAAACGGAAACCCAAAAGCAAATTTCAAACAAACTGCTATATGAGTTGGTCGCAGCAGGCACCTCTTAAAGGTACATATCACTGTTGCCACACTAAATTATTTTTTGGAATAAAAGTATTATAAAAAGTGCAAAAATACTAATACAGGACAAAATTATTTTTTTCTTTCGGTTAATGGTGCTATTCTCGGCTTGCTTTTCATATACAAACGAGGAGGTGACAGCTGCAATGACTATTGCAAATTATAGGAACAAGTGGAATTAGGCTATAACAATTGTCAGTAGTCACGATGACAAGCTGCCCTAGAATAGAGCAGTAAATCAGAAAAGACACTCCAGTCTTTGTCAGATATGAAGTCGATAAGCTCCAGAACTGCCACTTTCTGTGGTGATAAGGTAGGCTAAGTGATGTTGCAACAACAACTTTCACCTTTTGTTGTCCTTGTTGTTGTTAAGTGCTCCGCCTTCTGTCACCTTCTGTGAGTAGCTTTACTTTCGTGTTGACGATTTCTCCTTATTCGATCGGACTTCTAGGTGGCCTCACCTTGCTTACTATATTTGGAGCCGAAAATACCAGTGAAAAGGGTAATTTCGATGGCGTAGATCGGGTTTATTATTTAGTGTAACCTTGTCTAATTCATATCGTTGGTTTCAGTAAAAATCTGTTAATGATGTTAAAATATTTATGATGATAATATAGCTTTCATTTCAAAAACCAAGTAAATGGAAAGAAAATATCAAAAGTAAGTAAAATGTTCCACTTTTGTTCTAAAATCCTTAAAGTGGCAAACTATGCTACATATTTATGAAAAATGTACGTATATAAGTGGTTGCGCATGGCACCTCGCATGCCTCCGTTTACACACTGCTGCATGACTACCTCTGGCCTAAACTTGCTTTGACCGTGTACAATTATTTTGGACAGCTGCTATATGAGTTACGCGTAACAAAGCGCAGTAAGGCAGTCAATGACAGTCAAACAACTATTATAATTAGAAGCAACTATGCTATGTATGGGATGAATGAAGTAGCAGAGCCAAAATCATTGATTATTCAAAGAATCCGAGGATGTGTCATTTGTAACGATGTACATATATGATGATAAAAAGTTTACATTTTTAAATATATATGAGTAAATAATGCTTATCACTTACTTGCCAACGAAATTCTCCAAGACCGAACTCTTTCCGGCTGATTGACCGCCTACGACAGCGATCTGTGGCAAATCAAGCTGCATATGCACGCCCAATTGCGTGAATGCATCTTGAAGCTTATTCACAATCGGAATTAGCTGCTCCATTTTGTTGCTGGTGCTTTGTGTTGTGCTGCTGCTTCTTGGGCTGCTGCTGCTGCCCTCACTCGTGTGTTGGCTGTTGACTTACAGCCACTGATTACAAGGTGCCGACTCTAAGGCTCGGTTGTGCGATATTCGCGTTTTTCGTGGTCGTTGCTCTGTTCTTTTCGTTTTTGTTTTTTTTTTTTTAAATTTATTGTGTTATGTACCTAAAAATTAATTTTATTTTCTTTTCTTTATCACTGCTTAAATATTGGTTTGCCAGATTCCTGGCACCCCACACTGGGGTTTTCAGAAATTTTCGCACACCACCCACACATACGCACGCACAACAGTGCATCAGTGATTATGCTTATTTGGACTACTGCACCCACTTTTTTTTCTTGAATTGATATCTACACTATTTGTCACTAACGAAAATCATACGAATATTTCGCACGTCCCCTCCACACACTAAGAAAATTGTGCTAACAATTTTCTATATATATTGGCTGATTTATAGCTATTAATCACTTAAATTCTTCATGGAATATATTGGAGAAAAAATGTACGTTCTTTCCTCATATCCACTTCTTTGGTATCTATCACGATTTCGATTTGCCCTCGACTGATTTCGATTTTTCGCCCCTTGCTTTCTATCGTCTTTTATTCTACCATTCTGTGTCGCCTGTTATTTTTGAGTTTGTTGCATCGTCTACTTGACACTTTTCCATGAATTTGTGGGCATAAGAATTGAAAGGATAGACGATTGATGGCAAAGAGCAGATAAAACAAAACAAAATCTGACAAATGTCAAATATTTCAGAAGAAATTGACACGAGACACGGTGCCAAAAAATTAAAGGTTTGCAACAAAAGCAGTGTAGCTCGAAACAAGTGCACGAAAAACAAAAAATGTCTTTTCAGCCATAAAAATTATTTTTATTTTTTTAAAAGAAATATAAACATGAAAGGAGGGTAATTGTTTCCTTTAGGAGACAACTGCTAAAACACGTCGGAAATTATCGGGAAAGGTATCAAAAGACGCGTGTTGACCTCGGTAACAATAATCCGGAAGCGAATTTTCGAGTTTTTGTTTCAGTGAAGAGATATTTGCCATCAAAGTTGAAAATTTTCTGTCATTTTCATGTGGTTGTTGTAATCACAGATTAGGGTGGATCGAAAAGTGCAAAAAGTGTGTTCTGCGCAGAAATACTGTGGACCGCGTAGCCGGTGTTGGACCGGCTAAGGGTTATTTTTTTGAAGCGCGGCCGAAGGCCGCCTACGCAGAAAGGTGTTCTGCACATAGATACCTTGGATCAAGCCCCCTATTTGGGATCGGACCCGGGTCATTTTCGGGTTTTTTGCGAATAACTTTTCACTGAAACAAAAAATTGAAAATCCGCTTTCGGATTGTTGATACTGAAGTCAAAACGCGTTGTTTGATACCTCTCCCGACATTTTTGGACGTGTTTTAGCAGTTGTCTCCTAAAGGAAACAATTACCCTCCTGGTAATTGTTTCCTTTAGGAGACAACTGCTAAAACACGTCGGAAATTATCGGGAAAGGTATCAAAAGACGCGTGTTGACCTCGGTAACAATAATCCGGAAGCGAATTTTCGAGTTTTTGTTTCAGTGAAGAGATATTTGCCATCAAAGTTGAAAATTTTCTGTCATTTTCATGTGGTTGTTGTAATCACAGATTAGGGTGGATCGAAAAGTGCAAAAAGTGTGTTCTGCGCAGAAATACTGTGGACCGCGTAGCCGGTGTTGGACCGGCTAAGGGTTATTTTTTTGAAGCGCGGCCGAAGGCCGCCTACGCAGAAAGGTGTTCTGCACATAGATACCTTGGATCAAGCCCCCTATTTGGGATCGGACCCGGGTCATTTTCGGGTTTTTTGCGAATAACTTTTCACTGAAACAAAAAATTGAAAATCCGCTTTCGGATTGTTGATACTGAAGTCAAAACGCGTTGTTTGATACCTCTCCCGACATTTTTGGACGTGTTTTAGCAGTTGTCTCCTAAAGGAAACAATTACCGAGACAACTGCTAAAACACGTCGGAAATTATCGGGAAAGGTATCAAAAGACGCGTGTTGACCTCGGTAACAATAATCCGGAAGCGAATTTTCGAGTTTTTGTTTCAGTGAAGAGATATTTGCCATCAAAGTTGAAAATTTTCTGTCATTTTCATGTGGTTGTTGTAATCACAGATTAGGGTGGATCGAAAAGTGCAAAAAGTGTGTTCTGCGCAGAAATACTGTGGACCGCGTAGCCGGTGTTGGACCGGCTAAGGGTTATTTTTTTGAAGCGCGGCCGAAGGCCGCCTACGCAGAAAGGTGTTCTGCACATAGATACCTTGGATCAAGCCCCCTATTTGGGATCGGACCCGGGTCATTTTCGGGTTTTTTGCGAAACAAACAATTACCGAAAGGAGTTGTACATAATTTCGCCGCTTATCTACTGCTGATTCATAGCTTTGAAAGAGAAGCTTCATAGCGGCACTATACAGAAGCCGAACCCCCCTTTTTTCAGCTACCCTAATTAAGCATTCGTCACACAAAAAAATCTGGTAATTGTTTCCTTTAGGAGTCAACTGCTAAAACACGTCCAAAAATACCGGGAGGTATCAAAGAACGCGTTTTGACTTCGGTATCAACATTCCGGCAGCGGATTTTCAATTTTTTCTTTCAGTGAAAAGTTATTCGCAAAAACCCCAAAAATAACCCAGGTCCGATCCCAAATAGGGGACTTGATCCAAAGTATATATGTGCAGAACACCTTTCTGCGTAGGCGGCCTTTCCGCTTTCGGATTATTGATACAGAGATCAAAACGCGTCGTTTGATACCTTTCCCGATATTTTTGGACGTATATTAGCAGTTACGTACGGTCGTATAGAATTACCAAAGGTTATTGATTTTATGATATTTTTCTAGTCGCTCGTTATTTACCGTTTTCACGCACTTCGAATGAAACTTTCTCAACTATTGGAATGTGCCGATTAATCCTAACTAGTTATCACTTCACTGCAACATGATCTTTAAGCATTAGCTACATTTAAATGGAATATTAATAGTTTCACTGCTATTTGCGTAGGCTAATTGTTTTGCACAGAAAATTTTCACCAACCACCGAATTGTGAAGCAAAAATTCCAGCGACGGATCAACTCATCAAATAGTGCTGCCAGCGTGCATTATTTATGCATTGCCAGGCGGAATTGAGGAAATTCGGAGAAAGAGAAATAAAAAAAATAAGGGTCGGTTAACACTAATCGGCGGGCAACTTGACAGCTTACCGAACGATTTATGTCAATTAAAGACCGGTTAAAGTTCACCAGAGGTTGTAAAAAATGCCCTAACGGCCATTTTCTCGACAGCGTGCTAAAATTTATCTCTGCTTTAAGCAAAATTTTGTTTTCTCTAGTGCTCGTTAGCGTTTTCCCGTCGACAAATTTAACAAGCAGCCAATCCAACCTGTAAAATTTGTCGGTTCGAAAAACACAAAACAGCTGATGGTCAATTGATATTCTCTATCTCTATGGCGCGATATACAACAGGTATATCATCATAAACCTCCTAAGAGATTTTTGCGCCAAGCTTCTCTTCCAATTTGTGGTGTGCCGATTTGAATTTTCCCTACAAATTGGTCAATTGATATTATTTCGGCAAAAAATTATAAAACAAAGAAAAATTAACAGTTCCTGGGAAAAATGGAAGTGCGTGTGCACTGGAAGAAGAATTTGAGGAAACCAGTGAGCGCAATATAACCAATAATACTTTTCGCAACCACTCCTATTACTTTTAAAAATACAAACAAACATTTTAACAAATTATGTTCCGAATAAAATTGCCGAAATTTTGTTCAATTTTTGTATTTTTACAGCTATTTTTGACATTACCTTTCCTTTCATTCGCAGTGCGGTAATCTTTTCGAAAGTTTTTGTACAAGTATTTAACAGGAGGTTGAGAAAATGAAGTAGAATTTTTTTTGCCGACAAATTTATCTGCCGCTTGGCTAATGCTGCCTTTAACAGGAAGTCGAGAAAACGGCCCTTATAAAACTAACAGAAGTCAAAGCGGATTGAGGTCCTAAAATATACTAAGGGCCGCTTTCATAAAAGCCGGTAACTGCTAACCGGATTTCAACTGACGTATTTTGTACGGTTAGCTGTCAAATTAATTGCCGATTAGGCTTAACCGGCCTCTAGGAAAGTGGCCCTAAGTGCAAAGTATATCTGTCGCATCTAGCCATTATGTATCAGAATCATTATGCACTGTGGTAGAGTATTTTGAGGGTGTAACAGCAACTGTATTCCTAAGAAAACTAGCAGCTTCGACGAATTTGCTGCCTCAGAAAAGGTTTGTTTTAACTTTTCTAAATGCCAAAAGTCGATTAAGAGTAAAGAAGTACCTCTTTTAGAAAACTAATAGCGCCGTGCAAATAACAAGTTTTGATGGTGAAACAGTGTATATATGTGAGTATTACCATAGCAATAGCTACCCTAACTTCTTGTCGGCTAGCGTTAAAAATATCTAAAATTATGGATTTTTATCAACGCGAGCCGACAACGAGTACGTCTAGCACGAACAACGCCGATTGCTACGGAAATACTCACATATATACACTGCCTGAAAAGCAGTATTTGTTTATTGCCCGTATGTATATTTCTTCTATAATACATAAAACATATGGACGCTATTTTGTCGAGAGAGATCGACGGTGGAAGGTGACGAGTTTCAATTAGTTTTTATTGGCTGCAATTTATTTTTGAAAATATTCTTCAAACGTTGTTTAACTTTGCTCTGTAGATAGATAGAGAATTTGAGAATAGCAATGCGATCGGGTGGCCTATTGTGCCCTCATCTCTTTACAACACCTCATCCAAGCCAACTTTCCTCAAAAAGGTGATTATTTTATTGGCCTGAGGGCTTGTAATTCCGTATGCTCTGGCCATAGTGATCCCAGGACTTGTGCTCTTTTTCTGGCTATTGCGTCGCATGCCATAAGGATGTGCTCTGCAGGGCCCGAAGTCGTATGACAGAACCGTTTGTCTCCTTCTGCTCTTTGGCAAGTGCTTTGTGCAACCTCGCCGCCGCAGGTGTCGAGGAGATTCCTCCACAGAATTTCCTAAAACGGCCTCTCTTGGCTTTTCTTATTTCCTTGTTGTAAAGAGTTAACTTTGCTGTATACTCGTCCCAGCTGCCATTCCGCTTAGACATGTTGAAAAGTCTGCGGACTGTCTTCATCATCTTTAGGAGATCGTGACACCACCAGGTTGCGGCCTTCTTGCCGCTTTTGGTCTGTGTGGCTCTGCAGCTTGAGTGGAACGCATCGGTGATGACGTTATTTAACATCTATAGAGCTTGTGCTTCTACTACCTGTCTTGAGGCTGTCTATGTTTGCCTCGATGATACTATTGTAGCTGCTCCAGCTGCTTCCATGGGCATCGCTCCTAGTTTAACCCGGATGATTCTATGGTCTGAGAGGGATCGCTCTAAGGAAACCACCTGAACCAGCTGATGTACGTTGTCTGGAGGGACTTAGCCAGAGCCCCTTATTGCGGTAAGGCCATAGCTACTTTCCAAGGCGGCCCGGTGTTGGAAGGGCGCCGTTAAAATACAGCCGGTGTTTTAAACCTCCTGGCTGCAAATCAGTCCAATGGGCACGGTGACGGGTAACACCCTGGATTAGGAGGTGGCAGCTCTTAGTTGCCGCTCGCATTCGGCGCGGACCCGAGGAGTTGGAATGGTCGTAGCCATCCCAGCTCCACTGGCCAGTATCGAATGCGCTCGACGTAAGCATCTACACCACGTCAAGGTGCCTGCCCAGCAGAGGAACTTTGCTCTGTAATAAATTAATATTGTGGCGACTATTCTCAAGCATGTACTATCCCTAACTCAATAGCACTCCCACCACTAGTTAAACACAAGAGAGATAACGATGGCTACTGTTAAGCGTGGAAGCGTGTAACTAGGAAGAGGAAGAGAGATGGCGCGAGTGTTTGCGAATATGATGCAAAGAGGAGATGCCAATAAATAGCACCGACCTTTCCAGAACATATAAGGCAGTGACCAAACAAGGCAGGTTGATCAGTTTATTTCCAACTACTGCGAAGTTACCAAACTCTTAAATTTGTATTGCGTTTATTACTAGGAAATAAAACTAGTTAGTTAATTAGTTACAATATCTGTGCGTGTGTTTATTTGACTTTATAGTGACCGAACTCAGGATTTATAATCGAAGACTCATCGAATTCGTCACAGAGGGCTTCTTACCCATGATCAAATAATTTATATGGTCGTTTCGAATGACATAGCGTCTTCTTCTTCCTCATCCACACCTTATGTCAAAAGCTTAGAAAATAGGCGAATCGTTTTTGCGCGTTCCCTCTCACATGTGCATTTTGACATAAGAATTCACCGACGTCAAACGGTAATTTCGTGTTGTTGGCCGTTCGCGTCAACCATATAAATCATTAAATCATGCTTCTTACCGACATACTTGCCAAATATACAACCCTGTGTATCAGTTACATTTCAATGCTAGAAGCGGAAATGGCCCGTGATGACAATTCACTGACAGCAGTCTTTTCGTTCTAAAGTTGTTCGGTTAAAGTTGTGTTTTCTTGTGCTGTACACGTTTCGTGTCGAAAAAAAGGACTTAAAAGTGAGTAAACATATTAATTATAAGGCAAACGCATATAGCAACCACTGTGGAAAGAGATTTTTATAAATTGCTGTGGTTACTGTAAAAGATGTTAGCGATGTTAAAGGATATACATAAGTTTTGCTGCGTAAAATAAATAAGCAATATTCTAAAAGCTTACGAATTTATTAGTAAATGCATGTTAAACTTTATTTAATTTCAGTTTTTTTTATAGAATGCGTTACGTGGCTGCATACCTGTTGGCTGCTCTTGGCGGTAGCGAAAACCCCAAAAATGCCGATATCGAAAAGATCCTCAGCTCAGTCGGTATTGAAGCTGAAGCAGATCGCCTCAGCAAAGTTATCAAGGAATTGAATGGCAAGTCAATTGAAGAATTGATTGCTCAGGGTCGTGAGAAACTCTCGTCCATGCCAGTTGGTGGAGGTGTTGCTGCTGCTGCCGCGCCTGCAGCTGCCGCTGAAGCTGGTGGAGACAAGAAGGAAGCTAAAAAAGAGGAGAAGAAGGAAGAATCTGAGTCCGAAGACGATGATATGGGCTTCGGCCTCTTCGAATAGGCTAATAATCATAGCAATGGGGTCTGCCGGCAGCCGCCAGTGTAACATAAACGTGCAGAAACTTTTCGGTAAGTCAAAACTGTAGTTTAATATGCTTAATTTAACTGAATTAGTGTATGTGATGAACAAATCTCACCATCTTTCGACTGAGAATAAGCGTTGATGTCAAATAAGTTTTTAACTGAGTAAAGTTTATATTTTAAATTAAGATTTGCTTACATATTTGTGCAGTTACCAATGACATCTTTTTTTTTTACTTGCAGGTTACCGTTCAAGTTCAAGCCAACAGCGTCGGCATGGGATGGGTATAAATAGTTGAGATTTACTAGAAATGCTTACAAAATCGCAGAACCTAAGCTACATAATGGATTTTTATTTCTATGAAATAAACTAAAAGTTTTTACACGTTTAAATAATCGCTTTTATTTGCTGTTATTTATATCAGCGTATTTAGGTACCCTACTTAAAAATATTTGTTACTTTTTGCTTTTTTCCTCACAATTATCATGGTCTTCATGTAAATAATCTTCAGCCTCTAGCAATTTTCGTTGTATTGGAGTTAGCGCTGCGAGTGAGGCGGCTGCCTCCAAAGCAGTCTGCTCCGAATTTTCATCGATCCAATCGGAAGAACGATCATGTCGCTTACGCTCTGGTGTATTCTTGCGATCACATCTTTTGGCCAGAAATTTCTGAAAACGCTCAGCTTTTTCTGCGGCTTCAACAAGTTTCTGTTGTACCTGTTCTAACGACTCGCTGTTAACAGCTGCATCCTTTACGACAAGTTCTCTTTGTGTATGCTCTTCCCAAGCCTGTTGGGATTTACGCATTTTTGTAAGTAGCTTGGACATGATAAGCTGATGATCCAAACCTAGCACGTCGTGACGCATCTCTGGAAATTCCTCGTCCTTTGTTTCGGCTTCCAGACCATCAGCGGTAGTTTCCTTCAATTTGTTTAAAGCAGATTTACCATAAAACTCACGTTGCATCATATTCACAACTAGATTGTACTTCTCACGTTTCTGTTGTTCATCCGTGTTTTTTTCGCAGCTCTCTCCCTCTGCTTCTGTTTCTACAACCGAGTTAAAATCTATGCTACGTAATATACCTTCAATTTCTCCTATATTCGAAAATTTCTTCTCGCGTGCAAATGTTATCCGTGGCACCTCACCCATCAACATCAATTGGGATAGTTCATGACGTAGCACACCACTACAACGTCGCAATTCAGTCTCGAGAGCAGCATCAGCCATTGGTTCACCATTGCCCAACCAATAAACGTTGATGCAAGTGAAATCCGGTGATATTTTTACGCGTGTCACTTGCAAGCCATGTCCCAATATTGCCTCGGACGCTTCTCCAGTCGCAAGCAAATCTGTCACATGCTTCATAAATAATTTATTCAGTACAGCCATACGACGTGTGGTGTTTTTTCCGCTACCACTACCCTTAGCAACCCTTTTACTGCTAAATAGCTCTGTATTTTGTTGCTTAGATGAATTGACTAAATGGTTATTGCCTCCAGGTATCCAACGTTTTTTGCTACCCGATACACGCTGCCCAATTAGTTTAGTCATAATCTTTCCTTGAAAATTTATGATATTAGCTTTGGCATAGGAGATCGTTCCTCCTCCACAAGCGGTCGAAATATTTGCGCATCCTTTCCTGTGCCATTCAATGCGTTTTAGCTGTTGGTTACTTCGTTGCACATTTCGTAACATTGATGTGGTGGCACAGTGCTTATTTGGTGAAAAAATTATTGAATAATGCAACTATAATATATAAATATGTTTTCTTGGCAAACTCTTTGGATAAACTGCGTCGTTTTCGACCAGCTGTTTTCTGTTTACATTTTGTTGAAGAGCTTGATAGCGGCGTTGTGTTGTGAACCTTGGCAGGGTTGCCTGTATGAATGCAAAGCTTCTCCAAAGTCCTGGGAAGCTAAGAATGTTGGGTAATACTTTAAACTCACCGTCAACTGCTAAAACACTTCGAAAAATATCGGTAGGGGTATCAAAAGAAGCGTTTTAGACTCAGAAATCCTAATCCGTACCAGGAAAAAGAATATTATTAATTATTTAGGTAATTGTTACCTTTAGGGGACAACTGCTAAAACACGCCCGAAACACGACCTCGGTAACAATAATCCGGAAGCGGATTTTCGAGTTTTTGTTTCTGTGAAGAGATATTTGCAATCAAAGTTGAGAATTGTCTGTCATTTTCATGTGTCTGTTGTAATTAGGGTGCCCCGAAAAGTGCAGAAGTGTGTTCTGCGCAGAAATACTGTGGATCGCGAAGTCGGTGTTGGACCGGCTAAGGGCTATTCACCCCTATTGTGACTGCCGAGCAGGGATGGATAATCGAATATTAAGCGATCATCGAGCAATTGCGAGTGTCGAACCGATCGCTTAATAAGGGACTGTGAATACTTAATCGATCATCTTTCTACTACCATTATGCAGTCGCTGGCGTGTCGATGTGATTTGAAAAGTGCTTATAAATGGATAAAAAGTAAATCAATCAAAAAAATTGAAAATATGTAAATTTACATTAAAAATGTCTATTCTACTGCAAATCGAGACTCGCAATAGGGGTGATTATATTCTGCTCGATAAAATTGTAATATATTTAATTGGTTTTCTTTTATTTGGTATATTTTTTTAATTTTTTTCCTTACAACAACGCTAACGCCATCGCCATATATAGCCAACCAGTTCATTTTTGGCTTGCTGCCATATCCATAACCTATAAATTTTTGAGCGGGTAATTTAATTAACTTTTTGGAACTTTTATTGTTCTTGATGATGCATATTGATTGAGTTATTATATGTGTGTCAATAGCAATTGTTTTGCATTTATTTACTTCTCATGAAATTGCCATGTTTTTTAGGTTAAAGCACAAATAGTCGATGACAATAGATATGGTTATGACTATGGAAGTTTGTCTGCAGTTAAATGCTGGAAACGGTGCTTAGACTGAAATTGTTAGATAATATGTAAAAAATGTTCCGAGCTTGAGCCGTGGGAAAAAAATTGGCTAACTGTATTATAAATATTTCGCACCACTGTACCTATCTACCATTTCTCAAAGGTTGTAATTGGAAAAAAATATTTTTAATTAATTATATTAAAATAGAGCATAAAAATATCCTCCAGATCAGTTTACCCACAAAACGCTCACCAAGTTTCAATCCACCAAAGCGTGCTTGTGTTTTGTTCGATTGAAATTTTAAGAAACCAGTTTTTTGATCTACATTACAATTTTTTTATTTTGAATTCACTTCTTTTTTTTTATTTGTGTGGATAATCATTGTTATAATAATTTTTTACACACAGTTTTCCAAATTTTTTTGTTTTATGAAGCTATATTTAAAATGTATATTCTTACAATAAATTTTCTTAATATCATACAGTAGCTAATACTTTGTATACTAATACTAGAATTAAATTTAACATTTTAATTCTGAAAAAATCAGTTTTATCCAATAATTTCGAGTGTATTAATTTTTTTTGGAATGAAGTTTTTAAAAATTATTTAAAACAATGACCGAAAGGATGGGTAGTTTGTTAAAACATCCAAAATGTGAATAGACCTAAGATTTGAACTTATGAAAGGTAATATTTATGAATAAGATTCAAAATTATGCATAACATTAATTGGCATGCCAATTCCTTCAGGTTGTTTTTACGTCGACTTACAGAGCAATATTGTACCTCGTTTGCAATTTTTAAGGTAAGCTCAGATATCTAGCAAATCTATACTAAGCTAATCCCGTTTAGACTATGTACACACTACAGCATAACATACGCAATTTTGTATAAATCAGTTCACGGCGGCCGCCGTGGTGTGAAGGTAGTGTTGCCGGCCTACCACACCGAAGGTCCATGGTTCGAGCCCTGGTACAGGTAACATCAAAAGTGATTTGAAAAAAAAAAAAGTTTTTCAAAACGGGGTCGCCCCTCGGCAGTGGTTTGGCAAACTCTCCGAGTGTATTTCTGCCATGACAGGATTCTCAGCAAAAATTCGTCTCCTTTGTAGATGCCGTTCGGAGTCGGCAAAAAACTGTAGGTCCCACCAATTTGTAGGGAAAATTCAAATCGGCACACCACAAATTGGAAGAGAAGCTTGGCGCAAAAATCTCTTAGGAGGTTTATGATGATATACCTGTTGTATATCGCGCCATAGAGAGATAGAGTTCACATAAAACAAGTGCCTTCATACCTGCGACTCTCAATTTCAATTAGTCACAGTGGAACTAATAAGTCAATCAAAGGGGAGCGAAAATGTAAACTATTATATAAATTGGTGTTTCTTCTATATTTTATTTACTTTAAGGTAAGTGATCAGTAGAAGAGGTACTACCTTTGATTTTTCACATCGCTCTAAAAAAAAACGAAAGCCTTGTCTACGCATTTTATAATGCCTTATATCAATTATAGTGTTCTGCCAGGGAAGTTACCAGGTACTACTGTCAAAAGCTTTTTGATTATTATCGATACAATTTAAAGCCGGCACTGACATGTCAAGTGTGATATCATCCTGCACCTCATTCTATCATTCGTTAGAAGATAAGAGTTCGCTTTGTACCGGATGCGCCGCCATATTGAAGTGCCTTAGATGTAAACAACGACTCCATGATGTGCCTTTGACAGATAACATTCACACTTGTTTTCATACACAATGGATTAAAAGTTCTTTTCGATCTTGTTTTGTGATAAATTACATGTTCACATGTTTTGCCTCGAAACTAAGAATGACTTCAAAATTACGATAGTGTGTATATGGAATTCGATTTGCTGCAATCAAATTTGTGCGCCTAGAAACTGCGTTGATGATGTCAGTGTCACTTTTTCCCTTTCTTTCGTACACATAATTAGAGATAACAGTTGTATGGAAAAAATTATGGCTACAATCTTGTACTTCTTCACAATAACCGTTTATTGTAGTAGAACTTTTATATTTGTACCGCTTTGAGAGTTGACTATAAACAAGTAGATAAGTTTGTGATATCGATAACTGAGTAGACCAACCTTTCTCGCTTGTCAGGAAAGTTTCAAAACGCCCTATTTTGAAAAATAAATTAAATTTTATTTATTAAAGCATATTTGCTGACTAAAAGTGTTTTTATTATTACTTTATTCTTATGAAAATCATTATTGATAAAATCAGTACAATTTTTAACTTTAATATGGCAATGCAAATAGGAAATAAAATAGAAATAAACTTACTTTATTTTAAATACAGCGTACAAAAAACTAAATACATATTTACAAACACATGAAATATGTTGCTTAAAACAGAACTTAAAAAAATTTTATAAATAAATCCTTTTAAGTGAACAAATTAGTCTTTTGATAATACTTTTGTGAAAATATATATCAAAAATAAAAATAATTGTATGATACTTTTTACAAAAACAGAAAAAGAAATCAGAAAGTGTTTCTTCGGTTTTTCTTAATTCTATATTTCAATATTATTGCTGCACATTGAAAAATTCAACTTATCAATTATTGAGAGTATTTGAAACTAAGTTTAAGTAATCCTTAATTTATTACAAAAAATAAATAGGCATTGACTTTTTTTTATTAATTTTTTATTGGCTCGTCCATTCGGGAATGTCATCAAATTCTTCCAACCAAAATCCACAAAAACTTGTTATTTCAAGAGGGTTGTGCCATAATCAAGTTGCAGTTAGAATAGTTGAAGAAAGACAAGGGAATATGGCCGTCTTATTTAAACCAAGGATACATTTACGTATTTCAATATTGGTATTATGAGATAAGTTCAGTGGTGTGTCGTAATTTCATAAAGGGAACTCCAAAAAAAAGGAGCAGAAAATGTATAAAAGTAATGTAAAAGTTAGGCTTAAAAGGTTTAGCCATTGTGAGTTATGTCAAAAAGCTTGAACTAAGTTTAAGTAGAAGATTTGTACTGATAGCTTCCACCGTACAAAAATTGTTTTTCCCACTTTTGAACGAATACTTAGTATGATTCGAAAAGAAAATAATTATCATTAAGCTGGTGTTTAAGATTTTTGTTTTAATTTTGTCTGATATTCTGTTTTTTTTTATTAAAAATACATATTTGCACTACTTTATGCCTTTCGTTAACTATGTAAGTATTTATAATTAAACTTTATACATGATTTTATGTTGTAAATTAGACACACAAAGACAAACATTTAAACACACATATTCTGTAGTTGTAAATATAAATACACATACTTAATATAGGAAACCCATGGAACTGAAGCATATGATAGCTAATCGCTCTGAAGCGCGCAAGTGTTACGTGGAAGCTAACATCAAATTAAAAAATATGTCTAAACAAATTAAATGAAAAAAAAAAAAAAAAAATTTGAAAGGTGTGTTCACAGCAGTAACAATTTAAGAAAGTGACAGGTATTTGGATGTACTTTAAGTTCACCTTAATAAATAACCCTTAAAACGAAAATTTTACATTGTTATTTTCTTATATTGTTCTTTTTAACTTATACAAATTTATTTCTTCACACATACACATTGCACGCTTCTACGGCTTTGACTAATTTGAAGCTTAGAACTATATATTAATTTTTAAGTCTATAGTTTTCTAGTAATAAGCAAAATATAAATGCAATAGTTTCACTTTTGTGCAACAAAAAAACTTAATTTTAAATATATAAATATTTACAGCTAAGAATTTTCGTATGCAATGACTGAAACTTTTTGTAACAAAAAATGTAGACTTAGCTTTAAGTTGTACGGAAAATTTTAATAAAAATTAACAGAATTTAGAAATGCATTTAAACTTAAACTTTATTAACTTATAACATGGCAGTAGCTGTAAAAGCTACCCTACCTTACTATAGCAGCTTAGTTTGTAATGTTCTAAACACATTCAACGCTACCACAGAGCTACCATGTCAATTTACCAGTATCAGCCCAATTAAATTTTTTTGATTTTTCGCACACCTCGTTTACTAACACTTTCGTCATATGTCAAAAAAAAAATTTGGCTTGCAAATTAACGAAGCTTAAAGCCATCACAATTAATTAAAATAAGCTGAATTTAGGTGTGAATAAACGTCATTAAGATAATTGATTTTCAAGCAGTAGGAATACTAATCAAATTAATAGATAGATTCGAAAATTGTATTTCTTTCACATGTGGCTTGTCGTTGTAGCGCTCAATGTGTTTATACTATAAAAACTTTAAGCCGGTTGACACAAGAGTTTTTGTGTGAACAGATCCAGACCGCTGAACAAATTTCAGCGAATGGCGTAATGCTAAAACTTTGCTGCCAGTCAAATAGAACCAACCGAAATTAGCAACTGCTGTAAGGAAATTTAATTATGTGTAGCAAGACGAAGAAATGTTCAGTGTAATTTAATTTTTTTGTTCAGCGATTTGAGTGTGTTCAAACCTGTGAAGCTGATACAAAATACCCAAAAATGAGGAATTACATACTTACTTTTCTTTTAGTTAAAGAAAATAAAAAATTATCAAGATATATTCAAAACTAAAACTAATCAAAAAACTAAACCATGTGCAATTTCATTTCATGCAGGAATTACAATCTTTCTACGACAAAGTTCGTCGCAAAAAGTTATGCGCCAAGCAGATACAGTACGTCATGGTCGACGTATCCTATCCTTCATACTTCAAAATTTACAGCAAAATCAACTTTGCTATATCCGTCAAATTTGTCGTTACGCACACAGACAATCGCAGTCTACTCAGCTGTCTGTTTTTTTTTAACGTATTGACGTATTGTATCTGCTTGGCGCATTAGTTGGTCGACGGCATTGTGTTTCAGCTCTTCTATTGCTAAAGAACGAAACAAAATACCGATGAACTTCAGCCAGCAAAGCAAAGTTACATTTATGGAAAGATGTATGAGTACACGAACATTTTTAATTTTTCAATAAAAAGTCGTAAACAGATCAATTATATTATTTTAAGTTTTCGTAATATTTTACATTTTTGACAATCAAGTCTTCAACAAAAGATATAAAGCAAAATAAGATTTTTTAAGCACTTCATCTGGCATATTAGTACATTCTAATTTGACAGGCGACAATTCGCGTCGAAAAACTCGTCGTTCATCGGTATTGCGTTGGGACCTTTAAAGGTGTTATCTTACTACGGCGTGTATACAAATTTAATATTTATTTTTTAGCTAAGTTTTTTTAAATTTAATTCATAAACTGATTGCTATTGAGTTTTAAGCAATTTAAAAAAAGTTATATGGATGCATAACGCAATTTTTGTTAAGTATTGTTTCTGAATTTTGTCGCATATACCTACATATACATATATGTTTGTAAATAATTCTAATGGAATAGTTTGGTACTTGAAACATATTTGAAAATTCAACAAACATGCTTATATTTATGAACTTTATTAGTTTTCTATGACTTAGATTTAGCTTAAGTAAAGAAAAAAATCTATAGCTATTACTTACACTGCAAACTAGTTTAAAACGAATATTTTGTACATTTTAACCTACAGGAGTGAGGTGAAAATTAATTACATACTTAAGAAGAATTAAATAGAAAAAAAGTTAAATATCCATACGTACTATGTGTGACCTATGTATACTGATAACATAATTACATAAGTAAATTGGCGTTTCGGTAAGTTTTCTAAAATATTTCGCTCACTTATCAAACTTTTAAAGATTTAACTTGTTATGTATGACATATCGTAACGCCATAGCCATAACCGTAACCATGTCTATTTCCTTCAAATAAGTATTCTATAAATAAAAAAACAAATAAAACCCATGCAGCGGTAGAGATCATCTGCTCTTCATAGGTAAGGTAGACAGACAAAATTAAACTGAATTCTATTGTTAAAGTTGGGGCTATGGTGTTATGTTATAGCACTACTAATCGAATATAGTCTTTCATATAAGCCTGATTTGTGAAGCAGTTTAATCTGGTATGTTGGTGGTGTGTTTAACCTTTTTTCTGTTTTTTATTTTACTTTTTAACACGTGTTTGTGTGTGTGTAAATATGTAGTTGTAGTTGTTTTTAGAATCTCACTCGTAACTGTTAAGAGCTTTAATATCGCTTTTTGTTGCAATTTACATGTTTAAAATTTCCATCATACTCACTCAACTTTTACTTTTCGTCGCCGAATTCGAATTAAATATGCGCTTTACCACCTCCTGCACTGGTGCCACTCACCAAATGATGCGCCTGAAAGCCAGTCGGACTTTCTGAACGTTTCATTTGCGAAAGCGCTTGGGACATTGTTGCCGCCGCTGAGGACGTCATTAGGCCCGCGCCACCGCCGCCGCCACCCCCAATATTATTTGTCGCCGATAAAGCGCCGCGTCCACGTTTGCGACGCGGCAATATACCTTTGCGTGCCATATAGAAACGTATTGTAGATACTGGTATGTTGAACATGTTGCTAACGGTTTGGAAGGTTTGTCCTTTCGATACGCATTTCGCGGCTTGCGCCAATGATGCCTCGGAGCGACGTATGCGTTTTAGTGAACCTGCTTCAGCGCTCGCACTATTCGATTGGTCTTGCAGCATGCCGCGCAGTGATATGTTCGCTGAACTATCATGTTCGGTGTCCGCGCTGGCGCAATAGCTACTATCTTCATCATGTGCCGCCACATAATTGTGATCATCTTCTATGGTTGAGTCGAGATGAGCGCCAGCTGCGGTGGCGGCTGCTGCTTGTGTTGTCTTCAGTTTGCCAGCAGCAATATTTTGTTGTGTGGTGTATTTGTATTCCTCGTAAGCTTGATTTGAATTGGAATCTTCAGCTGACTCTTCCTCTTCTTCGCTGGCTGCATTCGAGTTTGTTTGAGATGTACCAGCGGCAGCCATAGCGGCGGCAGCAGCGTTCGCTACATGTGCTAGCGTAGCTTGCGGCACACGCTGCTGTTGTTGTTGTTGCGCTTGCAATTGTAGTTGCTGCTGGTGTGCGAGCTGTTGTTGTTCAAGGTGATTTTGTTGCATATGGTGCGGGATTGTGCCATTGCTTTGTTGTTGTTGTTGCTGCAACAACTGCTGTTGATGCTCCACTTCGTGCATTGTTGGCATTTCTTTTTTAATCATAAATGCCTGCTGTTGCTGGTACTTTTGTTGTTGCTGCTGCTGTAGTTGCTGTAACTGCTGCTGTTGCTGTTGTTGTAATTCTTGTGCCACCATAGCCGCTGTCATACCCCCGCCTGCGTGTAACTGCTGTAACGCACTTGCTGCTGTCGCTGTTGTAGTTGTTGTTGAATTCGTAGCAGTATCTGTATCGGTGTCAATACCATCCGCTTGTTGTTGTTGATTTGCCGCTGCTGCCGCCGCGGCCGCTTTGTTCGTTAGCGCCTTCAGCTGATTTAAATTGAGTGCGGCATCTGAGCCATAAAGACCGCGTATGCGCAATTGCTCAGCGCAGCGTAGCAACTGTGGCAAACCGGCTTGTGTAACATTCACCTCTCCTTTGTACATAAAGTCGACCAATGCTTGAATCTCCCACAACTTGATTTCGCTTGGTAAAATGATGACGGGATGCTTGCATGGATTCTCTGCTAAAATGCTATCGAAATATGACGAGCAGGCGGCCAAGACAAGCCGATGACAATGCACCTGATGACCTTCGCAAGCCAAGGTAACATCAACATAACGTTGTCCGGCTAATAGCTGTGGAAAAGCGGCACCAATACTACCCAAATGGCTGTTCCAGCGCACACAGAACTCCTGTCGCTGTGACGCGTTCATTGTGTGATTGGCGTTTGTAGGCTGGCCAGGGTACTTTTCAGGTACTGATGTTTCAACAGCTGGGCGTGAAGATATATACCGTAGCCGTGGTGAATTTTTTCTTCTTCACTTCGTTTTTTGGCCTTTTCCAGTGGTGGGGATGTGAAAAGTGAGATCTTTTTTATAATTTTTGGAAGCGCTGAATATAGTTACGGCCAGGTGCTGAATTACACCTCTTTACAGATTTGTGGAAGTATTGACAAACTAAAAAGAGAAAAAGTTTAAAATAGAATGGGAAACATAGGCAATTATGCTGCATATAAAAATGTATGAAACAAATTATTTTTACAACAAAATATTTTTTTAAAGGGTTCCCAGCTTTAAAAAAATTTGAAGTGAAAAATATATGAAAAGTAGCAATGAAAAATGGCGGCCGCCGTGGTGTGAAGGTAGTGTTGCCGGCCTACCACACCGAAGGTCCATGGTTCGAGCCCTGGTACAGGTAACATCAAAAGTGATTTGAAAAAAAAGTTTTTCAAAACGAGGTCGCCCCTCGGCAGTGGTTTGGCAAACTCTCCGAGTGTATTTCTGCCATGACAGGCTTCTCAGCAAAAATTTGTCTCCTTTGTAGATGCCGTTCCGAGTCGGCAAAAAACTGTAGGTCCCACCAATTTGTAGGGAAAATGCAAATCGGCACACCACAAATTGGAAGAGAAGCTTGGCGCAAAAATCTCTTAGGAGGTTTATGATGATATACCTGTTGTATATCGCGCCATAGAGAGAGAGAGAGAGAGCAATGAAAAAATTGATAGTATGGGTATAAAACTGCAGGAAGCAAATATTTTTCTTAAATAATTTTTTTTATCGTTTAATAACGCATTGACATATAAACTCATCTGAGCAAAGAACGTATAACAATAAGAAGGTCCGATAGCGAATGCAAGTGGCCGATGTCAAATCGATGGTAGGTAATTAACCACTGTACCTGCATGTAAAATGCTTGAATTCACTGTTTTAATTTTTTATTTACACAAAAAATTATAGTTGAAGTTACGAAAACGTTTAGTAATGAAAATTGAATAAAAATAAAAGTGCTAATAGCCTTAAAACTAGCGATTTCAGGGTCAATTATGTGCGTAACCAGTAATTTTGAACCTGGAAGATTATCTAACCGTAGCCGTTGGCAATGCACTTCATGTAACTGCGATTCTAGCGTACATGGCAACGCTGTCGAAAAGAAACAATGCGCAAAAGAGAATAAAATGGAAATGGAAATGCCTATATTGTTTATTAATTGTTTTATTTTGTTTTGTTGTTTTTCCGACAGGGTGAATGATTGATGTATATTGGAACGATTTTTCGTCATCCCTTGTCAAATTTGGTTTTGAGACAAACGACAAATTTGGCAAGGGTTTATTAATTCTTCTGAACTAGTATGTGTACAAAATTTGCGGTATTTTCTGCCCACAAAAATATTTACAAACACGTTACCACCTATTTTGGTGGCAACAAAATTTAACTGCAACTTAAGCCGGCAGAATACCAAAAGGGTGGAAAAGCTTCCAAACTATTTAGTTGCCGGTAAAACGAATGTTGTTACCACACTAGAATTAGGGCGGTTAACGCAAATTTCTCCAGTGATGCATTACCTACCCGCAAATGGATGATTTGGTGTTTCCCACTATTCGTCGCGTTGAACCTTCTTATGGTTATACGTTCTTTGTAGCTAGGCAAAATTCTGAACTTCATATTCGCCACGATAAATATACGAATATTCCTTCGCTCTGTCAAAATTTGTTTTTTTTTCACCCAAAACAAAAACATCGCTTCAAAAATCGAATTTTCAATTCTAATTTCAGAACGATTAATACAACGATCATCATCTTACAACCTATTTTAAAAATAAAATAATGAGCAGTATCGGTGGGAACCATAGAACGGTTGTTTCTGTAAGTTTTTGTAACGATTACATTTTTAAATAGAGTTGCCACTTATTTCAAATTGAAGTTTCATTGACTTTTATAGTTTTTAAGATTTTAGTAGGTTTTTATAACGATTATATTTTTGAATAGGGTGGCCACTTATTTCAAATTGAAGTTTAATTTACTTTCTTAGTTTTTAAGATTTAAGTACGTTTTTATAACGATTATATTTTTAAATAAGGTTGCCACTTATTTCAAATTGATGTTTATTTAGCTATCTTAGTTTTTAAGATTTAAGTACGTTTTTAAATTATCATATTTTTAAATATGGTTGCCACTTATTTCACATTAAAGTTTAATTAACTTTCTTAGGTTTAAAGATTTAAGTAATTTTTAAACGATTATATTTTTAATAAGGTTGTAACTTGTGTCAAAATTTAAAATTAATTAATACAACAAATTGTAAATCTCATGCATAATTTTTAAACTCATTCATTGTGGTGAAGAGTTTACAACGTATTATTTGTTCATAAATTCCATATCCAAATATTTTCCCTGCAAAAGTCGAATGACTGAAACTCCAATTCGTATTCATGTCGGTAAAATATCCCGTAATTTTACGTGTTAAATACGAGTCAAATGACTAGTAGCTGTGACACCGGTGTGAGCAGTACAGCTATATGTTTATCTTAGGTCAAAAAATAAAGAGAAAGAGCGAGATGTAAAACCGCACACACAGGAACCCAGGAAAGAAACAGTCAAAAAGTCTACCGATGCTCTTAAAAACGTGATGGGAGAAATACGGAAACTTTCGGTATGGCTCCGGGTTAATTGACTAATCATTTTGCAGGGTTATTTTCTACACATACATACATATATATTCACATATGTACTTCCACAACACCACACGTTAAATTAAGCCTAAATGCGAGTATTTCAAGGACAACGCAGCTAAAACACATTTTTTTACTACTACATAGTAAAATATTAATAATTGGACATTTTTTAACTTTAAACCAAATAAGTACACACCGTAAGTTTTAGTTTTTTTTACTTTTCGCCCAATATTCTTTTAGCACAAATTTCTTACAACAAATTCATTGAAAAAGTCGTGCGCGATTAAGCGAAATCCTTTTTTGCATTTAACAGAAAACGCCAAAAGACAAAGAAATACTGAAATGGAAAAAGTAATAAAATAAAACAAGCAGCAACAAACATCTACGCACACATACACACCCATACAAAAAAACATGGATACATTTACGAAATTAAAATAAAAACATTGACAGAGGCACCGGTGGCGGCTGCGGCTGCGACCAAACGCGGCAACAATACCAACAGTAGCAGCACAACAGCAACCAGCAGTGCCAACAGCAATCATTAAGCAATAACAAAAATAACAATGCTAAACAAAGTGCAACGCAAAAATTTCGAACACTGTACTTTAGTATTTTTCACATCAAAGAATTATAAAAAAAAAACAAAAAAACATTAATAAATGTGCAATAAAAGGAGAAGCAGCAGGCAAAACGCCTGGCGCTGTTAAAAACGAGCGAAAATCCATGAACCAGCAGCCAGAATAGGCGCACACTTGCGGCAGCAGCAGCACTGTGAGCAGCCTAAGAAGAGGCAACAAGGAGAGCTCAATGTCAGAAAGTTGGAGACGCTGGCTTGGGCTGGCAAGATGAGAGCTGCCAAAAGAATACCAACCCAAAAAAAAATAAACGAAACAAGTAATGATAGCTGAGCGCTTGTAAAATTATAAATTATATACTCAGTTGTGTATTTTAACAACTAACTTACTTAGCGACTTATGAATAAAAAAAATGAGATTTTTTTTAAATTTGAAATTTGCTTTGAAATTCAAATGTAAACTTGTAGCTTTCAAGATAGCAACCAAAATTGTGAGCGCCTATAATTTTTTTGCTTGCTTTCATTTATTTTTTTTTTTTTGTCTTCAATTCAAGCATTTTTTTAAGCAAGCAGAAAAAATTTATCTAGCATAGAAATGACAAAAAGTTCACGTAGGATTTTCGAAGAAAATTTCAAATTTAAAAAGAAAATTTTCATTTTGCTATTTTATTCATAAGTCGCTAAGTGCTTACGAAAAAAAATATACTACTTGTTATTTCATTCATGTGCTGTCAAGTGCTTATAATTAAAATGGACTAAATATATATTTTGTAAAATTTATTATACATATTTTACTTTGGAGAATGGGTTACTGGCTTGGGGAAAATGTTAATTTTTCGCGGTGAAAAGTCAATTATTGCGATCAAGTTAACGTTGGAGTTGGTTGTGGGACAATCAATACGTATCTGTATCTGTGAAGAGGGTGCAATGCAATGAGTCAAACCAGCTACTTCTTTATAGAAAACTTAATTTTTCTTGGTGAAATATAGACAATATGAAGTTCGTCGAACAAGTGGAAGTTGTATACATCCTGTATACATTTACAACTGGGTATAAAAAAAATAAAATATAAAAGTACAAACAAGTACGAATACATCTAAGGTAAACATAGCGAAGACAGGCAACGCGGACTTGACGAAATTCGTGGATGAGTTGCCACACAAACTGAGAGAAAGCGAGAGTGCGCGCCACATTGTACTTATGTTTTATAAAATTGTATGCTCAAAACAGGAGGAGAGCTGTAAATGGTAAGATTTTAATTTGGTGGTTAAACAATATTGAATCTGAACCCAAGATTTTAATAATAAAACTACAATATGGCGAACAATAAAAGGAAGCAAAAAAAAAGATAAAAGTACAGCCACAAAATTATATGTACATACGTATCCATATGTACGTATGAATGGATGTTTAAAAATATGTATAAGCAGGAGTTGAAAAATAAAACAACAAAAAAATTTAATTAATACGCTTCAGCGCATTTCTTGCACGACGAGGCAGCAAAACATACTAAGAGAAGTTGGAAATTAAAGAAAGAAATACATATCAATGAAGACACATTTTTTTGCACTGAAACGAGAATGCAGTAAATGCCAGCAACAAAAAATAACAACAAATAAAAATTTATGTACAGCAGAGTAGTAGAACTTAAAAGGAAGTTAGCGACATTTTTAAAATGGCGGAGAATTAACAAAAAGAAGGAACGTATTAGCCAACTGACTAAAAAAGGAAATAAAATAAGAATATACATAAATATGAAAGCAAAAGATTAGACTAAGGATACATGTTTTAAGATCATATGTTAATAAATGGACCTAAGACAACTCTTTCTAAAGCTTCGGGAGTCTCTGGTCTTCTTATAAGCAAAGCTTACATAAGACAAATATATCCAGATCCCGCTTTTGGTTGTTTACTTTTCATTCTTACCTTTTTTAAATTTTTCTTTAAATTCATACTTATGTATATTTTCTTCTAAGAAAAATAGTGCACCTAAATATATGCAACAAATTACTTTATGCATTCATTCACCATATGGTGAAATCTTATAAGTGGTCAAATTAACCACCTATTAGCGTTGTTGTTGTTGTTAGCGTTAACGGGCTTTTATGAAAGTGGCCCTAAATGCTACAGATCCAATAACGCAAATTTAACAGTTCTCGACTACTAAATGTTGTTGTTGTTGTCGTGCTAACGACAAAAACACTCCCCGAAGGTTTTGGGGAGTGTTGTCGAATTAACAGTTATTGTCCGGATTTGAACCCGGAACACTCCGGTACTCCCTTGCGGTACTGCCCGACTGTCGTGGTAGTGATTTATGACCAGTGAAAACTTCTAGGTCATGTCACCCCTCCCTCCGTAAGGAAAGATAAGATGGGTAATGAGAGGCATCGTATCCGTAGATCAACCATCGAGTTGCACGTCATTACCTTTGTGCATATTAGTCGCCTCTTACGACCGGATGCCTGTTAAAAACAACAACAACAACCGGTATGCCCACCTCGGGCATATTCTAAACCCCTAACCCGCAGGGGTCTCGACTACTTAATATATTACGATGGTATATTCCCTTTTGATTACTTTTCGGTTTCACACTTAAATTTTCCTTAATGTAAATGTGAAACAAAAAACGGCAGACTTTCCCTCCCCCCCCAATCTACGCTTACATCTCGGTTGAGTGGAATTCAATTTAAAGTGAGTGGAAGGACTCCAAGACTGATAGATTGTGTAATAAGGATTGGTAAAAGAAAAACGTTTTCGTTTAAAAGCGATTTTAAAATAAAATTATCCTTTCATTGCCTGGGCTTGATTTGCTAACTTACTTGGAGAAGATACGTAAAAAATCTCAATACACACATACACAAATACTAAAAATTTATGAAGATAGTGGTGGAATTGTACGGCGAAACAGCTAATAAAAATAAAAAGAAGTGACAAGTAGTAACTGCTTTTAACAAAAAAATAGACAAATGTGAAACGATTCGTTTACTTATCTCTGAGAGATTGTTAAAGTAAGGCAATCCAATGCGCGAGCGCGAGATTTGAGAGCTAACAAAAAAAAAAAAAACAGGAATCTTCTGACTGTGATTAGGCTTGAAAAGTGTGAGGGTTTAAAGGGGTGGTTAATTACTAAGGGACGATAAATATTATATGTAAATTAGACTGTATCAAAGATAGAAAATCGCAGCAAACTCCTAGATACTGGTCACCCAAGGGTAGCCTTTTAAAACTTTCATTCATACATACACATCTTATAAATATTAGTTAATGTGGGTGCAGTGTGTGCAAAAATGTTCTATGCCCCGGGCGCTCATTGTCTTAGCTGCGGCACTGCGTGTGTGTTTATCCCTTTTAGACGTCACAAGTCGTACAGAAGTTTTAAGAAAACCTATAATTTTCAAAACTGGTTCCCAAAACTTATTTTAATCAGAGTATTCGTTTAATTTCTTATATGGCTCGTAAAGCTTGAGTTTATATTAATTATTACTCAATTGTAATAAAAAAATAAATTGAAATTAAAATGTTTTCTAACTTTCTTATGTTATTTTTTGAAAATTACTTAGTAAATTCTGAAGAACAATTTTTTTTTTCTATGAAAAATAATTTTTGTTTTATTAAGGATATTTTTGTTTTACTAAAAATAATATAAAAATTATTTTTCAAAATACAAGAAACGTTTTTATTTTCGCTATTTATATTTATTATCTTTTAATGGTAATAAATACATTTTAAACTTTTTTCCAATTTTTTTTTAACTTTTTTTTGTCTTAATTGTTTATTAGTTTTACAAGTTATTGTTTTAATTTAAAATGTTTTTATTTTCATTCCATTGTTTTTAATCTAATTTTATTTTAATTTTTTAATGCCATTAAATTTTTTGTTTTTCCGTTAAATCAGTTTTCGCAAAGCTTTTGTAGGAAAACAAAAAATGCATAAGACAGAGCACTCTAATGAATATTATAAAAATTAGTAACCCTGTCAAGGATTTAAACATAATGTTGCAAATGCCAAAGGGAAGAGTTAAATTAGATCCATGCATATCTATATACGAATGAAAGTATAGAGGGATGTTAAAAAGCAATAACAATAAAAAATCAAATTAAGAAAACCAAATGTGAAGCATAAAACTCGTTACAGACATATACACATGTACAAACATGCATTTATCTAAATATGTATGCACCTTTTAGCAAAAAAAAAAAAAATTTTATAAATAAGGTATACAAGGGATTAATAAGTAAATTGAACCAAGCTACGTCTTATTGTTTTTGCAGCTTCAAGCTAAACTGAGTAAATGTGCTGAGGAACAGCCAGATGAGCGGAGATGCGCATAAAACTTACAACATTAATGCTCGTTGCCGAATGTCGAATGTATTAAATACTACTACGAAGACGATGAAACATTTGTAGTATGAGTGAAAAGTCATTAATGCTGGAAAAACCAAATGCATAAACGAATTAATTTTCATATCAAAGAAATTTTAATGATAAACGAAAGAATGTTTTTTGGAGACATGTAGTATGAGAAAAACTTTAAATTTTATTTAGCTTGAAGCTTTTATAATTTCTTTTTTTAAATACTCTGTACGAATTATAATATATAGATATATTTTTAAGTACTCTGTACCAATTAAAAATTACCAAAATAAAAAAGAAACACATATATAGTGTACCAAAAAATAGTAGAATGAAATCATAAAAAAAGTGTAAGCAAGACGCGTGCTTATTTACCCCCGTTTGATAAATAATCAAGAAGAATATTTTTGTATTAGGGGATTCATTTAACCTTAGAAATGCCTTAAAAAGCGTGTAACATAATTTTATCAAGTATATACTACTTTTCGTATGGTTTATCAGCTTTACGGGGCTTTTATAGGCTTATATGAATCCTCCTATTATGTTGTTTGCATTTTACGCCAAAATAAAAAATTATTTTATTTTTGACGCAGAATTGAAAATACTTGACACAAATATTTTTTCTTTGATTATTTATCAAGATTGACAATTTGTCAAGAACACAGAATCAGGTGGTTATAAAATAGGGGAGTATTGAAAATTACAACTATAATCATTTTATCCTATCTTAAGATTTTGGAATTACATTCCTTTTTAAGTACTACTATTTTTCTTTGTTTCATATTCAATACTTTTTATATTGTTATAATTTCTTTAAATTTGGTTGCATATTGTTTACATTTTTATTTCGCGCTTTTGATATTTTTTTCGGATATTTTAAATTTTTTAATAAATTTTTTTTTTAGTTATATTTTTGTTTTTTTGCTCCGTTATAATGTTTAAATTTTGTATGTATGTACACATCTTATTTTTTTAGTATTTTTTTTTTTTTGAAAATTCTTTGAAAGTTTAAAATTTATTGTTTAATCGTTAATAAGGTTTTTATTACTTCATTAATTTCCTTTAAGTTATTTTGGCAGTTGCGTAACAAAACACCACAGTAATTTCTTAGCAAAAGGAACCTTTTTCTTCCGCCACCTGCTTTTGTATGTATGCGCATCAAACTCGTCTCGTGGCGACATTTTAACCACCTCCTTCGACAGATATACCCTACCTCACTGGGTTGACTCAGTCAAGCGTAGACTAAATTTTTTTCGATATTTTATATTTTTTTGTTCATAAGTGTAGCTATAATATTTACCTTTGTAACATGTACTTTGGAAATTGTTTTTTTTTCAGTTTTTATATAATCTTTGCATATATATTTATTATCTAATTTTATATACGTATGTACATATATATATTTTTTTTAATATTGACTATTTTTATTAATTATTTTTTTTTGTTCCTTTAAAATTAAGTATTCCTTTTTATAAGTACTATTTATTATTAATTTTCATTGTTGATTTTTTTTTAATTATTTAATTCTTTTTCTTTTGCTTTAGTGACTTAAGAACAGTTTTTTTTTACTTAAATTTTTTTAAAGATACTACCTACCCAACTGCAGAAAACAGCTCACTCCATCAACTCAACTTTACTTCCTGTTATTTGTAGCAACGTGTTTTTGTAATCAATGTTATATACATACATATTACATACTATGAATAATAAAAAATTTTATTTTCGTCCATATTGACAAATGTATGAAAAAATCGTTGAGTTGGCCATTTATTATAGTATGTGTATGGAAGTACATGCATACATAGATACCTATTATATCCTTTATGTTGTATGTGGTTCCTTAATTTTTGTGCAAAAAAAAAATTGTCAATATCTTAACCAAACCGTTGAGATGATAAAGGGAAGAAAACAACTTGTACAACAAACTAAAAACCATGTACAGTAAAAATAGCAACAGAACACCATTAACGAGGTAGTTTATGTTGTAAAAAGTAACAAATACATAGCAAAATAAACTATAAAAAGAACATGTTAAATGGCATGGCATGGAAGCCAACACAAAATAACCAAACAAAAACCCGAAGAGACGCAAAGTGCAAGGCACTGCAGGAGACATGCCACACGTACACATATGAAAGTATATAAAATACATACCCGTCCATGGTTTTGGGGAAAATGTGGAGATAAAGAAAAAGGAACAAGCAAACCAACTAAGCAGCGCGAGGTAAATGAAAATTAAAGCAAAAACCGCAAAGTAGAATTTTGCAAAGAGTGATGTAAACTAATTGGGGAGTTGCTTTATATATATGCAGTAAATAATTTAAATAACTACAAAATTTGTATGGCATCAATGAAAGCTTATATGTGTAATTATTAACTTTTTCCTTATAAAATATGTAAGCTCACCTGAATTAATTGTATGTAGCCGCGTCCTTCTTACCACTTTTTACTGCCATTTACCACCATTTAAATATTTGTATATCTTTGCACATTGCCACTTTAAAATGTGTGTATGTATCTAAAATAATTTCATTTAAGTATACATATAACTTTATTTTTAGTTTATCTAAAAACACTTTTCACTTAAATATAGTTAGTACTTGACAATTATCAGCCAATACTTTAATTTATTGATTTTTCGCTTTCCCTATGACGCTGTTGGTTTTGGCACATACTAAATACATTTAAATTTTTATTCACCAATTATTGCGCCTCTTCGCGTTGGCTACAGTACATTTGCTTTTGCCACTTTTTTTGCACAATTATAATTGTTTACATGCTTTGTGTTTGTTGCCTATTGTGACTTGGTACAATTTTGAGTTTTGTTCGCACATGCGCGGGATACCAAACGCACAGAGTTGTATTTGTATGGGTTGGACGGTTCTGTACGCTATCAGATCTGTCAATCTATCAGTGGTTTGCATTAGAGCTGATGATACCCGAAGACCCGGGTATGACATTACCCGGGTAATACCGTTAAATGTATTGTGACAAATTTCCACTGTACGTACGCATGCTTTGATTTATTTCAAATATTCAATACAATAAAATGTCGTAAATGATAAATTACTGTTCGTTTTTATTCAAATTTTTATTTTCATATAATATGCAATGTTTGCCCTATTGCTCAAAAATAACCAGATTAAAACTTAAAAGGTAATTATAATGTTTTCTACATATTTTGTGAGGTGGTGACTGTGCGTCAAATATTAAAAAGCTCTCTCGTGAATTGGTTATACTTATCTTGTTTTTTTTTTGCAACAAAGTTGACTATACCGCGTCAGTGTTCGGATCAATACATTATCAGCACTGTCAACTTAGAGTGTGAGTGGTTTAGTAAAAAAAAGGTTTTCACGTAGGGGCAGTCGAGCTAGTAAGGTGCATTGTTTACCCCTACTAGTTTGGCATCTTCTTTTGCAAATCGGAGTGGAAGGCAGTGGATGAATGTACTCCGAGAGAGTGGAATGAAGGAAATCGCGTTCAGAGTTGTGTTAAAGTAAAAACTACAACTAAAAATTTCAATTTAAACTGAAACTTACATTCTGTAGGAACTGATAAGGTGTTATAAGTGCTTTATATTCAATAATTTGGGTGTTTTTGGTCTTCACGTTCAATATAGCAGTATTTAAATTTGATTCTTTTTATTATAGCATACAGCGTGCCCTGTGTGGTTCGTGTGTGTGTGCAAATTCGGAGTAAGTTGCGCTACTAGTAGACATATACTATGGTAAGGTGTTATCACCGAAGAGTACCGGATTCATATCTAGTAAAGGCCTGTCAACATCACTATAACCTTGTTCGGTTAGACACGTTCCATTCTATGACTAGTAATTAAATAATAATACTCGGCCAATCCTCCACTGGAACCGCTCAAATCTTTCTCATGTTTTTCAAACATAGCAACTTCTTACTGTTTTCTAAGAAAAATTAAATTTTAGCTGGAATTTTATAACGTTTACTGGGCAGAATATATCCCTTTTGTGATTCATTAATTTTATGGAGGGAATTTTAGCTCCTTGGGAACCCTTTTGCCCGGACGTCAAACGAGAAAGTAGGAATAAAAATATTCGCGTGTGAATATGTGTGGTGGTCCTTAATTAGGATGTAATGAGATATGATTATAAAACGGTTTTCACAATGGCCGATCTACACAGCCGAATGAAGACGTATTCAATTAACCGACGATAAACAACCGATTAGTTGCTAACTGAGAAAAGGTGACATCTGCGTAGAACTGAGAAAAAACCCTCTTGTTATTGAGAGAACTACTTAAGAAAAATGGAAATGCTTTCATTTCACAACTAAACTACATTTGAATAATAATAGTAGTGAGGTAATGCACTGCGACCTTAAGATCTATTGTGCCCTCGTAATCCCACAGCACACCATCTAGGCCGATCCCGCTCAGGAAATCCAAGATGGAAGTCGGCTTTATTCCATGTATGTGCTTGCACTCTAGTGTCGGGAAACCTAGGTGCTTCTGTCTTTTCCTTGAGATGGCGTGGCATTTACACAGTATATGCTCCGCCGTTTCATCCTCCATATCACAGAATCGGCAGCGGCTACTGGAGGTGATGTCCAGTTTGGGCAGGTGGGCCTTGAGCCTGCAATGGCCCGTGAGAACCCCGGTTATGATTCTGAGATTATCCTTGGATAGGGTTATTAATTCTTTATAGCGGTTGCTGTTGTATTCCCCCATCATAGCTTTTGCCTGCGTAGCCCGACAGTCTGATGTCAGTACAACCTCCTCATGTTGGTCTCTTCTTTCCTTAACTCTCCTTTCATGGTGTGAGAGTCTATTGCCAGAAATGGTTCTGGGCCAATGGGTTTTGTTGCTGCCGCTTCTCAGGCTAGTTTGTCCGCTCGTTCGTTGCCATCCACCCCCGCGTGGCCTGGAACCCAGGCCATTCGGACGTTGTTGCACGACGCAAGGCAGTTTATCCTCTCTACGCATTCAAGTACCAATGAGGACTTTATCTCGTAGGAGGATATAGCTTTGAGAGCGGCTTGACTGTCACTCAGTATGGTGATATTCTCGTTAGTGTAGCCGCGTTGCAAGTTTATTTCCGCACATAAGCTAATAGCGACTACTTCCGCCTGGAAGATGCTGGGGTGTTCTCCTAGTGGTATGGAGAGCTTTACTCGTGGGCCAAAGATGCCCAGGGGTTTTCGAGCCATCCGTGTACCACACTATGGCTCGGTCTTGGTGTAGTTCTTGAATTTTTGTGGAATCCCATGAGGCTTTGTCCCCTAGTTCCGCCTTGAATCTCTTCTCAAACATGATTACTTTAGCAATATCGTCTCTTGGAAGCTGGTCTTTCAACTTCTCTGCTTCAACGGATGATATCACTTTTCCTCTACCGAATCCCTCTTTTGATATGCTCAACAGGGTGCGCTTGGCCGCCTGTTCCACTACAATATGCAGCGGACTCAGGTCAAGGAGCACTTCTAATGCCGCTGTGGGACATGTGCGCATTGCTCCCGTAATGCATACACAGGCCAGACGTTGGATTTTAGATAGTGCCTTCTGCACTGTGCTTAGACCTGACCTGGAAGACCAGGCCACTGGCCTTTAATGTTGTGTTCGCTACATGTGCTCTCCAGAGGAGCTTGGAGTCGAGAGTGACTCCCAGGTATTTCACTTCGGAGGCAATCTCTAGTGATTCTCCTCCTAGTGTAAGTGTCCGCATTCCCGGTAGCGATCTTCGTTTCGTAAATGGGATGATGGCGGTTTTACTGTGGTTGATGTTTAGACCTACCCCGGCGCACCATCTCCTTGTTAGATTTAATGCTCTTTGAATGATATCGCAGAGTGTGTTCTCGAACTTCCCTCTAGCAATGATTACTATGTCGTCCGCGTACCCCTGGCAGCGGATTCCATTGTCTGTCAGTAGTTGTAGAAGTTCGTCCACCACTACGCTTCACAGGAGTGGCGACAGTACTCCCCCCTGTGGGCATTCTCCTGTGGTTCTTATCTGAACCGTGTCTTCCCCAATGGTGGTTTCTGCTGTCCTGGTGCGAAGCAGTGCATCTACCCATCTTATGATGGGCTGCGGAGCTTCTTTCTTCGCGAGTGCTCGACATACACTCGAGTGCGAGGTGTTGTCGAAAGCTCACTCGATGTCCAGGAAAGCACATATCACCGTTTCGCCTTTCTCGAACGCGCTCTTAATTTCCGTGGTCAGCTGGTACAGGGCAGTGTCTGTTGATCTGCCTTCCCTGTATGCATGTTGGCCTACGTGCAAAGGCCTATGCCTTAGAGTGTTCGATCGGATCTCTTGGTCTATGATCTTCTCCATCGCCTTGAGAACGAAGGAGGTGACACTGGTTGGTGGAAAGGACTTTGCCGATGAGTAGTCCTTTTTCCCCACTTTTGGTATGAATACCACCTTTGCTCGTCTCCATATGGTTAGTATGTAGGCCAGCGCCATGCTGTCTCTCATGATACCTGCCAGATATGGGACGAGTTGGTCTCCCTGTTGAATAATTGTGTTTATTCTCGCATTCTGGATTTACGAACACGCCTATTCACAAGGCAAATTTATCTTAATTTATTCACAATTATTGATCTAATCGACCTTTGTGAAAACGAGACTGTCAATTTACGGGGTCATTATGTGAAACGTAAAAAATTCTTATTAAATGAAGGCGTTCCTCCCTTCAGTGATTGTCAGTAAATGGGAGTTGCGATGCGAATTTGTTTGGTATTAAATAAGGCTGAAAGTGGATGTGAGTGACTCCTAAGGGCCAAATACACCACACAAAATTCTTGCACAAGTCCACAAGTTATAAATTGGCGCAAATCAGAACAACATACGCAACAAAAAAATACTGCAAAATTTATTTCTGAGCTAGGGCAGGAAAAGAAACATGTGCTCTAATTGTATTAAAAAAGTTTCTTTTTTTAAACAAGAGATGATACCGCTTCCCCCACACAAATTTATGGAACCGATAGCAATGTTTCATTCTCAGCAAATACAGGTGAACTGAGTAATAATCACCACACGAAGAAAAAGCATTCGCAATGTTTGCGGACATGCGTGGAAATCTAAATTCTTTTGATTTTAGCACAGTTCTCTGCGTAAATAGCACAGCCACGACATACACCAGGCAAATCCTTGCGCAAATCAGTCATTGGCGCAAGTAAATTTGTGCTGTGTATTAGGCGTCCTAAGCAAAGTGTCACGGTGGCTTACATAATTAGGCCATTAGAGAATCGGCAATCCAAAAAAAAAAAACAAAAATTTAACCTACTTGTATGAAGCAGACCTATGATTTCTCACAATCAAACTGGAAGAAGACCAGTTATTAGGCCCGATCACATTCAAGACGGCGACTGCAAAGCGCCATCTGTCATATTATTTGTACACACTTTCTTATGTAAAGCATTATTTTAAGCGCGTCATAGCTACATGGCTACAAACCACGAATGCCGCTGTCGCCAGATTAAATCTATTTCTATTTTTACAAGCGACAGATCGCGGCGTTGTTTTCTTTTGGTCAATAAAAACGAAAGGAAGAGTGAATAACTTATAATATAAGTTTCATTTATTGAGGTATATGTATCTTTCACACAATTTGTACTTTTTCTATAATTCTTTGCTACTTTTTAAGATAATTCACACCTGTCGCTGCTGCTTTCATTGTAATCAAGTAGCCAATGCTTGACTACAGTTGTCGCATAAATTTGTTTTATTGTAGCTGTGGCTCGTAGCCACCGTATTCAATGTGTTCAGCCCTATTCAGCTATTCTGAATGTCAAACGGGTGGCTTTCCACTTTGCAAATAGTGGCAGTAGCTTTGACAACTCATAATTCAGTTTACAGGAAGATAGAGCGAGAGAGTCAATAAATTCTATTGTCAATGCTTTTGGATGAACACTATAACGTCGATATGAGGCAAACTAAAACATTTTTCAGAATAGTAATGTAAACGCGAGAGCAACATTAACAACATCCACACAGAGTCGGCAAGCTCCCGCTCTGTGAATGTCGTCATTAAGAGACAAGCACCATCTGCCGCCGTAGAGGAACATGAATTTACGAGAGAGGCAAGCTTCACTCCGGCCCAACTTTCATCTGTATACTGTAATAAGCTAAACTCTTACTTATCCGGACTCAACTCATGCATGCTGGTCCAACTCTATTGAGATTCCCAGTCTCATGGGACTGCTTTTAGAAGAGATTGATAACGCTGTTAGGTAAGGAGCGTGAGAGCAGGGCAGAGCAGAGCTTCCACGTTTTACATACCCTTCTAAACTGATTTATTTTGCTTCGTTGATTTTCCGACGGGGTGGAAAGTTGATGTATATCGGAACGATTTTCCGTTATTCTCTCGAAACTAAACAATGAAGATAGCGGAACGCCGAAACCATTTTTTTGAAAAACCAAATTTGACAAGGGATGACGGAAAATCCTTTTAAACTTCTTGGGCCTCTAGTTGGATGAAAATGGCGACAATTTATGAAAAAAGTGAAACCCGCAGTGGGTCACACAAATCGATCCCGCGCCGCCTCTAGGGCTAGCAGCACATGGTCCTAGTACCGAGAACACCGTATCCATATCCGACATTAAAGCTCGGTTTATAGTGATGTAAGCAGTATGTGGATACTTATTCAGACAATCTTAAGGAAATGATGTAGTAGAAGTAGTTCACCCTGTTTAGCTGGCATGTCCGCACAATTAAGAGCCCTTTGTGCGGTAAAGCCGAGTAATTCCGGTATGGCTGCCGTGGGAGGAAAACAATTTAAAAAAGTATTGGTGCCAACAAATTGAACTTTGGTTTACGCCATATCCATTCGTTACCTGGGCTATACTGTGTGAATGTTGTTGTTGTTGTGGTAACGACGAAAACACTCCCCAAAGGTTTTAGGGAGTGTTGTCGAATTAACAGTCCTTGGCCGGATTTGAACCCGGTACGCTCTGGTACTCTCTTGCGGTACTGTCCGACTGTCGTGGTAGCGATTTATGACCAGTGAAACCTTCTAGGTCATGTCACCCCTCCTTCCGTAAGGAAGGATAAGATCAACCATTGAGTTGCACGATTATCTTTGTGCATATTAGTCGCCTCTTACGACCGGTATGCCTACCTCGGGCATATTCTAAACCCCTAACCCGCGGGGGTATACTGTGTGAATGAACTTAGATGTTTTGGTCCAGAATGTTTTCTTATAGGCACCCACCTGTGGAAGTAGAGAGACCACGAGTCTGATGAAAGCAGAAAGCGGACACATATTTCCGATCCCATGGACTGGCATTAAAGTAAGGAAGTATATTGCATTGAAAACTTTACCCGTGTTATAAGCAAGTTACAAGTAATTACTTTTGAGAAACGCCACAAGTACATCACTGGAGCGTGAATCGAACAGTACTAACAGTATATTCACCATAGCTATTCCAATTGTCGTTCTTCGCAGGAAATTTTACGTCAGTTGGGGAGTTTCACACTTGTCAAATAAAATTTTTCTTGTCATTTTCGCTTCTCGGTGGTGGAGAAATCAATATGGTTAAACGCATTTTAAGTGCAATTTAAGTGATTTATAAATTCGAATTTAACCAAATAAAAAACAATAATCCCTACATTAATAAACGGTAATAGTGCAGCATATGGAATACACTAAATAAAAGGTGTATGTGTGTTGAAAAAGTTCAAACTTGCATGTGCATATAAATTGGTTGAAAGGGAAAATTTTTTCATTGGGTCTTTGGAAAGGGTAGTAGACGAAAAGGGCAGGGAAACACGGTAGATAACTTTACAGCGAAAAAATTACTATCATTTGAAGTAGTTAAATGGGTAGCCCGCCATCTCATTCTAACTGTTGTCTTGGTATATTAGAGTTAGTGCTGGAACGTCTATATTTGTTACGCTCAGCGGCGGTGGGCGGTGAATTATAATTTTTTTTTCGCCGCGCTAAAGCATAGATATATGTTTTTTGTTTATGTGGCATACGTGGTGATTTTTTTACATTCCATCCTAGGTAGAAGTTTGCCGTGAGTTAAATGCATCCCCAAGTGTTTAGAACATGCATTTTTATCAATCATTCAGGGATAATAATTTTATTAATTTGGCATGTACAAACAGGATAATCTTAATTTTGCGCCGATTAGATCATACTCAACATGACAAATTTGCAATTCACCTCTTCTTTCATTGCATTTCCAACTCTACATACATGCCTATTACGCTGTCAGTGTTGCGCTTTCATGTTTGGCTTGTTTTTGTGCTGCTGTCAAAAACGGCAAAAAACGACGTCGACTACCAGCAACCGAGTGCGAGAGCAAAGTAGCAGTAGGATCGCTAATTTATCCATTATTTTTTGAACAATTGGGATTATTAAAGTGTTCTTATTTCTAAGAAAGTAATGCAGTTAATTCTTGTACAATTTAGTCAATAAAAATATGCTGCATAGTTTGAAGATAATGTATTTGAAATGTTAACTTTATATGACCTTTGCTGAAATGGGTTTTTTTGGGAGGCGGTGACGTTTCACATTGAATCAAAGCTGTTTCCGTGATCTACCCACTTTCCATTCGGTCACATACATGTACTTATATTAATGCCAAATTTTAATTAAATTTACCAAACTTCTTTTTATTTTATTTGGAATTTCAGCGTTTTTCGTGGATGTTAAATTAAGTGAATGCCTCAAAAGTATTACTGGTATTAAATGGTGTGTTTTATGACATCGAAAAGCGAAGCTGAGAGTCTACATAACTTTTAAAAAGCAATTTGAATTTTTGGTAAAAAAAAAAACATTTTAAATCATAAATAAAAGTGACATGTATTAAATATATTTTCTTATAATTTATTTATGATTTTCAATACCCGCTGCATTTTTCCCCAGCAGCAGCAATTTCACTTGAAAGAAAACGTTTAAAAAAAGTGTAAAGTGCTTAGCATAAGCGCAAATAACGATTAAAATATAAAGCGAAAACGAAATAAGAGCAGAACAACGAGCGAAGCAAAAATTTATAAAAAACTTATACAAATCGCGGTTTTTAACAGCAAATAAACTGAACTATATTTATAAACGAAAGAAAAATAGCAAATTAAATACTTAAACTTTAGTAACACCCGTTGTGACCCCTAAGTAACAAACACAGAAGCCCTCAACCAAAACTTCAGTTTGCTTGCATCGGCAGTTGCAGTGCGTAATTTTTGTTTGTGAGGTGTTTTGGAGTAAAGTGGATCCGCATCAAAATGACGCAGGTTTTGCCAATACGCTTCCAGGAGCACTTACAGGTAAGCACTAAACAATTAGTTTTTCAACTTTCACAACATTTGTTTTGCATTTAGTTTAAGGTTTGTATGTACATATGTATAAGAGGCTACTTTAAATGAACAAATAATATTAGTGTTAATTTAGACGAAGTTACACTCTCCCACTGTTGTGTGATTGATTCGATAGACTTTGTTGAATAATCTAGGTCATTCGGGTCGCCGGTGTATTCCCTGCTTCTTATCTGGTATTGTCATCAATCTCTTCTAACGGAAGTCCAAGGAGAGAAGCAGTTTAAAAGCGAAAAGCTTTGCTGATAAAACTTACCAAATTATTGTAATAACAATAACACATACATTCATATTAGAAAAATTAGCAAGAATCGTGAAGTTTCTCCGAAAGTTTCGGTATATCCCAGTAGGTACCCCTTGGAATTAAAGTTCACTATCAGCAACAAAAGCTATAAATACTTGCAGTTTTGCTTAAAGTCATGCACTTATTTAACTCAGTTTTTGCTCTGATAACGAATCACAGTCTCATTCAAACATACATATATGTGCAACATGTGTATTTCCAGCATACAAATTAAGAGATAAGCTAAAAGTCTAACTATGACCGCTGTCTGATAAAAAAAATTAAATTGAAATGGGAGCGCTTTCCAGCTAAGCAAGAAAAAAAAGAAGAAAATTGTGGCCTCCGAGTGTTTTGGTGACTGGCGCAACCGACGGCCTGTTTGTTTATTAAAAATACTTGCAAATCTATAAACATTAGGCCGTACAAAAAAAAAGTATTTTTGTCGCACACCTCCAACAGTGGGTACTAAGGGCTTAACAGCAATGTATAAATCGAAGTGCTAACCAAAAATTAAAAAAAAAAAATTGAGGGAAACTAGATTTTAACGGATTTGAGAAATTGTATACGTCTTGACAATGCGTTATCTCGAACTTCTGAAATGGAAACAAATGTTAGAGAAATCTCTTAAACAGCAACGGGAAGAGGGGCAATTTTGAATAGGAATGGTCATTGAATTTAAAAATTTCATATTTCATTTCATTTAATTTATTGAAAAATATTAGCACAATAAGATCTATGATCTTTTATAGTACAACAAAAATATAATGTAAACAATGGCAACAACAATTAAAAAATAAAAGTAAAGTAATTAAAACTAGAAGTTATGATAAATAAATTTTAATAAGGAAGGTATTATCTTATAGATAGCGAAACTAAAAGACATACTTATAACTAACTAAAGTACATATAAAGAACGTTCTTAAAATTGCTTTTACTCAGACTGCTGCGAGTAGATACTGGAATAGAGTTCCATATACGAATCGCATCGATGAAGAATAGGCGTGAAGATGCCAAGAAGTTGTAGGTTGGTATGGTTAAATCATTAGTTCGAGCAGACCTGGGGGAAACCAGTTTCTCATATAAGTAGCTGGGCTCTTTATATATAATGAGTGTAAAGAAAAATACAGTTTCTGGTTTTGAGGTAATCCGAAATTTGACATCCTAATAAGCGCGATCTCCAATCAGATATATGGTCGTACTTAGCTAGCCCAAACACATAACGTGTAACGTGGTTAAAGGCTACATCAATTTTGTGCGCTGACTGAGAACTCATTTTACTATAGACAAGCTCAGAGTAGCTAATAATTGGCATAATTAGTTGTATAGCTAGTTTTCTTTTAATATTGATGGGTGTGTAAATTGCAGACATTCGCAAGTTTCTTAGAATATTATAAACTTTACGGATCACCGAGTTAACATGACCATCACAGGTTAAGGCTGAGTTAATTATGAACCCAAGGTTGGTTACCTTGGATACGAGTTTTAAAGGTTTATGGGCAATGTATAAAGGTGGAATATTCAAGAAACTTATCATTTTTTTAGCTATGGGTAGCACATATGATTTATCGATAGACGAAAAGTTCTTTATTGGTGGTGTATGACTACTTTTGTTGATGGGCTCTAATATACATACATCACCTCGATTTCGACTTTGTAACATTGTGCTTTGAAGCTTCTCCGGCTATTGCTGTCATTTAATATACAAACATATTTATGTGCGATCGAATGTCTGTATGCATGTTCGCATAGAGAAAGATATGACTCATCGCTTGATGGCATTTAAAGGTAAACGGCTATGTTAACTTTCAAGCTTTATAGTAATCTGGTTACTTCACTTTTTTGGCTTAATTTGCTTAGATGTTTCTTGACTGAATAATTTGTGCTCGTTAAATGAAAATCCGTTCTGGATACTAGTTTATGGTTTAGCTAATTGTTGAATGTCTGCAATGAATGGGGTTTGCTTTTGCTGTCATCACATGTTCTAGCTTGTGCATACGCCCCAAAATCAAAACAATTCACCTCGTTCGCCTATGCGCTGGCTCGGTTACATCAAAATTTCTTAAAAATTCTATTTGTTCATCTCGCCAATGTTATTTTTTGGATTTCCATTTTGTCATTAGCTTCTTGAACCGGTTATTTGCATTGTATTTTCGCTGTTGAGGTTTTACAAGGCGTGCTTACTCATACTTATCAAGCGCGCAGCTTTGTACAGGGTGGCTGATGAATTTTGCTACATTAAGAAACTCAAATAATTTTTTTTTCAGTGTATGGAATTCATTTTTCTTTTATTCATGTTAAAGCTCATTAAATTTTATTAAATATAGCTTAATTAGTTTTAAAAATAATGGAATTTAAATGCCCCCCCTGCTCGTCGATGCATGTGCGGCATCTTACCAAAAAGTTGTTCATTACTGCTTGGAGAGTTGAGACAGGAATAGCCGCAATTGTTTCTCGAATGGATTGCCTTAGTTCATTCAAATTTGTTGGTTTTGCTTTGAAGACTTCCTGTTTGCAATAACCCCACAAGAAAAAGTCAGGTGCAGTAAGGTCAGGCGACCTGGGTGGCCAACGGAATGTGGAGTTTCTGGATATCAGCTTATTGGGAAATTTTCGTCGCAATTCTGTCATAACAGGTTGGGCTATATGAGGAGCTGCACCATCTTGCTGAAACCACACAGAGTTGAAAGAAATTCTCATTCGGCGTAATTCTGGATAGAAAAACTCTCTCAACATGCTCAAGTAACGGTCTCCAGTAACCGTAACGGTGTGACCGTTTTCTTCGAAGAAGTAGGGCCCGACAATGCAGCGTGATGAAACTGCACACCACACTGTGACACGAAGTGGACGCAATTCCGTCTCATGGAGTATCTGTGGGTTGGAAGCACTCCATATTCGACAATTTTGTTTGATTATGTTGCCGTTTAAATCGAAATGGGCCTCGTCAGACATGAAAAGACAGTTCAACATGCTTCCATCCTCTTCCACCATTTGAAGCACCTTCTGGCAAAATTCCAAGCGAATCGGCAATTCTGTAGCTTTCAGTTTGTTGGCCATTTGAATTTTATATGGGAATAAGTCCAAATCTTTGTGTATAATTGACTGTAATGACTGTCTGCTTACACCCATTTGAGCAGATAAGCTTCTTGTCGAAACACGTGGATTGTTTTGTATGGCAGCAGCTACAGCAGCGATTGTTTCCTCCGTCCGAACTGAAGGGTTTCGATGGTAAGGTCTTCTGTTGACTGTCCCATGCTCGGCAAAATTGTTTACAAGTCTTATTATGGTCCATCTGCTCGGAGGATTGCCGCCAAACGTGCGCCTATACTCTCTTTGAACCGAAACTACGGACTCCAGTGCGTGATAGCGGCGGACAATCCAAATTCTTGTTTCAGTGTCCCAGTTATCCATTTTTGTTAAATGTAAAAGTCAATCTGCAAAATAAAAAAAAATTTACCAGATTCATTAAATAGAAAAAAAGTTATTTAATTTTTTTTTGGTAGCGGCTTTCATTAGCCACTCTGTATGTAGTATGCACCCAGTTAGTTTTAATAATTTGTTGTTTCTTGAATTCATTTTGTATTTTGTTGTCATTTGTTGTTTAACTTTTGCATAGTACCTAATATTTTTTCGACCATTAACAAATTTTCCTCAACTTTACCTTCAACTCTTACCTCAATCAGCACTGCTGTTGTAATACATTGCAGAAATGCCTATATATGCGATTTTACACAATCATATTTCTTTTACACATGTTTTATGTTTGTATGAATTTTGCTGGCTACTCCCGGACAAATTGCCGGCCCATAAGTACAAAATAAAATCGTTCAATTGAGGTTAGAGGCGTTTCTTTAGGTTTTTGTTGTTTTTTCATAATTAAATTATTAGGTATATCTAAAATTTGAAAATGAGTGCATGCATAAATAAATCAATTGGGCTCGGTGTGTGATTTTTCCATTAGTACCTGGATTTGCTCATTTACTGTTTCTAGGTTCACCACGTTGTGGTGATCCCTTTATGTTTCCAATGCCCTTTGGTTTCACAATAAGAGTGTAATAGAGTGGAGGGGGGGCGGGGGGGGGGGGGGGGGAGAGAGGGAAAAAGGATGCTTTAGCGGAAAAAGAGGAAGCAATATATAAGAACGCAAATATGCACAAAGTTAATGACGTGCAACTCGATGGTTGATCTACGGATATGATGCCTCTCACCTCTCATTACCCAGGGGGTAACATGACCTAGAGGGGTGACATGACCTAGAAGGTTTCACTGGTCATAAATCGCTACCACGACAGTCGGGCAGTACCGAAAGGGAGTACCAGAGCGTACCGGGTTCAAATCCGGCCAAGGACTGCTAATTCGACAACACTGCCTAAAACCTCTTTATCAACTGTTATGAAAATTCATAAAGAAAATTTTTTTTGGTGCTGCTTTTTTTTTTGCACAACATTTTATTTTTTGTATGTATGTAGGAATCGACATGTATAGTAGGTGCACTATACTCAAATGAACGACACCTACTAAATGAAAGTATGCTTATTCGCATGTTGTAACGGTTCGTTGCGTTATTTGTACTTAATATTTAGCTGTTACAATTGTTACCCGTCAAATGTTTGTCTAATAGGGATGTTACGGTGCTTCGGTTAAAATTCTACAATATCCGTACTATAAATTGATTTAGTCTGATTTCGCTGCCGACTGTCTGAATCGACAGAAAGTACATTAGATGAACAACATTTGACACGAGGTGAATATAATCTTACGTTATGACAAATACATGCCAAGCGACTAAACATTCGCTCATTCGAAAAAACATTCGCTTTGCATATCATAATACCAAATCCACTGACAAAAGAAACTTGTAGCATATGTTTTAATTCGACATTCTCCAAACATTTATCTAGATATGTCTACCTCGGGCATATTCTAAACCCCTAACCCGCAGGGGCGGGTTCTATTTATCAGGTAATTAATGTACATACGCGTCTTGCCATTTAAGCTTCATTTTTAGTTCGAGCACAAAAAATATCAAAATCAAATATTTCAGTTTAATTTTTTATTTGTTTATTTTTTAATTTGATTTTCGTTCAGCTTTCAACTAAACGTCACTACAGGCACTGTTTGTCCTCCTTAAACTACCGTGAAATTGTTTTTGCACCATACGAGCCTAAGTACTTCTTATTTCAGTTTAAAAAAAAAAAATTAGAAAATTGTGATTGTAATCCGGTGAAGGAACATTCGTAGCATCTCTAGTATTCATTGTACTGTATAGTTATTCAAATTAGTTACCAAGCATATTTGATTTCCGTATGTTACAATCGTACTTTCATACTTCGCTCCACTGCACACTGACAATATACAGTTTTTGCATTATTCTGTGTTTTTCTTGTGTTTTCGTCTTTTCCGAATTTCTTTTGGCTTCTGCAAAGTTCGGATATCAATTATATATGTTTGTGTCAAAAAGTATTAGTTTATTATGAAAAGTCCAGGATATTTTATATAAGGAGCGCCTAAAAGTATGCCGCATTTAAGAAGAATCCCATTATGAACGGGAAAGCCGATCCTTATGACATTTTCATAGTCGATTCATGTAGCCAATGCCTGCAGCATAGGCTGTATAAAGCTCCGAAAAGTAAATAGCTGAAGAAGAGGGAAAGAAAAAAAGATAAAAATAGAAATAAAATGTGTCGGAAAAACACCAAAAAATGAATGAATGAATAAGAGAAAGAAGATTAAGAATAAGAGGGAGGAAATGGGAATACGGCTGGAGAGAGAAGAGAAGGGGATTTTTAATACAGAACAGGTCTGTTGTTGTTGTTGTTGTGGTAACGACAAAAACACTCCCCCAAGGTTTTGGGGAGTGTTGTCGAATTAACAGTCCTTGGCCGGATTTCAACCTGGTACGCTCCGGTACTCCCTTGCGGTACTGCCCGACTGTCGTGGTAGCGATTTATGACCAGTGAAACCTAGGTCAGGTCACACAAGAATAACTAAAAAAAAAAGTTTGCCGAAAAAAAGAAATTAAAATAAATAAGTATTAACATGGGAAGGACACAAGAATAACTAAAATAAATGTATGCCGAAAAACAAATTTAAGAACTTGAAAACAAAAATATTTAAATAAATAAGTATTAATTTTTTTAAATATTGCTCAAAAATTTGGTGATATATTACCTTTTTCTGTTATCTTTAAAACATTTCACTTTCGTCAAAAATGAATTTAAAAAACTTTGTGCAATTTGGAATAAAAGAAAAGTAAAAATAGAAAAGTAAAAAAAATAATTAAAAATAGAAATAAATAAAAATAAGTACGTATTTAAATTTTATATTTATTAGTTAAAGAACCAAAACTAAAAACGGTTGCGACGGGAAATTATATTTGCTCAAATATTCGGTAAAATGTTACCCTTTATTAGTTTACGGCTTAACTTTTCATCAAAAATTAATTAATTAAATGGCAAAAGGAAATAAGAATAGAATATAGGAAAAAAATAAAATTTGTTTTTGCAACTGGCGATCGGATACTTATTTTCTTTTTATAATTTGCCGATTTTTTCCCAATTATTCGATATAGAAAAATAGGTATAAATTACCAATTTTTAATTAATTTATAACTTATAATATAAAAAAATTAAAATTTTTAAAAATTTAGTTTTTATTTATTTAATTTTACTGACATATTTAACTATGTACCTTTTCTTATTTCAATTCCATTAATTTTTCTCTATTTACTTATTTATGCTATGAATCTGATATTTTTCACTTCAAGCATTTTCTTTCGTAAATTAAGCTAAAAGTCGCTTAACATTTTTTAGAGCTCAACATTTTTTTGTATTTGTCTGTGTCTTATCACATAATGACTAACGGCTGCTTTTTCTTATCAACAACAAAATGTAAGAAAATAAATTTTCATCTGTCAAAGATTTGATTGAAAGTTTATTCAACTTGACAAATATATGCATATATGGTATATGTATATTTTTCTAGCTTAAATAGGCCCTGTTGTGTGCAATGTTCTCAATTCAAAGCAAAAAAGGTGCCAATTGAATGATTTTTTTTTACTTTCTATTTTGTTTTTGTTTTTTAGATATCAAAACTGTTTATTTATTTTTTTTTGCTTTATTCTAATTTCTTATTTAAAGTTTTTAGTTGTTTTTATTTAATTTTCTCATTTTCTAAATCGTTTTAAAATTGTGTTCTTCGTATTTGCATTTCACACCACTTTTGGCACCATAATTTAGAGGCACATGACATAGATGGGCGCGGTTGAGGCGCACACGGGTAAACAGTCGTTGGCATTTAACTTGAAAATACTATTATTTTGTTTATAAAAAGATAAAAATGAAATAAAATTTCAAAAATAGCAATTGCAATTCACTATGTCGTGCATTTTATTTTATGTATTTTTTTGACACGCAGCGTGTGGCGCAGTTTTTTCTTACCTTATTTTTTTATCTTACAGAAATTAATAATTAAACATTTTTTTTATACACATTTTTAATTAAACATTTTTTTTTATATTAGTTTTTGCAGAACATTTTTATTTACTTAAATTTTTTATATATTTTTCTTAGTTATAAAAATTTTCAGCCTTTGTAAGTGGATGTCCCTTCTCTACACCAATTTCTATATTAAATCAACGCCTTTCTTCTTTTTCAGCTTACAAATGTCGGCATCAATCTCAATTCGATATCGTTCAGCACTCTCACCATGGAGTCGGATAAATTCATTTGTGTGCGTGAAAAGGTTAACGATACCGCACAAGTGGTTATCATCGACATGAATGATGTCAGCAATCCGACAAGGCGTCCCATCTCAGCCGATTCGGCAATCATGAATCCAGCCAGCAAAGTTATTGCGCTCAAAGGTTTGACAATGTTTTTTGATTTTTTTTGAAATTTATAATTAATATTTAATATTTTTGTCGTTTTTTGTTTGCAGCTCAAAAGACATTGCAAATATTCAATATCGAAATGAAATCGAAAATGAAGGCTCACGCCATGACCGAGGATGTTGTCTTCTGGAAATGGATTTCCTTGAACACCTTAGCTTTGGTAACAGAAACCTCAGTCTATCATTGGTCAATGGAGGGCGATTCAACACCTCAAAAAATGTTTGATCGTCATTCATCATTGAATGGTTGTCAAATTATCAATTATCGCTGTAATCCATCGCAACAATGGTTGTTGTTGGTAGGCATTTCGGCATTGCCAAATCGTGTTGCAGGCGCTATGCAATTATACTCGGTAGAGCGCAAGGTGTCTCAAGCCATTGAAGGTGAGTTGTTGAGAATTCGACTCAACTTATAAATGATAAATTTTCCATATCCGCTATACAGGTCACGCCGCATCATTCGCCAGCTTTAAGATGGAGGGCAACAAAGAACCCTCGACCCTTTTCTGCTTTGCTGTGCGCACCGCTAGCGGTGGTAAATTGCACATTATTGAAGTAGGTGCTGCACCAGCGGGTAATCAACCTTTCCCTAAAAAATCGGTGGATGTTTTCTTCCCACCTGAGGCGCAAAGCGATTTTCCTGTTGCCATGCAAGTTTCTGCCAAATATGATACCATTTATTTGATTACCAAATATGGCTATATTCATTTGTATGACATGGAAACTGCCACATGCATCTACATGAATCGTATCTCAGCAGATACGATCTTTGTGACAGCACCGCATGAGGCCAGTGGTGGCATAATTGGCGTAAATCGCAAGGGTCAAGTGCTTTCTGTTACCGTTGATGAAGAACAAATTATACCATATATTAATACGGTATTACAAAATCCTGATTTGGCATTACGCATGGCTGTGCGCAATAATCTTTCAGGCGCTGAAGATCTTTTTGTGCGTAAATTTAATAAGCTCTTCACGGCTGGTCAATATGCGGAGGCAGCTAAGGTGGCAGCATTAGCACCAAAAGGCATTTTACGTACACCACAAACAATACAACGTTTCCAGCAAGTACAATCACCTGCTGGTTCAACAACTCCACCATTATTGCAATACTTTGGTATACTCCTAGATCAAGGAAAACTGAATAAATATGAGTCATTGGAATTGTGTCGCCCGGTGCTGGTACAGGGTAAAAAGCAATTATGTGAGAAATGGCTGAAAGAAGAGAAACTCGAATGCAGCGAAGAATTGGGTGATTTAGTAAAAGCATCTGATTTGACTCTAGCGCTCTCCATTTACTTACGCGCAAATGTACCCAATAAGGTTATACAATGTTTCGCTGAAACTGGACAATTCCAAAAGATTGTACTCTACGCTAAGAAAGTCAACTATACACCCGATTACATTTTCCTTTTGCGTTCAGTGATGCGTACCAATCCTGAACAGGGCGCTGGTTTTGCTTCAATGCTGGTGGCAGAAGAGGAGGAGCCGCTTGCTGATATAAATCAAATTGTTGACATTTTTATGGAACATTCAATGGTGCAACAGTGCACTGCATTCCTTTTGGACGCACTCAAGCATAATCGCCCGAATGAGGGTGCATTGCAGACACGTTTACTCGAAATGAATTTGATTTCAGCTCCACAAGTAGCCGATGCCATCCTCGGTAACGCTATGTTTACACATTACGATCGTGCGCACATCGCTCAGCTTTGTGAGAAAGCTGGTCTGCTGCAACGTGCATTGGAACATTACACCGATTTGTATGACATTAAACGCGCTGTAGTGCATACGCATTTGCTGAATGCCGACTGGTTAGTTAGCTATTTTGGGACATTGTCTGTTGAGGATTCGTTAGAATGCTTGAAAGCTATGTTGACCGCAAATATACGCCAAAATCTGCAAATTTGTGTACAAATCGCTACCAAATATCATGAACAATTGACCACCAAAGCGTTGATCGATCTCTTTGAAAGTTTCAAGTCATATGAGGGACTTTTCTATTTTCTGGGCTCGATTGTTAACTATTCACAGGATCCGGAAGTGCATTTCAAGTATATACAAGCCGCTTGTAAGACAAACCAAATCAAGGAAGTGGAGCGTATTTGTCGTGAATCGAATTGCTATAATGCAGAACGCGTAAAGAATTTCTTAAAGGAAGCAAAACTCACCGATCAATTGCCCTTGATTATCGTATGCGATCGTTTCGACTTCGTACATGATTTGGTGCTTTACTTATATCGCAATAATTTGCAAAAATATATTGAAATTTATGTGCAAAAGGTGAATCCATCACGTTTACCGGTCGTCGTTGGTGGCCTCTTGGATGTCGATTGCTCTGAGGATATTATCAAAAATCTGATACTTGTCGTAAAGGGCCAGTTCTCGACCGATGAATTAGTCGCTGAAGTGGAGAAGCGTAATCGCTTGAAATTGTTGTTGCCTTGGTTGGAATCGCGCGTGCATGACGGTTGTGTTGAGCCAGCTACGCACAATGCTCTCGCTAAAATCTACATCGATTCGAATAACAATCCTGAACGTTTCCTCAAGGAAAACCAATACTATGATAGTCGCGTTGTTGGACGCTATTGCGAGAAACGTGATCCTCATTTGGCATGCGTTGCTTATGAGCGCGGACAATGCGATCGTGAGTTAATTGCTGTGTGCAATGAGAATTCGTTGTTTAAGAGTGAAGCACGTTATTTGGTGCGTCGTCGTGATCCCGCTTTATGGGTTGAGGTACTCTCCGAATCGAATCCTTACAAGCGCCAACTAATTGATCAAGTGGTGCAGACAGCGCTTTCCGAAACTCAAGATCCAGATGATATCTCTGTGACGGTGAAGGCGTTCATGACAGCCGATTTGCCAAATGAATTGATTGAATTGCTTGAGAAAATCATATTGGACTCATCAGTATTCTCTGATCATCGTAATTTGCAAAACTTGCTGATTTTGACCGCTATCAAAGCAGATCGTACACGCGTAATGGACTACATTAATCGTTTAGACAATTACGATGCACCCGACATTGCAAATATCGCTATTTCGAATCAGTTGTATGAGGAAGCGTTCGCCATCTTTAAGAAATTCGATGTGAATACCTCCGCTATACAGGTGCTTATCGAGCAAGTGAACAATTTGGAGCGCGCCTATGAATTTGCCGAGCGTTGTAATGAACCCGCTGTTTGGTCACAGCTCGCTAAGGCACAGCTGCAACAGGGTCTCGTTAAGGAGGCTATTGACTCTTACATTAAAGCGGACGATCCCAGCGCGTACATGGATGTGGTCGACGTTGCCTCTAAGGCCGACTCATGGGACGATCTTGTGCGCTATTTGCAAATGGCACGCAAGAAAGCTCGTGAGTCGTACATTGAGAGCGAGTTGATCTATGCCTACGCACGCACTGGACGTCTTGCTGATTTAGAAGAATTTATATCCGGTCCAAATCATGCAGATATACAAAAGATTGGTGATCGTTGCTTCAACGATGGCATGTACGATGCTGCAAAATTGTTGTACAACAACGTTAGTAACTTTGCACGTCTCGCCATTACATTGGTGTATTTGAAAGAGTTCCAGGGCGCTGTCGATTCAGCACGCAAAGCAAATTCGACACGCACTTGGAAGGAGGTGTGTTTTGCATGTGTCGATGCTGAAGAATTCCGTCTAGCGCAAATGTGTGGCTTGCATATTGTCGTGCACGCCGATGAATTAGAAGATTTAATAAATTATTATCAAGATCGTGGTTATTTTGAGGAACTCATTGCGTTGTTGGAGTCCGCTTTGGGATTGGAACGCGCTCATATGGGCATGTTTACCGAATTGGCTATACTCTATTCGAAATTTAAACCATCTAAGATGCGTGAACATCTTGAGCTGTTCTGGTCGCGCGTCAACATACCCAAAGTGTTGCGCGCTGCCGAATCGGCACATCTTTGGTCCGAACTGGTATTTCTCTACGACAAGTATGAAGAGTACGATAATGCAGTGCTAGCCATGATGGCACATCCGACGGAGGCTTGGCGTGAAGGTCACTTTAAGGATATTATTACCAAAGTGGCAAATATCGAACTCTATTATAAAGCTATACAATTTTATTTGGATTATAAACCATTGTTATTGAATGATATGTTATTGGTATTGGCACCACGTATGGATCATACACGTGCTGTTAGTTTCTTCTCCAAGAGCGGGCATCTACAATTGGTGAAACCATATTTACGCTCGGTACAATCGCTCAACAATAAGGCGATCAATGAAGCGCTTAACGGACTTCTAATCGAGGAGGAAGATTATCAGGGATTGCGTAATTCAATTGATGGATTCGATAACTTCGATACAATCGCTTTAGCACAAAAACTGGAAAAACACGAGTTGACCGAATTCCGCCGCATTGCTGCCTATTTGTATAAAGGTGAGTTGGTGCTAAGGAAGAAAGGCAAACAAGTCCATAAATGGGGTACAATCCGTTGTAAATAATATTTATTTCATTTAATCTGCAAATCGAGGCTTCTGAAATTTGGATGTTTGATGTTGAGTTTATATATTTAAAATACTTAATATGGATTATACAATTTTTCTTAGGCAACAACCGCTGGAAGCAGAGCGTTGAATTATGTAAAAAGGATAAACTTTATAAGGATGCAATGGAGTACGCGGCCGAATCGGGCAAACAAGATATCGCTGAAGAACTTTTGGGCTGGTTCCTTGAGCGCAATGCTCACGACTGTTTTGCTGCCTGTCTATTTCAAGTGAGTATTGGAAAGACTTGGGGAAAAGATTAAGAGAATAAATAGGAGAATTTGAGCTGGAGTAAAAGAGCGATTAAATAAAAACTATAGAAGGTATAAAAGAGGAGAGAATCAGACATACAGAAAAAGAGCACTGAAAAGGGAAGAAATGAGAGGAATATTAAATGACAGACATAAAGGGAGTAAAAGAAAGAGAATGGGAGGAAGTCTGAGGTAGAACGATATAGAGAGACGCAGAAAAATAAGTGAGAGAGTTAAATTTAGACACAAAATTTGTAATACAAATTTAGATTAGAGTGAAAGGAAATTTTAATACAGTTAAAGAGTTAGTCGGAACCAAAAAGAAGATAAATAATTAAAAAGAAATAAGTGGTCGATGTAAGAGAAATAATAGTTTCAGAGAATGAATGGATAAGAGAGATTTGGAAGCGGAGAGGAGCAAAGGAAAAAAGAGATACAGGCATAACAAGAAAAAAAGAAATGTAAGTGCTCTCAGAGGGGGAGAGAAATTAAAAAAGAAACGAAATAGGGTGAAGGATTTATAGTGCAAGAAGTCATACAAAATTTTCAAAATTGCAATCTCTTGCAGTGCTACGATTTGCTGCGGCCTGATGTTATACTGGAATTGGCATGGAAACACAACATCATGGACTTTGCTATGCCGTATATGATACAGGTACGTCTTGATTTTAATTCAAACATTATAGAAATATATTATAAACTATATATGCGTTTCAGGTAATACGCGAATACACAGCAAAAGTGGATAAATTGGAACAAAACGAAGCGCAACGAGAGAAAGAGGATGAAACTGTCGAACACAAGAGCATCATCACAATGGAGCCACAGTTGATGATAACCGCTGGACCGTCTATGGGCATACCACCACAATATGCGCAAAATTATGCGGCGGCGCCTGGTTATGCGCCAAATATGCCTTATCCCGGCTATGGAATGTAGGCAACAACTGCAACACACAACAACACCACTATTTTATTAAAACAAAAAAACATAAAATAAAACTAAGAAAAACAAAATTTAAGAACTGCAACACAAACCAAGAACAACAATAAACATTTAGAACACTATCCATTACGTTGAGAAACAAAAACACAAAAAAAAAAAACATTCGACAGAACTTGCAAAAGAAAACGAATAAATAGTATAAAGCCGAAATTAAAATCTCACATGTAAATGTAGCAGTCGTTGCATAATACACGCTATATATGCATAAAATATGAGTATAGTTTGTGTAAATAAAAAAAATCACTGCATAAATACATAAAACAAAATAATAAAAAAACGTTGAAGCGTGTGTTCCGCATATATTTTGCATATATATAAAGCGATATACAACTATACAAAAATGTATTACAAGTATAACTACATATATAAATATAAATAATATTAATTATTATACAAAACAACATTACCATTATTACACTTATCAATTTAAAATTACATTTAAAAGATGTTCGTTTGTTTTATTACATATTTCGTGCTTTGTTGTCTTCTCTTTGCTTTTACGTACATACATAACTACACCTTTTACATACATAGTTGAAGTTTTGGTTATTTTGTTCTTTTTTGTATTTGTATTTTCATCATTACTACTTTATGTATTTCAACCGATGTATGTAATTTCTTATGATTCCATTCCCCTTACTCAATTATTTAGTTTATACTACATTTTGATAAACCAAAACAAAGAAAATTAGAAACTGATAACAATAATCTAAAAATTTCAAACCAAAATGCAAATCACGTGTAGTGTTAAACACATGCTTAAAGAGTTGCCAACAAGAGCTCACCAGCAAAAGAAAGTAAATGGAAATTAAAATTATGCAAATTTTTGGTTGTTTATTTAAGCGAAAACACAAAAACTTTTTAGTTAATAAATATCTATTAAAAAACGAATATAAACTGAAGTATGGGGTTTATTTGGTCCAGCGTTGCGAAAATGTTCACTTGCCTTCAAATGCAAATTAGATTTCTCTTTCGCATCACATTGAAGAATAGATTTCTCTGAAATATATATTTTTTTAAAATGGGCAATTCAAGTGTGAGTATTAAATTTCGTAGAATTATATCACGATGCTCATACAATATTTGATACGTGGTCGCTACCATAGCATTGGATTTACTACACAATCGTAAAAATCGAATGTGATGTGGGAGACGAGTCCACGTTCAATTCAGTTTGCGTACAGTAGTAGACACTTTCTTCTCCCACTGTGTTATAGTAGCTTTCCGATAGGATGGTTTGTTTTGGTGAGTAAGTTTTTATGTTTTTAATTTTTTTTTTATAGGTATTTCATATTTTTTTCTATACTTTTTTGTTTGACAATTCAATTTACACTGTTGCACTTACCACTAACCTCAAACTTTTAATAAAAAAAATTTAAAAAAAAAAACTATAACCTAACCTCTCTACTGTCTTCTTACAGTTACAAATAAGTCTAAAGGTCACAAGCATACCAACAACAACATTTCATTCCGTTAGTTAGCTTGGCGCCCCATAGTGTATGTATTCAACCACGTCCCACATGCTCGTTCTCTTTTTTGGTTCTATGCAACGCGCTCAATGGATTATCTTAGCGTTAACGATTACAAAAGTTTAGCATGTAATTAAAAAAAATAATCATGAGAAATTTTAGAATAGTTAAAATCAAAATTGAATATTGAAAAAATAAAAATAATAATTGAAAAATATTTGTGTTTGAAATTTCTGAACTAGTAATATTGTCAAAAGCACAAAAGTTGGCTTAGATATTTTTAATTGCTAAAAACCGTGTTTAGTTTGGATTTGGCCCATATTAGCTAAAAACAAAGCTCAATGCGTAACGACAAACCATGAAAGTGAAAGCAACGAATATTTATAGGTTTCAGTTACAGTAAACGGATTTTACAACTAGCCACGATCACTTGGCGAGTTCGAAATATTTGGCTGTTTCAGAAAATCCGCCACTGGGGACTTCTTTTTAAAAATCACAGCAACCTACCATTAGACTCTGTAATCTGGCCAATTTCAACTTTTCATTTTAGAAAAAGTTCTAAACAAAATATATTAAAAATTGTTTCCTTACAATTTATGTATAATAATACCGACAATTTATAAATTACTTATGCATAATTTTCTGCTGAGAATTTCACAAAGCTTTAATGACAAATCAAAGAAAATCTTTTCAGATAAAAAAAATATTTAAAAAAAAAGTTCATGAAAGTAAATTTTTTTTTTTAGAAAAAGAGAAAGTTGGATATATTAAACGTTTTAATTCTTCTTTTAACGAGAATTTCAGTAAGTTTTGAAGCCCAAAAATATCGCTGCAGATTTTTTTTTATTTTTGGCAAAAAGTTTCTCAAGTGCATTTGAATTTAGAAAAAAATTTGTTGTTAAGTTCTAGGAGGTTTTAAAGACAAATTATGAAATTAAACAATTTTTTTTAATAATAATAATTTGCATAAAAATTCATAAAGTGAAGTTATTATTCTTGGCCTTGAGCTCGTTTCATGAATACTTGAAAATGTACAGGCCGAAAATCAACAAAAATTGTTGGTATGAAAAAGCAATAAAAAGTGAAAATATGATCTTTTAATTTGATTGATTTGATCAGTCTTCATTTTGATTTTAAAAACTTTATAGGAAAAAAAAAGTGCATCAAATTTAATTTTTTTCAAAAAAGTGAAAATTTTCTAGCAAGTTTAGAGACAAATTATGAAATTAAACAAAAGTTCATAAAATTTTTTTTTTCCCAAAAAGTGAAAATTTTATTTAAAATTTGTCAGTATTCTTTTGACGAACATAATTTTGATTTTAAAAACATTATCGGAAAATATAAAAGTGCATCAAATTTCATTTTTTTTTTCAAAAAAGTGAAAATTTACAAAATTTCTTTGTCAAATTCTAGGAAGTTTTAAAGACAGTTATGCAAATTTTTTTCCAAAAAGTGACAATTTGATCAAAAATTTCCCAGCATTCCTTTGACTAGCATAATTTTGATTTTAAAAACTATCGAAAAAATTGAAAGTGCATCAAATTTCATTACTTTTCCAAAAAATTAAAATTTGAAAAATTCTGTTTTCAATTTTTTAGTTAAGGGCCGTTTTCCACATGTTCAGTTCACACAGGCTAGCAGTTAATTTGGCAGAAATATCTCATTTTGCAGTAAGCCTTAACTGAAAATGGAGAAAACGACCCCAAGTAAGGTATCTAATCAAAAGCACTGCTCACAATATTATGGCCAGCCACTATGTTTTGCAAATTTTCAACAATTAATATCCGAAAGTACTATGAAATAGTTCCATGTCAAAGTAAATAATAAAATAAGGGACTTAATATAAAGGAAGTAAGCAAGTACTTAAAACCAGAGAATGTATAATGTAGAGAAGACCCAGTAATGTATGCAATTGGGAGCTGTCAAAAAGGTAGTTCACCACTTTAGCTGCTGGGAAAATAATTCAAAGCACTATATTTTATTCGAAAATTTAGCAAAAAGTTAGGATAAAAAAAGGGACGTGGAGTGGTCCACATATTAGAATTGGAGTGGTCCACATATTAGAATTGGAGTTTGCAATACATAAACACGCTGAAATTAGAATCGAAAACTGAAATTCCGAGTGGTTTTTTTGTTGCTATCGACAAAGTGGTTTTAATATATGTGCGATGGCTGTATTGCATAGGAATAAAAATACTCGCAAAATTAAAACTGCCGAATATGAATCACATACCTTACGTGGTGAATTACCCACTCGCAAAATTGATGGCTTATGGGGTGATTATGTAAAACTCAACTCGATGCAACGAGTCACTTTTTATCGTTTGAAAGAAATTGCGTATAAAATAAGAAAGAATTCAATCACTTCAGTGAATAAGATTAAATGGGAGTGGCTATGTGAATTTTTTAATTGTTATATAATGGCGAAAGCAAATGACGCAAAGTGGCAAGGTGATTTATATATGTATTTACCTCCTTAATGTTTCCTATTATTCGTCAAGTTAATGGTGCTCTTCTCAGCTTGCTTGTCATGTACAAAAGAGGTGGTGACAGCTGCAATGACTATTGCAAATTATAGGAACAAGTGGAATTGGACTATAACAATTGTCAGTAGTCACAATGACAAGCTGCGCCAGAATAGGCAGTAAGTCTCCATATTATACCTTCTTTGGTCGTACTAAACAGATTAAAATTCTTATTATTAAAAAACTAGAAAAAACGGAAATTTTAAACTTGATTAATATTACTTAAGAAAAAATGTTACTTGAAACTTAATAGCATTAAGGAATGCTGAACATAAAACAAAAAGTAAATAGCATTAAAAATATTGATAAAATGCCAAATTGAGCAATTTTGTTGCATTAAAAAAGGCATTTAAAATTAAAAGAAAGACCTTTTTGCGCCAAAAGGAAAGAAAACAAATTTATAAATAACAAAAAATTTAATTAAGATTTAAAGAAAAAAACAATAATAATAATAATACAACTGTTATTTACATAATATTCATGGCTACAAAATAGCGATTTTACGGAGCTTTGATTCCGATGCAGAAACAACGGTACTTCCGACTGGTTTAGACTACTGTCCGCCGATTTTAGTGCCGACTGTTAGCGTCCGCTTCCGGTCAACTCACTGCCGTAACATCGCTAGTTCAAAAGTACATTTTCAGTTTTTGCAACTATACAAACAAAAATCGTTCATCTTTTCGCCACTACTAAAAATAATTAACAGTATTACTCAATAAAATTGCAGTTGTAATTTGCATAGAAAATTTAAAACATATGTATGTAACCATTTGAAAATCCACTAACATTTTGTTCAGCTTGATCTAATTCCTGAAAAACACTAACGTTCTTTTAAGTTTTATCTGCTGTAATTGCGCTAATTATGTGTATTTTAATTATGTATAATTACTGCACATAACCTAACCTAACGTTATATAAAAAACAAAAAATAATAATACAAATAAAAGAAAAAATATGCATTTTTATATTTCCGTACCTATGAAGGTAAGTTTTAGAGTGTGGCGAGCTTCGGTCGTTTCTTAGAGGCAAGCAGGTTGTTGCTGTGGCGTTGCTTTGTCCTCCTAGTCGTCACTCTTCTTATAAATACAACATTGTCATGAAACTGGCAGTTTCATTGAGCAGGTAAACATATAGTTGGTGTCGTCGGGTACACACAAATTGCCGAGCAAACATTCGGCATGTCATTATTCAGTCTGGACACGTAGGAGTTTACCTATTGCAGCATCCAGATCGGAGTTGGGCCAAAGTGACTCTTGTCTTCCTATGCGGCAACAGGTGGTGCTTGTGGCTGAATGACAGAAATCAACGGACGGGAGCTGTCGATGCATCTTTGGATCAATCTACGATATTTTGAGACGCTTGATCTCGTCGCAGTGTTTACACAGAAATCTGCTTACTTTCCAGATAGGCGCCTCCACCAGCAAGTGCTTGTCAGATGATGTCATTTGTATCACAACTCTGGGGCGAGCTTAGCATGAATTCAGTCCATTCACATATGCACATTCTACTACGTTGTTTAACAAAATAAACAAACCCTTACAGCACTTAAATCATTCATGGAAATTCCAGCTACTCAATCAGTTGTCAAAGCGACAAAAATAAATAAAATTTAATAGGAAAAATAATATCCCAATTCACAAAGACAATTATTTTCTATAGCTGTTCTAATTATATATTCTATTCGCGATAATATTAAAAATGCCACGTCTTAAGCCCACAACGAAAATTGATGTTATCGGCAATTTGGATTTGAGTCCCGAGAAAGCAGTAGGCGATTATATCGAATCGAAGCAGCAGGATGCATATTTTGTGTAAGCTATTGCAATTCGACGTCTGACTGGAAGCTGCTCCCATTTCGAGTACTGGTGCGAAAATGCTATATCTCAATAAACGGTTGAAGAACGCTGCACATCAAAATTTGGTAGGAGAATGTGCTATCTCAGAACATGTTTCAATTACATCCATTCTGCGATTTATTTTAAGAACGCCTAACATCAATTTTTTTATAAAAAAAAAAACTGCTGTAGCAGTGCTTCGTAGTATCTATTCCGCAGGAGTATTTCCGAGAGCTGTCATTAAACTAGGAAACATACGGTTTCAATATTAAGTTTGCTGTTAGAAAAGTCTGCTCAGCTAAGGTAGGGAGAATTCTTCGAATACAGAGCGTTCTTCAACAATTTGCTTAAATAGTTAGTTTTCGAATTGGCAGCCCAGCCTCAATAGCGTGATCTTCCACTTAGCACTCTGAATTTTTAATTACCCCTCCTAAGCTTAACATTCTTTCTAGCAAACCGCCGAATTGGGACTCGGCTGGTGACTCCATTGAATTGCTTTACATACGCAATGAACGGGAACATTCTGCCATGTTGCGCCTGCAAGAGGAAATGCTCGAAAATTCAAAACGCCAAGCGGCCAGTAATGCCAGTCGCATACGCAAACTCTACAAGATTCAAGCAAATCTGCGTAAACGCTTCATTGAAGTGAACAGTTTCATAAAAGATTGCGATGATAAAAAGCGTGTCGCAGAGAAGAAAGTTTCCGAAGAGATGGCACTGCATCAAGAATTAGCGGAAGGTATTGAAAAGTATAAGCGCGCCATTTGGGAATTGGATGAATTTCGTGAAGTGCTTAAGGCAACCGTAGACGAGCTAGAGCCTTATGAGACTGTCATACAAGAAGTGGTTGAGAAGTCGGAGATATTTGATTCGGTGAAAGATTGCATGGATCGTTGTGATGCCTTGAGTATGTGCTTTTTATAGTATTTTTTTTCTTATTTCACTTTATTCAATTTTACTGCAACGTCGGTCGATTTTTTCTTTTTATTTCCTTTTACTGCAATGTTGCTTTTAGTGTTGGCACAAGTTGAAATTTCACGTTTGGAGCAAGAAAAATTCTTTGAAATCGAAGAGATGCGCAAGCGTATGGTGAAAGTGACCAATGAAGCGGCGCTTACAGTGTTAGGTTTGAAGAACGACTTAGCTGAGTTGGAACGTTCGTATAACCAGGCACGGAGTGAGTGCCTGCGTTGGGAACGTATTTTGGCCAAAGCGAAAGATTGTGTTGCAACAAATGAACTGAATAAGGATCGCGCTTTGGATGGTATACGAGATGTTTATAGAATGTTACGGCGTAGACAAGGTGATTCCGATGATAAAATTGGTGTATATTTTGATTAAAGTCCCAATTTCAGGTCGCGAACCCGCTTACCAACGTCATGAAGTCGAAAAAGAATTGGACTTTATTAAGGATGAGATCGAGCTGCTGCAAGAAGTGGTGAAAGAATGTAAAAAAGCGAGTGCGAGCACCAAACGTGGAGATGTGGAAAAGGTGGAGGGTAAATGCTAAAAATATGAATACAGAAAAAAAAATAAAAATTGCACATTAAAAAATTAATAATAACTAAATAATATAAAAAATTTTAACAAAAAATATTTTTTTTTTTAACAAATTACATAATACATTTCCTCCATAAACAAATCCTTTTATTTGTATCATATTAGTAATTTTTTATTTATAAAATTTTTTATATTTATATAAACATAAAACACATTAATTCAACGATTTAAAGGAAATTTTTTCAACACGCTTCAAAATTAACACATTCTTTGTTTTTTGGTTCTTTTGGTGTCTACTCTTTAAAGGATACAAAAACATATAGATAAACATATAAATGGATGTGTAGGAATGTGCATATATCACACAATTACATATAAATCTTATATATAAATAAAACAAAATTATTCATAAATTAACTTGTGGTTAGTTTAGATTCAAATCAATACTGGATAACGATGGCTGCTGCTCCAACAACAAACTGGTGGCACTAACCGATAAGGAAACTAGCATTTTGGTGAAGAACTCGAACGCTGTTCGAAAATAGGTGTGAGCGAAAGGCGCTATCAGTTACGTGCTGGTTCAGCCAGACTAGAAGAGAAAACATTATTTTTTTTATAAATATATTCTTTTTATACTACTCAGTTGAGTAGTGAGAACTATATAATACATATGTATATACACACCGATGAATTCTTATATAATCACAAGAATCTATAGTCATATCTTGTGGCGTTAAAAATACAAATTGGCGATTTGTACGCCTTTTGCCTTCATTTTGCAACAAACGTGTCATATATTCGCGATTGACTTCATCCTAAATGATTGCAAATAAAAGAAATAAAATGTCGTAATAAGTTAATTTGAAAATTCCATAACATACCGCAAATACATCATATTCGTCCAAAAAGAAAAAGGGATGATCAACACAAGCCCATAGTGAGATTAGAAAGGCGACAGTTGTATATGAGCGCTCGCCACCAGATAGCGAACGTGTATTTGTGACAGCATCGGCAATGTGATTGTCGCGCGGCACCACAGAAATCTCCATTGTAGTTTCCTTGTGGTTGACTTCAATTGAGCCGGTAAAACGACGCTTGCTTAGAACTTTCTGCGTTTAAAAAAATATATATATATACTATTAGCGTTGTTAAGGTATTCAAACAAAAGGGGGTACTAACATTGAATGTATACTGCAGCATTGTTACCATGTGTCCTCTGAAGTTTTTAACGAAATGCATACGTTTTACTTGTGACTGCCTCAATTGCTCGACGACCAATTTAAGCGTTTTAAAAGTGCTCCGATCAACGGATATCGTTCGTTTTGAACGTTTTATTTCCTCTTCCAGTTTTTGTGGGTCCTCTTTTATGGGTGCACCCTGTTTTAGTTTAACTTCTCTCACTTTTATGTCATCGAGTATTTCTTCTGGAGAGCGATCAGTTTCGCAACGTTTTCCACATTTTTGTGCGCTTTTTAATTTGTTATCTAGCTCTACTTGCTTGGCCGTTTTATTGGACTAGTATAAAATGCATGACTTTATAAGAAATTAACTACAAAGAAGGTACTTTAAGCTCACCTCAGTTGTCTCTATGCGCTCTTGCAAGCGTCTCTTTTTTTCTTCAAATTTCTGAAAATTGTTCATTATGCCGCGCAGGCGCATTTGTATTTCGTTTGCTTCATTCTAAAAATAGTTTTTTTGTTTGTATCAGAAAATATATAAAACAGATACTTTAATGCTGTTGTTGTTTCAAGCGCCAAGAACACTAGAAGGTTTTGGGGAGTGTTGTCGAAAGTGAAAGGCGGACCGAACAGGGTTATTCTGATATTGACAATCCTTTGCCAGTTATGAATCGCTCTGGTAGTAGCACTTTGTGATCCTAGCCCGACTGCCGTGGTGTCGAGATCGTTGACCCTGGAACAGGGTCGATGTGAACTTTAGTCGGGGAACGATATTGACGTTACAAACAACCACAACAACAAGAGGCCCCTGCGGGTTAAGGGTTTAGAATATGCCCAAAGTAGGCATACCCGTCGTAAGAGGCGACTAACAAGCACCATGGTAATGACGTGTAACTCGATGGTTGATCTACGGATATAATGCCTCTCACCTCTCATTACCCATCTCCCCTTACGGAAGGAGGGGTGACATGACCTAGAAGGTTCCACTGGTCATACCAAACCGTTAGCACGACAGTCGGACAGTAACGCAAGGGATTACCGGAGCGTACCGGATTCATATCGAGCCAAGGACTGTCAGTTCGACAGCACTTTCCAAAACCTTCGGGGTGTTTTTGTCGTTATAACAACAACAACAGGCATACATACTACATATCTTTTTATTCAAATAAGTACATTTTCCCTACCTCTTTTTCACGAATGCTACGCTGTATTTCGTTTATTTTGTCGGTATGCTTTCTTAACTCAATTTCTACATTTTGCTTTTGATTCTCAGCATCAATACACTCCTTTTTCTTATGCTCTAATTTTTCCAAGTATTCCTGAAGTTTGAGCTCATTTTCAGCGAGTTCTTTTTGCTTTGTAAACAGAATAAGATTAAAGTTAATTTAGAGGAAGTTCTCTTTAGTGTCTGTCTCGCATACCAATATACAAGATTCGTTTGTATCAGGATATTCGAAATTTTCCAAATCGTTTATGCGTTGCTCCAACTGCATAACTTCTTCTTTGTGTCGTTGCATTAGCCTCAATTTTTCTTTGAGCTTTTGCGTAGATGCAAGCAGTTCACGTTCGGCTGCGGTAAAGGATTGATGGAATTGCAATTTATCATTTTCAATTTTTTGATATTCATGCTCAAGTTGGCTGTAAATAATTTTATGAAATCAGTAACGTCTGTTTAAAGATTTTTTTTATCTATTATGCAAACCTTATACATTCATCCACATTCACTTGTATTAAACGTGCAGGTCTAATACTAAACGAATACATACGAAACTTTGGATCAGGAAAATATTCTAAAGCTGGCTGTGTTGCTACAATAATTTTACGCAAATTTTGTGGTACTTGTTCTTGTTGTATAGTAAAATTTTCAGCAACATTTTTAGTATCGGCAAGTAAAACTGTCTCAACAGACAACTGGTCGATTAAACAATTCATTACAACTGGATCACGACATTTGATAACATCGAATAGCAAACGTGTGCCGGGTGGCGGACGTACTCGTCCAGAACGTACATCATGTATCTGCAGTTAATAAAAGTAAAAACAAATGTGCACACATAGTTAAAATTGTTACTCATATAATGGCAACCTTATTCAAAAATTTCGCTGTGATAATTGTCACGGGCAAATTAGGACAACGTTGTCGTATAATCGTATTCAATAGCATACGATCTGCAGTATTATTTACTATAAAAGCGCGCAATAAGCCACCTATTTGATTTTCAATAACATCACGATATTTTTGCTCTGGCACGTCCAAATAACTGCCAATGGGGCCACGTGGTCGTTCGCTAAATTTACGTGCACGACAGTGGCGTTCGATTTCATCCAATAGTGTTTGCATTTCTTGCCCATAAATAGAAAAACGATTCTTTTTGTTGGCTTGCAAATTGGCGATTTCACGCTTGAGATTATCTGTTTGCAGTTGGTGAATTTGATAGAATTTGATATTTGAATTTGGTATTAGATAGAAGTATATGTTTTAGTCAGAAAAAAAATTTTAAGGTGTGGAAAACTCACCCATTCTGCGACTTGAATTGTCTATTTGATGTTTAAAATTTCTGCAATCTTCTTCCTTTTGCGATTTATTTTCAACAAAGATTTCGTGTTCACGTTTTGCTGATTCGCTCATTGCTTTATTTTCGCGATGCTTTTTCCGCAGAGACTCCAGCTCAGCTTCGTTGCGGCGTCGCAACTCTTCCACACCCATTGATCTAATAGTAAAGCAACATAAATGGTTAGTGCAATAAGTTAAATACGTAAAATTGGAGAATATAGTGGCCAGATGGTGCGGCCGTCACTTAAACATTATTAACAATTTTTAATTTTATTTTAATTTATGTACAGCAAAAACTCGATATAAGTATTAATAGATAAATTTAGAAAATGTAAAATAATAAAAAATAGAAATGTGACTCCAATGTTTGTTTTGTAACGACAAAATGTCAAGTGTCCAATTATCAAAATATTCAATACTATCGTATCTTTATTGTATGATATGAAGCTTTTTAAGTATCGTTATATCGAGATTCTACTGTAGTACTTAAAAACTAACTTTGAACGCTGCGAAATATTCTGTTGCAAATCAACTATTAGCGATTCCAAATGAGTCACACGTTTATTCCAATTTTCAACGTCATATTTCAAACCATGGACATTTTTTGCTTTTTCTTTCAATCGCGCGTTGATTGATTGAACATATTCGTTTTTCTCACTGTACTCCCGGCGCTTCAAATTAACGATTTCCATGCATTGGCTAAAAGAGAATTGAAAAAAAAAAAAGTATATAAGATCAAGTTTTTAATTATTATAGTTTTCATTCGAGTTCCGTTTTAAATTGAACACGTCCATATTGGTTCTAGTTTTAAACGGTTTAAATTACACCATATATCATCAGGCTAAAACTTTCGTTCTTATGGTAGTCGGGTCTAACAACAAATTTGACATTCCCATAACAGCCGGTTCTATCGCACCGGAATGACCCGGGTCTTTTTACCCGGCCAAGGGCTGTTATTTCAGTGTAACCCTGTCCAATCTGTCCCGTCTCACCCTTAAATGGTCATCCTCGGAGCAAACCCTGGCAGCTGGGTTGCTCCATTGCCTCTTGTTACGGGCTGGGGTCGAACCCAATCCTGGACCAAGAGATTGGATCTTCTAAAAAGCACTGTTAACAACAACAACAACAACAACAAATTTGTGATGACCACCACCGTAAGTCATGCTTAAAAATCTTAGCGGTTCCAGCAAACTTTTGAAAAGCTGGTTAAAAATTACACCAACAGTACACATGAAAGTTTTATCCTCATTGTAAACAGCGCTCTGGTACTATTATCAAATTTTACTCTATTTCCGCTTTGCGTTCACTTTCGATTTCATTTTTACGCTGTGCTTGCTCTTCCAATTTGTCATGTTCCTGTACTGCGGCGGCCAGAGCTACTTCAATTTCATTGATCTCAATTTCCAACTGATTAACCAACGACCATTCATATTCATTTTTTTTCTGATTGATTTCATGCTGTAATTGAAATGTTAAGGTTTATGATACTATTCTGTATCTTTTAAAAATAAGCATATCATACTTTTAATTGTGAAAATGATAAAAGTTTATTATATTCAGTTTCGAGCTCAATGATTCTTTGTTGGTCTTGTTCCAATTTCTGTACAAAAATTTTAATTACCAACCATAAATAAACAAATTCTTTTATGAGCAAACCTTTTCGATGTGCTTCAAACGTTGCTTATGATCTTGATATTCATAGCAACATTTGTAAAGTTGTTCTTGTATTAAGTCGAGTTGTGTGGCTTTCAGGAAAAGCTGATAATTTTTCTTTGGTTCCATTCTGTAAAAATTTTAACGTCATTTATATAAAATTAAAAAATATCCTTTCTTTTAAATTTTTTAACTCACTCTTTGAGAAATTCACGCGCACTATCCTGATTCATAACGAAAGCTGGATTATCAACTTGAATATTGTGTATTTCTATAATACGTTTCAATTCATCAAATTTCTCTGCGACAATACGTCCACGAGCATCCTTAATTTTATAATTACTCGACGATTGCGTAAGGTTGCGCACAATAGTTATTTGATCTCCGTAGATTTCAGGTTTAAAAGCCTCAGGACCCTCATTAGAAATTGTAATTTCGACACGCCCGCTACTCTGGCCATTTTTAATTAAGCCTGTTAAAGAGAATTGATTACAAAAACGTTTATAATTTATCGTTGTAAAGATACAAAATATTTGGGGAGTACATGTACCGGCACAAAAACTATGCAGAGGTTTAGGGGATTGTAACAAATATACCCCAGTATTGGCCCGACAGCCGAGATAACTATTTGTTCGATCCTGGAACATTCGGCTTGTTGTTGTTTGTTGTCGAAAGTGATAGTCTTTTGCCGGATATGAACCCGGTACGCCCTTACCGCCCGACTGTCGTGGTGGCGATTTGGTATGACCAGTTCAACCCTCGACTCGTCTCTCTTTGCTAATCTGTACTTGAACAGATGTTTGAAGTTAACAGTGCCACTCAAGGTCAAAGAAGCAGATTGATAGTGAGGCGAAAAACATAGTGCTTGCATATCTGCCATCGAGTTGGCACTCCACTACCATTTTATTTGTGGTTGTTAACAGTGCTTCGCCCTGCCCAATGGGCTCGATCACTCTAAATTGTCATCAGGCTCTTGTAACGGAAGTCCAAGGAAACGCGAAGTTTCGATTCACCTGGCGTAGTTGAGGTAGACAATGGCAATTGGTAAAGCTATGAAGTTAGACAAAAATACAATGTTGGGTAAGGGAGGCGATACTTAGGCAGCAACAACAAGCTATGAAGTTATGTACTGGCCCAAAAATCCCTTCATGCACTGAATTGTTGACTTAATTGCACTTTATATACGTAGATTGTCCAATTAAGTACGCAGCACGCATTCTAAAGCAAAGATAAGCCCCCCTTCTCATATATTCATTCGTTATTTCCCTCATGAATGAAATGGGACAGTGATGATTTGCCCACCACTGGCATAGTTCACAAAACACAATAAAACAATTTACGAAAGCATTTTTACACTGATAAGAAAAATGTTGCTATGGCTGAATCGCACAAAACTTGGCATGACTATTCCTTTGGATGCGCATGTTTGCTCGGGAGTAATTTCCGCTTCTATGGATATGTGTACTTACTGTGTAATGCCGATGAACGATTTGTTGCACGCGCACGTCCTCCCATTCCTACGACCAATGCAGCAAGTATGGCACTCTTGCCACTGCCATTGCGCCCAACCATAAAATTTACGCGCGGATGCATTTCAATACAATAATGTGCATGGCACATAAAATTGACCAAAACTACTTTTTTGATTTTCCCGCAACGTGCTGCCTCCGTCACTACTTGTGATTGCGACTACGATATAGAAAACCAGATGAAATGCAATCAAACCCTTCTTCCACTCCTTTTACTTACCAAATGCGCCTCACTTCTTTTCATTCGCTTCGCCTGGCTGCATGAAGGTGCATCGTCCTGCAGCGGATCTTTCTCTGAACCATTTTCTATTGCTTCAGCAGGAAGATCAACTCTTTTGCGTTGTTGTTGCGAACTGCGGTGATTTCCCTGCGTAGAAATTGTGATGTCGGTGCAAACGGTCGATTCGTCGCTATTTTCTTTGGAGCGGCGCTTACGGCAGAGGCTCAAACTCATGTTGAAACGTGTTTGCGTCGCCTATTAATTATTTATCAACAGGAATGTTTGCATTTGCCCAAATATTCTTCAAAAATATAAATGTTTGTAGGCACTTTAATTATGCGAAATGCTCTCCTTTGGCGCAAATACATTTTAATTTGTGTTGCCAGATTGCGTAGTTCGAAATATTCGTAGTTTTTTTTCGAAAAATATCGAAAATGCGGAGAGTTTTGTAAATATATTCCATAACTTGAGGGATAATAATTATTTTATTGGAAACTTTTTACACATTTTTTAAATATTTTGTTAAGATAACAACATATAATCTACAGAAGTATTTAAATTTATTAGAAGTTCGAATTTTCGATATTCAATAATCGATTATTAAAAATGCACGAGTAGATCCGTTCCAGTGATACCTACTACAGAACGCAGTTCAAAATTGACACGGCTGAACTTTTTGGAAATACCCTGCTGAAAATTGGACTAGGCCAGAACTATTCTAAAGCTGAAATACTTTCAACTGCCCATTTTTACATAGTGATGGTGTTAGAGAGTAGGTTTAATTGAACAGGTAAAGAGATGTTTAGTATCATGAGGGGCAATCCACAGATTCTGAATTCCAATTGCCTATTCTGAAACCAATTGACACATTCTGAAATCCAATTGGCTATTTCTGAAATCAAATTCACACATTCTGAATTCCAATTGCCTGTTCTGAAATCCAATAGACAAATTCTGAAATCCAATTGCCTAATCTGAAATTCAATTGATGTTTTCTGAATTCAATCTGGAAAAGGTGTAGATAAGTAAGTTTTTAACCTGTTACAATATCCAGAACGAAGAACTTCGAATCCGTTAAGATGAATAACTTCGGTACGCTCGACTCACCTTGCTTTTATGTTCTCCAAAAGTTTTTTGGAGTTAACAGTGCCACCTCACTGCGGTACCTGCTGAAGTTCGATCGACCCTTTTAATATACTTTCAGCCTATTTTCCCCCTATTAATCACATGTATAACCAGGTGAGCACTTCAAAACTTTGTTGATATTTCCATTTTCAGTTAGAAAAATAGTAAACAAATTTTATTTACTATTTTAAGAAAAAAAAAAAAACAAACATTTTAATAACATTAACAAAGGAGTATTAGTAGTTTTAAATTTAGTTTTTACAGTATTTGCTGTTAAGCTAGGCGTTTGATTTTTATATTTCAGAGGTGTACTGTTTCTTGTATTGAAAAACTAATACTTGAAATAAAAAAATCGGGTTAAAATGTAATAATGTTCAACATTGTAATTTTTTTAAATGTAAATATAAATGTTCTCACAGTGTGGCTTGGTGGAAGATTTGTAAACGCATATAATATCATATAGAACCGATTTTTGAAGCAAAGTTCTGATATACAACTATTTCCACATACAAATAAGGCGGTTTTGAGCAAGTAGTCGAAATAAGTCTATCTTGAACTCAATAATCGATAAATAAGCTAACCAAAGTATTTGCAATACACTTTCAATTAGTTTTGTTTAGAAAATTTCTAGTTACACACGCATACTGATTATCTAATACACATAACATACATTCATGCACACATTCTACTACTTAATTGTTATTTGTTATGAGATATACAATTGTTTTAATAATTTTTAAACCATTTTCATGATTTAACAAATTTAGACAAGGATCGCTTATTTTCTCCTCCAACAATTTCAACAATTCTAAACGTAAACACTGTATCATTTCAGCCGTTTCATGCGTATGCGCTTTTAATATAATCCAACCTTCTTCGAGCAAAAACAGAAAATCACCACCATGTAATTCGATTTTTAAATCGCTACCAGCGAAAAGCACCAACGGTGCCAATGGCAACATGGAGCACTCACGTATAAATATACGTGACGTTTTAACTTTTTCTTGGTAGATGAGGAAAGGCGATTGAAAGGTGCCAACAATGGAGTTGATCGAAGATGGATGTAGGGCAACATAGCCATCTTGGCGTGTCTTGAAACGTAAGTCTTTTGATGAATTAGCTTTGGCCATAGCACCACCAACAGTTGAAACGTAGCTGCGTTCCGGTGTCAGGACTTTAACAATATTGGGATAGAGCGCAGCATAAAGAAGAGATATTAGGAGTCGGTTGTTGTCGCCATTTACATTCAAATCTGGTCCTGTAAAAAGGGAGAGAATACAGTAGAAGTAGGTGTCATTTGTCATGTGTTATAGAGTTCACATTTTATTACCTGTGAGTTCAAGTATATTGTCGGCGGCGTTCTTACGCTTTCTTGGTATGTTAACAGGCACGAAACCAATAGAAACAAGCAATTCTAAGAATTGATATTTCACCTCCGATATGGTGTCTAAAGTTTTCAAAGAGAGAAAGTGCTCATCCGCATAATTACGACTAGCAAAAAAGCTGCGCCGTGACACTTCCAACCATTTCTACAAAAAAATTAAATAATTAGGTTTTGTCCCACTTTTAATATGCGAACTAAACCATACCTTATACGCTAGTAGCATCGTCAAATGATCACTATTACAAATAGCAAATTCTCTTTTACGCTTCTCTGCTTCAGCACGCTTACTAAAAGGACTAACAAATGGTGATTTGTGACTCAAACATGCCGCAATTGTCAGTACACTATCCAAACACTGAAAGATAGCGCCATACAACATAAGTTTACCGATACGTACATCAACCGGCAGCGCAGACAAATGATGTCCTAGAGATGTTAAATTTTGCTTTTCATCTAAAGCGCCAACATCTTGCAGCCGTCGTACAGCTGATAAAATATTTTCTTCCGTAGGTGGTTCAAGTGTTCGTCCCAATACTTCCAGCGTATTCTTTGTACTAAAGCATGGTAGAGTTTTTATGCGCAACACCAACTGTTCCAAAGGCACACGGTGAATTTCGGGTACTGGTTGTGCTAGGAAGTTGTGTCTGAAACGATGACCTGTGAAGAGATGTATACAAACGCCAGGCATCACACGACCTGCACGTCCTTTGCGTTGTAACGCATTCGCACGTGATACCCAGACCAATTCTAAGGATTCCATATTACGATTGGAATCAAAACGTTTCTCCTTCATTAGACCAAGGTCAACAACAAATACACAATCATCGATAGTGATTGAAGTTTCAGCAATATTAGTGCTGAGCACAATTTTCCGTTTGCCTTTCGGTGCAGGACGGAAAATAGCGGATTGCTCTTCACTGGTGAGTGATGAGTGGAGTGGTATGACGAGGAAGTTGCCGCTTCTGCAGGAGGAAAAAAATAATAGTAAAAAAATAGTCATATCCAAATTATGTTCATTTCAAAATCTCACCTCTTTCCAAATAAAGCGCTATCTGCGAGTGCTTCATGTATCGCTTGTATCTCCTGTAAGCCTGGTAGAAATACTAGAATTGTGCCATCTTTGGGCCAATCATGCTCACCCTCCACAATGTATTTGAGCACAGATTCCACCAATTCAGGATTGATTTTCATTGGTTCCATTAAATATATGCTTTTGCAAGTCTTCTTCGAATATTCTAAGCAAAAGAGATTAGTAAGCAAAGTTAGTAAAAAATGGTCAAGTAATATGTTGTGTAACCGTAATTTCAACTTCTGAATTAGGATAAATTATAAACCGATTTTGGCATACTTCATAGGACCAGGCTTCAGTATGGCCTCGAGTATAAAAAATCTATATATAAACTCTTTCTACAAAGAAAGAATTAAAAGCAGCACAACACAAACTGGTAGAGAACCTCGCCCTTAATCTCTTTGAAGATATACGCCAAATATTTACTTATTTTTTTATTTGAATGTATCTAAATACCGAGACTCTCTCTATGGCGCGATATACAACAGGTATATCATCATAAACCTCCTAAGAGACATTAACGAACTCATCCTAAGTAAAAACATAAATTTATTCACGCAATTAATCAATTTCCTACACGAAATCAATATGGATTGCGTATTTTAGCCTTTTAAAAAAAAAAAAAAAAAAAAATTATAATAATAATTATAATAACAAAGATCTCAAATTATGACCAAGTCATGTAACACCAAACAAAAATGTGATACTACTTTTAAAAAGAAACAATCTCTCGCTTTAATTAATGATAACAAAAGCAACACAAACTACAAAGTGTAAAAGCAATGTAAAATCTTTCTACACATGAAAAAACAATCGATTGTAAATAGCTTATATACATACTAACACTATACATCTCGCCTAATTTAAACATTAGCATCAAACGCACAAGCCTTACATTAAGAATGTATTCGTTTAAAAAATCATCATATCTCTCTGTTTAAAAAAAAAAAAAAAAAAACATATATTTAAGTATATTTAACTATATCTAGAGCTAGAACGGCTACAACACCCTGTATTAACATACATTCGTTTTGTTTATATATCTCACACCGTATGTATACACACCTCCACCAAAATCGGCCAACGACATCTGTACACCACTCACAATTGCAAACATAAACCGTGGACCGGAAAGCAAAGTACAAAACAAGCAAAAAAGAACTACCACAAACAAGCCAAATATTTTACAAAACAAAAAAACTATAGTGTATGATACAACCGGCACTTTGAGGGACAAGAGAACATCCCCGCCTAATTAGTACTTCACGTGGAAGCACTCAAAGTCACAAAAAAAAAAAAAAAAAAAACCTCCTAAGAGATTTTTGCGCCAAGCTTCTCTTCCAATTTGTGGTGTGCCGATTTGAATTTTCCCTACAAATTGGTGGGACCTACAGTTTTTTGCCGACTCCGAACGGCATCTACAAAGGAGACGAATTTTTGCTGAGAAGCCTGTCATGGCAGAAATACACTCGGAGAGTTTGCCAAACCACTGCCGAGGGGCGACCCCGTTTTGAAAAACTTTTTTCAAATCACTTTTGATGTTACCTGTACCAGGGCTCGAACCATGGACCTTCGGTGTGGTAGGCCGGCAACACTACCTTCACACCACGGCGACCGAGACTACAAGCTTGATAAACCCGTACAAAAAAAATGTTATCTGTGATTTCAAATAGTGTTGGTGTTTTACTATATATAAGTTGAAATCAACTATACGTTCCTACTCAAAAGTTTTGCAGTTTCATGTCCTTATACTCACCACTGTAGCGCCCATACATTTGTGCTAACGTCAGTTTATCATCTTTTATGCTCTTTCCAGGCGCTGCAGTCTCTGACTTAACATCTGAGTATTCCAATTCACGCATCAATTCTCCTTCTTCCTTTTTTGTTATTTTACGACAGTATTGTGAATCACATTCCACTACATAATCACAAACTTCAAGAATATCTTCAAGAAACAATTGCTCTACATGGAATGTACGCCCTGGGATATCTAAAGCAGGCGCACCACCAAAGTACTCTGAAAACAATTTCGCATTCAAAGTGGCTGACATAAGAATTACTTTGAGCTCAGGACGTTGTTTGAGTAAATCCTTAAGTATCAAGAGCAGAAAATCAGATTCTTCACTACGTTCATGTACTTCATCAACTATGATGTGTGATACGCTGCTAAGTAATGGGTCTGCGGTTAGGCGACGCAATAGTATGCCAGTTGTACAGAAAGTTAAACGGGTGGAAGAAGAAATTTTGTTCTCCAAACGTATTTGGTAACCTACTATTTGACCGACACGTTCAGTGCGTTCATCAGCGACGCGTTCAGCAACACCGATTGCCGATAGACGACGTGGTTGAGTACAAACTACTTCAACATGTGGCAGCTTATTAGATTCCTTAAGTTGAGAAGCCTGGAATAGCCAATTATCGAGTATAAATTGAGGCACTTGTGTGGATTTGCCGCAACCAGTTTCGCCTGATATCACAATAACCTAAGTGTACATAAATATTTGTTTAGTGGAAGTTACACAAAATAAGTTAAGACAATTTAAATACCTGAGACTTTTCTATTAAATCGAGTATCTCCATCATTTTTCCAAACGCTGGCAAATTACGACGCCCTTTCATCATTGCGCGATACCTTTCGTCTTCTTGTCTTTGCAAAAACCGGCGCAACAATGCACGATCTTCATTTTCTATTTGTTTTGTGGAGCGTTGTTGTTCGCTATGTGACGTCTGACCACGTTCGTAATGGGTTGGAAGTACTACCGGCTCATCATCACCATCCGTTGTGACATCATTCAAATCACTACTGGCGAAAAGTGACTTCTGGTCTGAGGGAAATGGATATTTGTCTGCTTTTGGTAATTGTAAATAAGCTTCTTCGTTTTGAAGAGCTTCACATAAACTATATACACAACTCATGCCATCAGCGCATATGTTGCAAGCTTCGCGGTACAAACGACGTGATACAAGTAGCAAAAAATCGCGCGGAAGATCGTGGCATGTAGTTTTGAGGTAGATAAATGGTGCTTCATAAGGATACTTGGTATCAGGTGGGAAACGTATCTCCAAAAAGAACCAGTTGTCTTCTGCGTTATCAGCTAGGAAACCTGAAAATTAAGAGTGAGTAAAACGAAGATTTATTTTTAATTACGTTACGTACCTTCTTTCTTTTTACGTTGCTCATCTTCTTCAATCGGTGCGGGCGCTAAATGTGCAAAGCGGCATTTTGGTCCAAATCTACACGTGCCATCACGATCAAAATTACGACAACGCGCTTTACCAACCACTTTAGGCTTCGTTTTTGGCTTTGTTGCCTCAGCGGACATATTCATGCGGTTACGTCGCTCCGACGGACTGTGTATTAATAAATGATCAATTTTAAATTTCATATTCCAAACCATGTTTTTCTCTTTTTCCTCGAAAACTTGATCATAAATAGACTCCAATGCTGCTTTTTCATCATTCCGCATCTCAAGCAAATCTTCTCTACTGAGATCGTTATTTACCAATTCAGTGGGTTCCATTGGAATACGCATATATTTGCGATACAACAGTAATAACGCTGCATCTGTATCACCGTTGCAATGATCGTAAGCTTCAACACAATGTAAAGGTGGAAAACCATAATTTTCCAATTTTAACAATGCGAAGCGTCTTAAGCGATCTTCTGGACTTTTATCACTTTTCTTGTTTCCTGAGAAATTGGTAACACTTTGTACAACCAACGTACCACGATCTTCCCAATAGGCTTTCTTCATTTGACCACCACGATCGCTATAGCTTGATGCATCGTTGAGGCGAAAATCTGGACCATGTATTGCACGCAATGTTTCCATAGTCAGTTTTTGAGATGCTTCAGAAAGGCGCAATTCTTGTAGCTCGGTCTTAACGTCAACTTTGGCAGGGGCGCTTTGTACGGGAGTATTACTAAACGATATTATAATAAAATTAGTATGCATGCAAATACAAAAAAACACAAAAAAAATTTACGAAAATGCACTTACGTTGTTCTTGGATCGCATAGCGGACGCAGATACCAGCCTTCGTCTTGTTCAGGAGCCATGATGCAACGTCTTAGCCGATATGTATCAGAATTTCTTTAAATGGTCTGTTTGCTCACGACTTCCGCCGCTGGTGAAATAAATAAAAAGATAACGTAAATAAATTGGAAGTTGTAAAAAACCACAAAGGTGCAAAACGTGTCACTGACAGCGTAGCAGTGGCAGAATCAGCTGTACGTAACATCAAGAGTGGTACCATATCGCCTCGATTGAAAGCACTTTAAAAAGCAAGAGGAAGAGAAACCCAGAAGGTTGGGGACACCAGTTAAAAGCAAAGTGAATCAGTTAGTTTACATGGTAATTCTTTGTTGTATTGTTTCCATGCTATTCACTAAGTTATTAGTTTATAAATTAAATAGATTATTAAGCAAAAAATTCACTTCGCTTTTAGACGTCGTCACGTAGAGTCGGCAAATATATCCCTGCATCTCAACCAAATTAAAAAAAAAAAACAGACTGTACTTTTGGTTGAGATGAAATTTTTGGACCTGAGGGATATTTTTTGCTTTCTCCAAAAAGTATTTTCGTTATACTAAAGTATCAAATAACTCAACATAGGAAATGAATCCTATATATTTTAATAAAATTTCGACTTAACTAAAAATTTCAACAAAACTGTATATCCGAGATAACGGTTCTCAGCAAAAACGGGAATCTTCAAACGGAAAATTAATTATATGGGGTGATAGCCTCCATAACCGTGTGGAAGATATATAACCAAAAATTGTTTGGTGTCGTTTTAAATTAAAGAACGTTTCAGTGTAAATAACAAATTATTTAACATACTTTGAAAAATACATTTGTAAAGTGTAATAATTGCATTAAAAAATAATACAATTGGACAATAACCTGGCTTATGATACGTATCTGATACGTCTGGCATTGAATCTAACTCAAAAAAAGAGTATAAAATATAAATAACACAAAGACAAATAATGAACTATATTTTATTTAAAATACTTGAATTATACATGTGCATATTGCAACCAAGAAGATAATACCCGAAGGAAAAACAGAAAACGCAAATATAGTTACAATTGTACCTCTAGCAAGCTGCTACACATGGTTCTGGCCATTGCGGTATTACCTATGTGTACTGGTGGAGCAAATTGAGGAAAAACAACAATCCGAAGACATAACAATCTGAAGAGTCCAACCTGGCGTTGGGATACACCAATCCCGTGCCATTCAACCAAACCCCAAAAAAAAAAAAAAAGCAAAAAATTAAAAATATGTTTGTAGGCATCGGAGAATTGCCGTGGATTAAATTTTGTGAAATCGAAAATATTGCACACTTTTTTATTTGAGATAAAATGCGGAAAAAGGTAAAACAATGCAATACTTTGCATCGTGACCCTTAGCCGGTCCAACACCTTCAGCAGGTGATCCAAAATATTTCCGCCCTAGTTGTCAATACTTTGATGAAGTAAAAACCAAAGACGCCGATCCACCACGATTTTCTATTAAAATTGTACCCTGAAACTTTGAACTGAAGTGAAAAAGTTTAAACCAATATAAATTTTGTGTTAATGTCAAATTAAAACAAAAGGTCTGTTCAATAACAAAAAATTATTACTGGAAGTAATGGAAAAGGCGCTCAAAGCGAGAATTTTGACATACACAACACAAGAGCACTGCACAAAATTTATTACTGAGCTAACGCAGGAAAAGAAACATGTGCTCTAATTGTATTAAAAAAGTAAATGCGGCTTTACTTTTTGCTTTTTTTTTTAAACAAGAGGTGATACCGTTTCCCCTACACAAATTTATGGTAGCGATAGCAATGTTTCATTCTCAGCAAATACAGGTAAACTGTTGTTGTAGCGACTACTTAACCTGCCTAGGATGTCACCTCTCATCCAACACTGTCATCAGGCTCTTCTAACGGAAGTCCAAGAAACCTCACGGCTTCGACAGGGGTGGACCAAAGTGAAATTGGTGTTAGAAGAGTAGGCTCAGTTGAGCAGATGAACAGATGGTTAGTATCGTGGGGAGACACGCCGCATGCCGGGCAGACATTTGGCATATCGGGGTTCAGTCTGGAAAGGTAAGAGTTTAGTCTGTTACAATATCCAGAACGAAGTTGAGCCAGCGTGACTCTTGTCTCCCTGGGCAGTTCGCGTTCCTCGTCGGCAACAGGTGGAGCTTGTGCCTGTAGGACTGCATTCACTGGACGAGACCTGACAAAGGAGTTTACCGACTCCGTGTGGATGAGGTTGAGGGCCCGCCGGTGCACCTTTGGATCAAACGGCGAGAAAATGTGATGCGGGATCTCGTCATAGTGCTTACGGAGCTGACTCTTTATTCTCCTGGGAAGCGGATTTTCGTTGAGCAGGCTCCCGTTCGGGTGCTGCGGTTTATGGCAGTTGAACAGGAATTGCCTGGTCAACATCTCACAATGCTCTTTGATATTGAGCATTTTTGCCTCTGAACTGAGTAGTAATCATCACCGTAAGAGTTTGAGAGACTTACTAATTTTTACTAGTAAATTTCTTGATAGTAAAAATTTGTAAACTTAAGCTGCCTGGCGACACGCAAGCATATGCTGCTGGTAGCCATAGCAACGGGTGGTTGTGTGCGTAATCGGGTGATTGTCGTTTGCCCGGCCACCATACAAGCATAAAGCATCAAGCGCCATTTGTATTGAAAATTCGTAGCGTGCGGACGTAAACATGTCATCGGATGACGATTTGTTATTGCTTGTAACTGCAGTTGTTTTGGCGGAAAAAAAGAAAAAAATTAAAAAAAGAAAATTCTGGATGAAAAGTTTGCATGCAAAACGTAAACAGTTTACGCATGAGAACCTCTTAAAAGAGTTAAAAGCATCATGCACTCGTAGGTTTCAATAAACCGCAACGTAAAATCTTTTTCTTCCACGAGACTGCTCATTTCACGTTCTCACAAAACTAACACACTAATGCTTGTCAAACACGTTGGCAACGATCAAATAGACCAGCCGTCAAGCGAAAAAATCTAAAATTTTTGATTTTCATCAAGAAAGCCGACAACAAGTACGTGTGAGCACGACTACCCGTCGTTCGCCGATTGCTATGGTAACCACCCGTTGCTATGGCTACCAGCAGCATATGCTTGCGTGTCGCCAGGCAGCTTTAAAGAGTTCGCTGTCAAACCCAAACTGAAATAAAATTAACAAATATTTTTTTTAATTAAAAAAAAAAAAATTAGTTTTAACTTTACATAAATGGAAAGAAAATGGAAGTGTTCTATTATGTGATAAAATTCAGTTTAGTTGTAAAATCTTTACATGCTTGCTGGCAGGGGGACACTCCAACAGATAGACAACGTAGCGCAGTGCCAGAAGGACAAGTTGATTCTCTTATCAAAAAATAAAAAGTGGTTAGAAATGAGTCCACTATCAAAATGAAAGAAAAAAGTAGAAATCAGCTGGTTTAATGAGACAACCTGTTAGAGCATGGAGTCTTTCCAAACACTTTAATCGATAGAATGGCTTCGAAATTCATAGAAAATGTATCGATTTCAAAATGCAACGGAAATTGCGCGAAAAAGTACAAAGAGTACAACGAAAAAAGCTTACACCAAAAAAATTTTGTTTCGATTAAACGATTAATAAAAGTAGTTTTATTTAAAATTTGTTTATTTGATTAATTGCCCGGTTCACATCATTGTATTTCAAGAAACCAATTATATCCATTTCAACCGTACTTTTTTATGGGTGGCTGTGAATTTATATTTTACAGCTTTTCCTTTTGTAAAATTGCAAAATGAATTTCGTGGCTTCGTTGAAGTGCGGTACAACACCAGAGGTGGGTTATTTTAGAAACAATCAAACAACTCGTTTAGTTATTCAGAAAACCTATACAGGTGGAAGCAAACAGATGCATACAACAGCTACTCAATCGTTGCGATGAACAAGGCAATATTTGTCCAACAATGGCAAGTGAATTAATTAATGAGCTATTCAAGGCGATTGGATTGCAAACTAATATAACTGGGGAACAGCTGGAGGCTGGTAAAGGTTTCGATTGGAATGCAGCGGGTTGTGGTCACTACATATTCCATTGCAATACGATCTTCTTTAGAGCTTTCGAACGTTTCCTCACGCAACTTTGTATTAAGGTATTAGAAGAGCAGGCGGAATGTGAAAATGCAGCTATGGATTGCATACCAATTAGGCGTCTAATGCAGATGCTAGCTATTTGGTGCAATTGCTATATGGATTTATTAGGACAGGATATGATGCAAGCGCAGTATTTTCAGGAACCACTGGCCCGCATAAGTATATAAATATAGGGCATTTGTTCACTGACTACTGATTTGATTAATTATTTTTAAAGATTACAGACTTTTCTTTGGAGTACATAAAATTAGAAAGAAATATGGTTCCAATCTTCAACAATTGGATGAAATTTGCACAATTTTACTAAATAGCGCTTTGGAAGGGCTATTGTAAATATGAAATCTTTTGTATACATGTTAATTCTAGAGATTTTCTTTGTTAACTTTACAGCTTTAAAGAATGTCACGATTATATTTTTGAAGGTTTAATAGCGCTTGTGGAAAAGCATTTCGGTTTATGTGACGCCTTTACCAAAGACGCTTTCACATTCATTTACCAAGCATTTTGTGTGGAGGTGAAGCAGCATTGAACACTGTTTAAAAGTAAACCTTTTAAAGCAACATGTTTATTCTTATTATGTAGCAACAAAAAACCACGCATTGCAATCTTTTTAAATGCCTCACACGAATGTTAAATAATCTTGAGCCTTTGCAAGACACAAATGTCTATCGCACATTTTTAAATTTTCTTATTGAAAAGCATATGCAAGAAATCTACTATACTACATTAAAATTGGAGAAAACAAAGCGTTTGTTATTGCCCACGCTTAAGTTTTTGGGTAATTTACAAGAGTAAGTGGACATTTTACAGATTATGAACATTTTCTTATTTGCTATTAACTTAAAAATGTAAATCTATTACAGGCAAGTTCTTGATTTGGATTGCTTTTCGCAAACTTTTTTGGAAGCCATACTTGCGCTTGTACTGCATACGGATAAAAGTATATCAGATTTGGCTGCCGAATTATATATTATTATGGCGCGTCGCAAAGCTAATGCTGATGATGCCTTGCTGAAGCATATACTAGAATATTATTTTGAAGAAATGGTAATGCTTTCCATACGCTTCATATAAGCTTCACCTTTATGTTTCTTCGTTTAGAAAAATGTTTGTAATTTTAAATACGCACTGCTTAAGAAATCACCATCATATATATGTATTTTCGTTTGCCATTAGGTACTTTTATGTTGTTTCTGCCAAGATTTATAGGCTTATCAGCCTAGTAAGAATTTGTGCGTTGAGACCCTCAACAATTAGTATTGTAACGACTACATGATTGGCATGCTGTTAAAATACTGCTTACTTCTGAGGAAGGCTTCAAACTATTGCATAATTTTAGGCGCATATAATGTTTCTTTAACATATTCAAAAAATAAGAATTGTTCCAAAGTGTATTTTTTACTTTAATTTAAACTCATTTACAATACCAAGCATTTTAATTTATTGAATTAAATTTTTACATATTACAGAATTCCATCGATTCACTGGATCATTATATCGCTGCCCTTTGGCCTAATTTTAATTATATGCAGTCCATACAAACTTATTTTGATTTGATAAAAGATGAAGATGTGCCTTTGAGTATGAGATATTTTATAGCACAATTTGTTATTGTAATTTATAAAAAAATGTTAGCAAACACTGGTAAATGAATGTCCGAATACATTTTTCACATAAGGTTTTATAAATAAATTTTTACTAGCAGAAAAATTTGGTTTAGAAATCGTATACGTTTTTAAAGCGCTGCCTACAATATTTACGATGCTGAATAGCCCTTGTTTGAAAGGAATTCTTCTGCAATTATATAGCCTTACTGAGCTAGAGTTGGTACGAAACACTTGCGAGACAAACGAGGTAAAAAATACTTGATTAGCTTAAGCTACAAAACATTCTAAACTTTACTAATGCATTTCTACTCCAGCAGTTCTTTGACGATTTTGAAAATTACGTTATTTCGGAATTTCAAACTGCCAACAACTTCCAGTATCCTTATGTTTTGAATTTGTTTATTCAATTCACACGTTTCTTGGGAGAAACCAAAAACTTTGAAAAACTAGAAATGTGTGTGTTATACGTCAATACAGAATATGATGAGATAGAGCGTACACTTGCATTGCAGGAAGGAAAACTGCCAAATGATGTGCAAGCAATTAACTATCATAATATTTTACAAAAACTATGTTTATTGTTGCAAATAGATTACAATGTGTTTGATAATCTGGAACACATAGTACGCACGATAAGCCCACGTTTAATAGAAAAACCACAGTTAAATGAGATTGCTACTAAGCATCGACTTTTTATTGGTATAACTTGCAACTCTGCGTTCATATATACAAATTTCTAACTAAAATATCTATAACTGCAGATATTTATGCTGTAGAACTGTTAGTGAATGGCTGCATACAACTTTCCGTCAGCAAAGATTTAACAAAAAGTACACAGCAATGGCTCATCAACCAAATCAAAGTATTGGAAACATATTTACTAGATAAATTGAGTAATACTGAATCGAAAAGCAATGTGCAAATGAATCGCTTGAAAACGGTAATTGTGTTTTTTTTAGTTTGGCTTTAGATATAAATTTTTAATTAAATAACTTCCATTTTGTTCAATTTTAGTATTTTATTTGTATTGTGAATTTATATTGCACTTTCCACAATTCCTCTGGCTTCTGTAAGCTACCACTAGCCTTAGGGGCATATCACATATTAGTTGAAACGCTTCTAGTTAGTTGCTTGCGTAGAAAAGCAATTTCGGCAACAGTAATATCATATACAGCTAACGAAGAAAATTTGGAATTCCGTTCACAGTATATCACTCAATATCAAAAATTTATGTTTCGGAAATTTACACAACTACATTCATCAAAATATATCGTGCTGCCCTCGCGAGGTGCTTGGAAGTTATGCCTGCACTATAGTTTAGTAAGCACTATTTTTAAGTCATATATATGTATAATTTGTGGAATACTTTAAGACAAATTTCCTTTTTGTTTAAGTATCATTTTAAAATGCAAATTATGAAGTTTTTAACAAAAACAGAATATTTTGTGAAAATATCGGGTTGTTGATAAAGCGATAAAGCCCTATTTTAGACGATTGCTTAAGGAAGCATTATCTCATAATTTGTTTCAGAAACGCCATATCTCACTGAAATTTTAGTTCGTTTTCAGCTAAAAATGATGAGTTTGAAACCAATAAGAATAAGGTTAAAAATTTTCAACTTTTAGCGCTTGAGAACTCATTTTAATTGATTGTACAAATAACTAAAATAAGAAATGAAAGGAAAGAAAAATGTGCGCCTTGCCATATTCAACACCACGAATATTAGGATTATTAAAACATTTTGCATATTTTTTGGTTAAAGTTCCTAAAAAATATACTTTTTGGCACTAGTGAAATTTTCGGGTGAATAACTATGAAAGACTGAAACCGTGGATAAACGCCCAAAATTCATTAAGTTCATTCATTCTTTGTATACAGATTTTGTTTGAGAGCGCTAGCGAAATTTTACAGTATATGTAGTTATCTAATTAGTTTAATATTCTATTGATAGTGAAAAATTTTGAAAGTGGTTTGCTTTCATCCTCAAAGTATGCAACAAATTTTGTATTAAAATTATCAGTATATTTTACTATTTCATACTTCTATTAAACATATATTCTATTTAGAAATCGCACAAATTCAATAAAGAGTTGTTGACATTCATGGAAGCTTTAGCAATGCATCATTTCAAAATTTTTACTTCCATATCAGCTGTTTTGGTATATAATTTATATAAACAGAAGCCGCCAATAAAAATGGATGATATACAGGTAAGTTGACTTTTAAAGCTTAGTCGCAAAAGATAAGAAAAAAAAATCAGAGGCTCCTGAAAGTGTGCAGCATTCAGTTATACTCGGTTATATCAGCAATGTAATGTTACATGCTTTCAGGCGCCAAAAGCCTGTCAACCCAGCAATACTCTTACATTTTTGGGAAGTGTTTTACGGCGTTCCCACAACCCGAATTTTTGTCTTAGCCTACATAAAATTGTATGCTTATTTTTTCCGTCAAGTCCGTAATACGCGCGCATAAATCATTTATCGATCAGCTGCCATCTGCACTCACGCCCAGTATTCTTTGCGCCAATGTTGTTCTGCAAGTATTGGAATTCCTACAAGAATCTCTACAAAAACTGCCACCCACTGCAGGCAAAAATCGTTTGCTAGCGCTCAAACATCTCAATCACTATACATATAATTTGAATGTAAATAGCGACAATGTATTACCAGCTATGTAAGTTATTTATTATGTACAATTATTTGAAGTTTACACAAGTTTATACTTAAAGAAATATGTAAATATTTTTATGTACGTGGGTTAGGAGTATTTATAAGTTATAAATCATATTTATTGATAAGCCTTTTGTTTGACTTAACATTTCTAATGATATTTACTACTTTGCAGTCAAAATCAAGCGAAAGCCTTGCAGAATCACATGCTAAATACAGCCGAGCAAATGTGCTTAGTTGCATATTTGAGCGATTTGGGCGTGACAACGAAAAAGTAAGGTGAAGGCGCACAAATTTATGAAATAATATATCGTATGGACGGAAGTATAAATGTAAAAATGTTCTAGAAATTCGTTTAAACGAAAAGAACTTGCACTTTTTTTTTTGTTTTCCAATTATTAAGCTTGTATAATTTTCGTTATCTATATTTATATCTAAACAATGGGTATAAAATAAAATAGGTGGTAATTAAAAATGTGTCTGTAGATGATTCTTCGCATTTACTGTAATTTATCATTTATGTAAGAATAATAATAATTTGGCGCGATGTACCTCCGACGAAATTAAGGCCGAGTACTTCGAACTGCTTAGTTCTCGCATCTATTAATGGAATGGGATTTAAGGGATCGAACGGGGCTATACTGATGTTGACAGTCCTTTGCCAGATATGATTCCGGTATGCTCCGTTGCAAGCACCCCGTTGTACTAGCCCGACAGCCGTGTCAGGTATTTCGTTGACCCCCCCAACCGGAGCCGAGTTTCCCTCCATATTTGTGGTGTTCGGATTCTAATTTATTTCATAGAAATTGGTGGGACCTACATGTTTTTGGCCGACTTCTAACGACATCTGCTAAAGGTAGTTGCATTTTCGCTAGGAGACGTTTCATAGCAAAAGTACACTTGGAAGATGCTAAACATAACCAACCTCGTTTTTAGAAAAACGTTTTCTAAACCAATTTTTGGTGTTACATGGCAAGGAATTGAACCAGAAACCTTCTTTGTGTTAGACCAGCACACTACCACGGTCCCGCAATTATATATATACTTTTTTTTTTATCGTTCCAAAGAAATAGGTGAAACTTCTTACTTTCCTTCTAAAGCTAACACCAGTCAAACAATTGAAACACACCCAAATGTAGCTTTATTTGTTGCGATTATGATTTCATTATCACAGCTCAACGTCGTTTTTATCGGTAAAATGTTCACAAAATCTGCATGCAAAGAGGAATACTCTTTTTTTTTTGTGGATGTATTTAACTTATTAGATTCTGTTAAATAGTTATTTCTAAAACATATTTGAATAAAATGTAACATAATAGAGAATTATGAGGCGAAAGATTTCACTAGGGATATTCTCAGACAAAATTTATTTTAGAAAGGTTATTGTTGTAACCCCTATTCATTGAATACAAAAGTGATCGCTCATGTATCTTTTTTCTTCTTCTTTTTTTGTTCTTAAACTTAGGTAAAATGAATGTTAGCATGCATTCCGTTCAAGTCAATATCAGATCCTCGAATAGTGTTTGCATCCACTAAGTCGTCTTCAGAGAATGCTTCAGGGAAGACTAAGAAAGGAAAAGAGGATTACTGGCGCAATGTGCCGCGCTTTCGGCAATCAAAATTGCTTTTGCGTGTATACAATATCTCTCGCTACAGAGCGATCATATGCCTCTCCAAATCTAATTTAAGTATTTTTACAGGTCTACGCAGACTGCAGCCATGTGCACAAATTGGGTATAAAGGCAGATGAAAATTTCCGATTTTGTCACACGACATCGGAGACTTCAGAGCACATCCTTCTGGCATGCGACACAATTGCCAGGAAAAGAGCAAAATTGTGATATCATGCCAGAGCATACGCAAATACAAACCTTCAAGCCAACTGAAATAGTCACCTTCCTGAAGGAGGTTGGCTGGGATGAGGTGTCGTCAAGAGATGTGGGCACAATTGACCTTCTGGTCGCAGTGCTATCGTCGATTAATATACCTGAATCATTTAATAAGTAAATGCTGCGATTTCAACGTTGTTAGCTTACCGCACATGTGTGTATGACGTGTGTGTATATGCGCAGGTACTTTAACTTGTACAAATCACGCATTTCAATTTGATTGATTAACGGTCATCATTTAAAATTAATTTAAATAGAGTAATGTTTTATGTAAATAATTCATTGAATTTTGATAAATTGAAGTATATCGAAAACGCAAAAAAAAAAAAAGTAAGGAAAAGGCTGTCTTCGAATGTGCCGAAGACTTTATACCTTTCATTAATACGCATCACGGATAAGTGTCTGATCCGTACTCACAATTAGTACAAACTCTGCAAAACTGTTAATTTTAAGATATATAGCCCAAACCCCATTTATCGGAACAATCGATTGTATGGAAGCTATAAGTTATGTTGGTCCGATCTGAGTGATTTTCATTGCACACATTACATATATAATATGTACCAAACTTGCAAAATTTTGCGTTCCTAGCTTTTTAATTGCAAAATTTATAGCCCAAACCCCATTTATCGGAACAATCGATTGTATGTTATGTTAGTCCGATCTGAGTGATTTTCACTGCACACATTACTTATATAATATGTACCAAACCTGCAAAATTTCACGTTCCTTTTTAATTGCAACAGTTATAGGCCAAAACCCTGTTATCGGAACAATCGATTGTATGGGAGCTAAGCGCTGTATTGGTTCGATCTTGCTGGTTCCGACAAATGATTAATATATTACAAAATGGCGGCCCCATACCAAATTTCATCGAGATATCTCTAAAATTTAGAGACTAGTTCGCGTTCAAACAGACAGACGGACATGGCTAAATCGACTTAGCTCATCGCCCTGATCATTTCGGTATGCTTATTGCTGGGTCCATCTCTTCTCATACTTACAAACATCGGACCAAAGTTATAACACCATTTCATGATCATGAAAGAAATTAAAAAAAAATATTCCAGCAGAATTTGGAGTATCAAGCGGTTCTTAACGATAATAAATCAAAATGTGATAAAATGCTCGAATATTATTTACTGCACGTGCCACACCAATGGGTAAAGTTTAGCACTCCTACAATTTATATAGACATCTTGTCAAACTCATGCGTCACAGGCGCTCCTTCTACATGTTGTTGGTATATCAAATGACAATTTCTTTAACTGCGCCATCGATCAGACAGACAGCACCTTATACCACCACTTATCTTAAAACAATTATAAATTATTGTTTATCAGTTGGTAGTGGTTGGTAGGTAGGTATGAACTAACAAACATATGTTCGGCAGTGATGATACCTTTTGGCCTTCATTAAATTTTGATTATCTGTTTATGACAAATTAGGTTTGTCAGTGCGTCAACTGTCAACTCCTTAACTCACAATCTAAATTACTTCAATCTTATTTGATGTGGATTTTAATAGGATCTTCGAAACTATTTTTTGCTCCGTTATATTATAATTTTTTTTCAAAGGGTGTCCCAAAGTGTGTTATCATTACATATCAAAATTTCCGCACCCGAAATTTATTAACTACGCTCCGGTATCGAAGAAGTTAAATATGTATATGGAAGTGTTGTAGATAGAACCTTGGAAAGCCCATGCCGAGTTAAAGGTTTTGTAGCAATGTAAGCGAAAATTAAATACGGCGAGTGAAAACTAATAATAAAATAAAAATAATAATAATAGTTTAGCAGATTAGATAAATGTGTTTCTAGTACTTTTTCGAAAACTACCCACAAACCTATTTTCTTTCTTAAATAAAAATATTAGTTCTTGTAGTGCCTCATTAATTGTAACAATCCATGGTATATGATCTCAATATGTAGTTTTTATATAATAAAGAGATCTTCCTCTAGAACTCATTTGTAGAGTTAAATATAAACATGTAAAATAAATGTTTGTAAGTTGTGTTTTATAAATTTGGAAATATTTTTTTGTGAGCCGTGTTATCGACTATTGTGATATGTATAGTGCGATGGAAAAGACAAACTTAACTGCATAATGCATTCAAATGGAAAAATTCAGCAGTTGAATATAATAATTCGCTATCATGAATTTTGTGAGAAAAAATTGTGGCAATCGAGATGAAAACAGAAAGTGACATGATAGGGATGAATAAAATTCAGAAGTGGAATATTGAAAAGAAATGTATGTAAAGGGTGTTTTTTTTAGGGGTATAGAACTTCGAATTGAAATAAAACACAAGAAAATCGTTTTAAGGTCCATCAATTTGGCTTTATTGGAAGGATAATTTTATGCCATTAATATTTAAATATGATTTCGGGCATGTGGCCGCCGCGGCTGGCTCGAATAAAGCCAATTCTACAAGTCCAATTTTCAACCACTTTTTCGAGCATATGGGGCCGTATGTCGGCAATAACGCCACGAATGTTGGCTTCCAATTCCCCTAACGTTTCTGGTTTGTTGGTGTAGACGAGCGACTTCACATATCCCCAAAGAAAATAATCCAATGGTGTCAAATCACACGACCTTGGTGGCCAATTGACAGGTCCATTCCGCGAAATTATGCGCTCATCGAATGTTTCCTTCAATAAATTGATTGTGACGTGCGCTGTGTGGCATGTAGCGCCGTCTTGTTGGAACCACAACTCATCCACATTCATGCCATCCAATTCGGGAACAAAATAGTCGGTTATCATGGCTCTATACCGGTCTCCATTAACGGTAGCTGCCTCTCCAGCATTATTGCGGAAGAAGTATGGCCCAATGACTCCACCAGCCCATAGAGCACACCAAACAGTCAGTTTTTGTGGATGTAATGGCGTTTCAAGGGTCTCATGTGGATTCTCTTCACTCCAAATGCGGCAATTTTTCTTGTTGACGTAGCCATTCAACCAAAAATGAGCCTTATCACTGAACAAAATTTTGCGATGAAAATCAGCATCGAAATCAATCTCATTTTCGGCCCATACACCAAAATCACGACGCATTGCATGGTCTCGCGGCTTTAATTCTTGCACAAGCTGGATCTTGTAAGGTCGCAAGCCAAGATCTTTGCGCAAAATCTTCAATAAAGTTGATGGACAAAGCTCCAATTGCTGTGCACGGTGGCGAATCGATTCATTCGGGTCCTCTTCAACACTTTGCTCTACAGCGGCAATTGTTTCTTCGGTGTGCACTGTTCGACGTCTCTGCGGATGCGTATTATCACATAGAGTAAACGTAGTGCGAAAACGATCCATGGTTAACCGAATTAATTGCTCTGATGGACGATTATGTCGACCATAAAATGGACGGAGCTCACGGTAAACTTCGCGAACTGAACCATTATTTTCGAAATAAATTTGCACGATTTGCAAGCGTTGTTCTTTTGTCAACCTGTTCATGATGAAATGGCAAACCAAACTGAACATAAATGACATTAGAGTTGCCAGATTTGACCACAAAATGCCAGTTTTATCTCTATTCGAAAAACAAACCTGTAAAAAAAACACCCTGTACTTAAGAAATTAACCGTTAACGAAAAGTAGGTCATATTTATAAATTTAGCACTATATTTATATATTGTGGTCGATTTTATTGTTTTGGGAGAGAATGCATGAAATACTCACCAACAACAATATAAGTAGTTATATTATTTCTATAGGTATTGATTTATTTATCTCTGCATTATAACTTTTTATTTTAATTATTTTGACTGTTTATTTATTTCGTTAACTTAAGTCGGACGAGTGCTCTAAATGATCTTAAAATTATGAAATGCTTTATTTGAGAGCTGGTGAATAGATAGCGGAACTTAATCATTGCGTCAGTCGAGTAAACTACTATTTTATAGGCAGCTGTAAGTTGTCACTCGTCGTGCAATAAAAGGATCTGCTCTGCCATAAACAATTAAAAACAGGGAAGATCAGTGATGATATATTTAAGCTGAATTGGCTTTTCGAATAGTTTTATATCTATGTATATAAAAATGCATATCAAATTTTGAGCATCCAGTAAAACAGACTGCTCGCATTATTTCATTTGTTTGCAAAATTTACGAACTTGTATGTACGTATGTGCTTTGTGTGCTAAGTTATTTCCGAATGATTCTTTGTAAATGTGTTTATAGGGCCAGCGGGTATTTTGAAGAACGTATTAATATTCTAAATGTTTGAAAATTAATTTTATGGTATGCTGTAAATTACACACTAGCAAAAAAGGTACTAATTTCAAAGTGAAAATGACATAAGAATTGTCAAAAAATGCAGTGCTGCTGCCACGAATAAATTTTAATACCTGTATAACAAAAAGCCTCAAGCTTTCAGTGGGGGTGGTTGTTTGAAGAATTTGAATATTTTATTTACTGATATTATATGCCTTAACTTCTAAAGCAACAAAAAAGTTATTTTTATTTGTATAGTCAAAAAATAAAAAAAATATGTAAAAAACAGCTGGCGAACAGAACTTTAACAATAAAAAAACTGCTAAATTGATGTTAAATCTCAGCGCTTCAATAACGCGCGCTCAGTTTAATCAACATAAGCGCTCTTCAAAGGCGTTGCTTCAAGCGCCTTCAACGAACTCGACATATTTATATGGCTGACAATGTGATTGCATTGCGCTAATCCGCCGAACGTGAATTAAAGTACATTTACTTGTGTGTGTAGGGTAAACGTGCCAGTGGAGGGACAAGTAACATTTGTTCAAAAGTTTGTACAAGACACGTTCTGGCGAGGTTACTTGACCAAGAATATATGAAAAAAAAAATCAACATAAGCACTGTAGTCTGCGCAAGGACTTACGAGGTTTCTTTTCTTACTCCGACCATTGCATTTCTTGTAGTACGGCGATGGTATGCTTCTTCATTAGAAGTGATTGTAATCCAGCGAAATCAAACCACACTTCTAATAATTAACTAAGATTAGTTATTTACGAACATCCTTAACGAATAATATCCTAATTATATACATACATATATATACATATATAGGTCAAAAGCCCTTAATAGCTGTTTGTTGAACCCTAGAAAGCTAACCTTCGCTCACTCACTACATATAAAACCTAACCATTCGGCGATTCGACGAACATTTTTTAAAATACTTATTTCTAATATAGTTATTTAATTTTGGGTTTCATTTATTGTACGCATATGTGTACCAGTTTTTAATCCTCGAAATAAAACATTTTTTTATTGTTTTGTAACAATTCAGATATATTTTTTTAAGTCTTTCAGAAAGACAGTCTTAGAAAGAGACAGAGAATTTTGAATAGCGTGTTCATCGAATCGACGAAGGTTATGTGTCTAGGGTTAACGGTCTAAACGGATTCGACCTTGCAACAAAGCACGCCACCTGTCTCTGTAATTTGCCAGCTGACGCCAATTAGAACCGTCAAGAGATCGCAGATACTTCTCCACTTGGTCTTTCAAACGGAGTGGGGCCTCACTCTTCCTCTGCTTCAATAGGTGGGTTCCGACAGGAATACCTTCCGAACCAGAGCATCTTCTTCCATTCGCATTGCATGGCCAAGCCAACGTATACGCAGGGTTTTAATTCGTTAATTCATCATTATATCATTAAATAAATCAATAAATATTAAGAAATTTAACAATAAATTCATAATCTGTCATATTTACAAAACTGAAGAAAACTATTGCCTTTATTGATGGCGTTTTTCCAAGATAATTAGATAATTAGTCCCGATTTAAATGAAATCATGCAAGTCTGTTCACTGGAAAGCCTACCCTACATATATCACAGTAGCAAGTATGATTGTATTTATTGTTGCTCGGCATTTTAAAAAGCCGCGCTGATCGAGTTGAATTGCAGCGTTAATCACATGTTACATTTGTATGAGTAACACCTATGCGCGATACACGCTTACCCTGTCTGCTTATGTTAAACAGGTGGATGCGTATATGAAGGTGTGTATAGGCACGATCGCGCACTACCCCCAAATCGACATATGTATGTGTGCGTATATAGAGCGGCACCAGCGCAGCAGCAACAAATATCGCTCAATGGTTGGGTGTGAAATAGAAAAAAGACAACAGCAACAAATCACAGTCGCATCAATAGCAGCAACAGCAATAGCAACATCAGCAGTAATCGTAGTAAGCAATAGCAGTCAGTAGGAGTCAGCACAACGCATAGTATCGGCGTGTCAAAAAGAACTTGGTTCAGCATTCTGTGTTGTGAGCGCGTTTATAAACATTTATTTATTTTTTACTTACACATTTTTTTTTGCGAAAAAAGGAAATTTTCATTAAACGTTACTGCACGCTTTAAACCGGTCAGTCATATGATGGACGTACCGTTGAGCATATGCCGGTGTGCAGTGATAACTTTTTTTTAATGAAGAAAAAAAAAATACAAAAATATAATAAAACCTAAATTTAACGTTGTGGAGCTTTGCCGTATTGCGTAATTAAGATAAAGTTACAAATAACAAATAATTTGTAACATTTAAAAGAAAATTTAAACAAAACTTGACCGGGCATACGCGTTAATTACACACAAAAGTTGTAAGCGTCACTCATGTTTTGATCTGTCATTGATAATCGAAACTCGATCAATTCGTTTAATCGTTTGCATACATTTTGAGAGCGAGTAAGTCAGAGACGTGAACGACGGTAGCTTCAACACTAAATCGTGTGTCAAGGCGCGAAATTAACAAGTCTACATAGGTGTAAACGTACATATGTAAATACAAATATATTACGACGATTTATAATAACAAAAAAATTTTAACAAATTCCGCTTTTTAGTGGTCAACACATTTGTTGTGCAAATACAAATTTACAAACGCAGCATAAATTGATTTAAAAAAATAAAAAAATAAAAAAAAATGCAACCACTTGAAATTTTTGACGCGTCGCTACCGTGTTAAATTCTACTATGTCCAAAAGTGTAACTAAACAGATAAATACTTTGTTGTGCTACTAACACTTCATTTAATGTTAAATGCTTTATTAAATTTTGATAAAATATTGCCCTCAATCCGAAAGGTCCATTGAAAAATTAACAGCAGATAAAACAGCTGTTGACGCGACTTCATTTTTATTTAAGTGTAGGTTGATTGTTTTTAGAAATTCTAATATATCAATTATTACTAACTATCTAAAATATTAGTAGATGGAAATCTTTTGAAGGATCGCAAGGTTCAATCTTAACTTTGGTCCTAAAATAAAAAGCTAGTGAATTCCACGACGCGACCACTAATCTTGTGATTTATGCTCTGCTATCAGGCTACACGGTGTTAAAACCAGCTGACCAGCAGGCTTGTTTATAAACAAGCCCCCAACCCAAAAAAGTTCCAGAATTTCGCATATTTTTTTACTTTCCTTTATCTCTTAAAATTTACTCATACGTTAACAGTAGCTGAAAGTGTATTAATATATTTTTTAAAATGCGTTTAAGCCAAACTTTAAACAATGTATGTATGTGGAGATTTGAGGGGAATTACAATAAAAATAAAAATATTTAAAGTCGAACGACAAACTTATTAACGCACTTGGGGAATGTTAAGAGTGTCTTCTGACTGTGAAAACGTTAAATCCAACTTAATTTCACACTCGCTTGTATTCATATGCAAATATGATCTCATTTATTGCAGATTTAAATTAATTTTATTAACAAAATTTTATAATTACAGTAATATTCCAAATTCGTTAACCGAATTAGAATTTTTACATATTTCATTACAATTGTAATGTATGTTAGATAATAATTTTAAATTTAATGTTAAGTCCGATACTGGAACAGCGCGATCTCCCTACATTAGAAATTTGAATGTCTTAATATAGAACGAAAACTAAATTTTTCATAAAAATTTTGTTGAGAGGTGTGCACTAGGCTTTATAAGATATTATATTTCAACAAAAATCACACATACAATATACGAAGATAATGACTTGTCAGAGGATGATATGTACTATGAAGTTTAAATTTCATTTATGACGAAAAACATTTTAATTCCAACATGTCAAAGCTAAGGTACATGCCAAATTAGCACCACTGAAATCGCCAGACATATTTTTGACAAGAAAATGTTAGAGTGGAGAGTTGGCATTCGATCGCTATCTATGGTCAGTTCGTATAGTTTTTTCTCATATTTGGTTTGCATGATCGGGCTTTGTCTTAAATTTTATGAATTTGCGTTACACCAAAAAGTGTATTTTTTCATATATGTAATACTTCTATATTGCTAGAAAATACTCAGTGCTCTCGCCAACATCAGATTGCAGATATATAGGAAACGAACGTACCAAAATGACACATTTCGTTTGAAAAATCCATGAGCGTATTTTACTTTCATTGAAAATTATTTTTGGATAAGATACAAATTTGTAATCTTGTAGTAGATTTGTATACACTTAAAATAACGGAGGCCTAGCATCAGATTCTAGTTGACTGAGGCGTGCCCATATCTAAGGGTGGAGAACAGATGCCAAAGTATTTTTAAGTTGTGGATGGGGCAAGCTGACAAATATTTCTGACCTGGGCTGATATTTGAGAATAATTATTGTAAGTATTTAGCTAACCATTATTCCTGTTTCATCCACTCCGATGTTAGTAGGTACTCATTGCCACTAATTCTTGTCGTAGTTTGTGTAATAGAAATTGCATTTTTAAAAAAATTTTTTTTTTCAATATCGGCCGTGGTATGAGGGAGTGTCTAAAGATTCTAGATGCAATTGCAGGACTATGGCTTTTCCAAGCGAGGTCGCCACTCATCTGGTGTTTTTTACCATGGAGAGATTCTATCGAAATTCCATCGGCTTAGCAGCAACCATGATCCAATAATACAGGTCGTGTAAATAGACCAGCTGATTTTTACTTAAGGCTCGAATTTTGACATTACACTCATTTCTCAGTACGATTTTGACGTTAAACTCACAAATTACAAAAACAAAATACATGGAAAATTTTTGTGTCTTTGTATGTTTGTCCAGCTGCTACGACCTGTTGTAGTTGGTTCATGGCAGCAACCGTTCAGAGTTAAAACATGTGGGACCTATATTTAATTTTTAGAAAAGAATTTGAAATATCAAATACAACCAAACTTCAATTGGAGCAAAGAAATGCACATCTTTAATTTTCTTTGAGGCAAATTACTACTATTTTGTTGTTGTTGTTGTTGTGGTAACGACAAAAACACTCCCCGAAAGTTTTGGGGAGTGTTGTCGAATTAACAGTCCTTGGCCGGATTTGCACCCGGTACGCAGTTAAACATTCTAGGTCATTTCACCCCTCCTTCCGTAAGGGGAGATGGGTAATGAGAGGTGAGAGGCATCATATCCGTAGATCAACCATCGAGTTGCACGTCATTACGCATATTAGTCGCCTCTTACGACCGGTATGCCTACCTCGAGCATATTCTAAACCCCTAACTCGCAGGGGATTACTACTATTTTCTTCAATATCGTCAAAGCAACGTAAAGCGGGTGGTCTACAGTGCTAAATTTCGATAAAAAAAGATAGGGGTTTTTCATAAAAATCTTGAATCTACTTATATAAGCTTGAACCGCTCCTGTAACGATTTGACTTTTCAGTATATTTCATAGCTAACAAAAATACACGTTTACAATACAATATCAAAAATTGACTTTCGCTGTCTCCCTTTGATTTCGATTTCAAAACACACTGCGGGCATAGCATGCTATCAATATAGAAGTATTACATATATGTGACCTGGTCTACGGAAAGGGGGCTTAGGTTTCAAAAAATCAATTTTCACTTTTTAGTTGATTCGGATGGAAGATGAGATGCTTTTTCACGTGGTAGAATCCAAAAAGTCAAAACTTGTTTGAAAGTTCCCTCCGGAAAGAGAGACGAATGAAAACAAGACAACAGCAGCTGCGCAGTATTAGAGTAAACGTCACTTCTTCAGTGTTACTTTTTTAAATGTTCCACACTAGCAACTTACACGATGAACTATAATAATATTCCGACCAAAAACAACACTTACTGAACGTCCTTGAATCCTCTGGAAAGGAGAACAATTAATGAGATAACGAGAAACTGACGAAACGAGTTGTTTATTTTTAACAGCTGTTTCCCAGAAAACTAGTTTTCGCACGTTAGCTCCCTTTTCGTAGACCAGGTCACATATGTATTTTTTACAATCGAAGACTTTCTTATAAAAATATCATTGAGAAAGTACCGGAAAAATGTTACCACATAAAAGTTCTAAGTAAATTTAGTTATCGAAAGTTAATTGTTTCCACTTAAAAATCGTAGTCAAATCTGCTTGTCAATAAATAATTAGGCACCTGTCAGTGGTAGCACACTTTCTTGAATAGTTCCTACAAAATGTAATCCACTAAGTACTTATACAATTGCTATGATAAATTCGCTGACATGAAATTAATACTTGTACAGTGTACGCGTATCAATTATGTATAAGTGAAATTCTGAAATAGGAGATTTTGAAACTTCAGGAATTATCGAAGTTCTATCGATTCCTGATTTTAGTAATAGATCTGTTCACGAGCAACAGCATAACATAAGTAGGAAACATTTTTAACTCTCTGATTAAAATACTCTGTTTATTATTTTATGAAACTTCTACTCTCTCTCTCTCTCTGATTTACTCATTTCTGTTCTCAATTTCCCGAAAGAAGGTATCAACAACTTCCGCAAGCCAATTGATATTCAAATAGCGTTTTAAATTTATACGTTTTGCAATCCATGTTAATGCCCCTGTGAAGGCCTGCCGGCCGGTGTAACGTCATTTCAATAAGTTGACATAAAATTATAGTGAAGAATTTTGTGACTTAAGCAAGAAAGTAACAATACCTGTACTTTGCTTTTGCAATTTCGTATAACTAAAAATAATGAGTTGTTGTTGAGCATTAAGAATCGATCAATTATTAGTACCTATATGGAAGGAATTAATTTTCAAGCATATGATGGTAGACACTCTTATTCAAATGTCTATAACGTAGTCAAAATAAGCTCCAAGGCAATGATAATCCTGAGCACAAAATTTAAGAATTATAAGCCTAAATAAAATATGCAAATATGACTTATATTTAAATATATTTGTAAACAATTGATCATGTTTATAGTGAGAGTTGCGTATTATTATGAATGATGTAGTATTAAACTTGATTTAACGGATTCCGAAAATGACAAACGTTTTTTTTGTTTTTTATTGGCTGTCACTACATAAAATAGGTGCGTTCTGAATTTAAATTTATTTGTAACATACATTTATACCGAACTAATTTAGCGTGAATGACATATGTACCAATATTAAACAACTGGTTCGTTTCAAAAATCCGTATTTCGAATAAAATTAAACAGTTTTAAATGTAAATAAAAACAAAGTGGTTTTACAAGCATAGATACAACAATTGCAATGTCTACCTGCAATCGTGCTGCATTGCTTAATTCAAGATATCAACCGAGTAATTTGCCAAGAACACAGCAAATTGTGCTTCTGGGGGGGTGGGCTGCCGAGAGTGGCAAGCTAGCGCAATCTTATCGAAGTTTACGTATGAAGTTGAGTTGACACTCGAAATGAATGTAATGCGATTAAGAAAATGTAGTTGTACTAAATATTTTTATTTATGCGTATTGTCAGCGAACAAATGGACTAGCGCATGGTCAGAGAATGTAAGACAAAGTGTAGCGTTTTGTAATTCTATTATATATAAATATGCGTATTGGGTTTAGGATTATGATTTTTAGAGATCATTGATGTAAATAAACATATGTACTTTAAAGTTTACTCTATTTTGAATATGAAGAACACATTCTTTAACAAGAAACTACATTGTTGGATTTAAAGAAATGGTTGCTGCTGTTGTAGTTACAGTACTTAGCCCTGCTTAGTCGGCGGATCCATTCTTGGAATGGTTCGTGACGGACGAAACAGCGTTATACTCGTACTAATATTGCTAGTACTTTGCCGGATATGAATCCGATACTAGCCCGACTGCCGTCGGAACGATAGCCTTGGCCCCGTTCAGGATAGAAGTGGATTTTAGTCGCCTTTTACGAAAAACTAGCTACCTCAGTATAGTTAGAATAAAAAAGGAAAATCTCAAACTATTTTATATGTTTTATGTAGGCATAGCTTCATAACTCAGGTAAGGTTAGGTTGAACTTATTCAACGGTTATAGTAGTTCTTTAAGGGCCGCTTTCATAAAATCCGGTAAATGCTAACCGGGGTTTAATTGACGTATTTTATACGGTTAGCTGTCAAATTATTCGCCGATTAGGCTTAACCGACCTTTATAAAAGTGGCCCTAAACTGTTTAGTAGAAAATTCCAAAAAATAAAATTCCCTGCGAAGATTTTTAGTTTCTTTCTGTTTCGATATAAAACCGTAGTGAATGAAAAGTCTGTAATCTTAAAACGGGTTTCAAACTAATCTGAAAAGTTTAAACGTTTTGCCGATGAAAGCAGAAACAATTTTTTTATTTCTGGAAAGCTTATTCAAGTAATTTTTTATGTGTCGAAAAACAATGGCCCATAATCATAGTCAAATTAAAATAGAGTTTTATCAACTTAAACATGATTCTATAGTAAACATCATTTCATGTCTGCCATAGTAAACTTAAAATACATTTTATGTCTAAGACGGAGTTTTAATTTTAAAATGCCAAAAATGTCATTTTAACATATTAAAATCACGGGTTGTGTCTACGGTTGTGCTTGTGACATCACTTACTCCAAACTTGAGTTTGGCTTTTTTCGCTTGTTGCTACAGATATGCCACGGTTTGTGAGTTAAATAGCTGACACAGGGTGACCCTGCAAAACATAAACAATTTCCTCATACCACCAACCAACTTAATTTTTTTTCATAAGGGGACCCTGTTACTTTAAATTTGAGGTAAAATCTTTGCTTAATATGACTATGATAGATCAACATTTTAAATGTCTTTTTAAGTCAAGTAAAAATTTTAATTAAAAAGCGTGTTAAGCAACGACTATGATTATGGGCCAATGTCCCTGGTGCGGTGCAAGTCGGTTCGAATCCTGTCAACTAATTCGCAAGACGTTTCTTGTTTAAAATTGAAACTCTTTTCAGCACACGTATTTTTTTGAAAAGTGCTTTAGTTGCAATTTTAAACCAAATTTGGTTTGGTCATATATAGTCCAAATAAACTCAATCTAGCAAATAAGCGTTCAAGTATATAGGTATTTTGAATGCCCCACATTGCAGCTGGACTCACTGTTAGATATGGGTTGACTGAAAATCAGGCACAATCGATATATAAAAATGCTGTGTGTTATAAATGTTATCGATTCATAAAAAATTATTAATAATTTTAAACAAATGGTTTACAATAAATATAACAAAAAAAATAATAAATAGTTCACAATAAATACTAGCGTCAACGGTTAATCACAAAACATAATTTCTGCTAAAAAATCACGAACAAGGAATAAATTTACGATATATGTTGAGCTTATTACTTCTACCGTAGATATTTGGCTAACTGATTTGTTTACTTACATTTTGTACCTTCAATTGCTAACCAGTCTATTATTCAAAGTGAATATGTGACAATTTATTGAATTGACACAAAATATTCGGCACCTATGTAGGTGGGCATGCAAATATGCAGAAGTCGGCAGATGACATAAATGAAGCGTCGAATATTTTAAACGTCATAAGTATAAAGCAAATAAAGCAATTGATGAAAAGGTTTTAAAAGTCTTTGTTTACAAGAAAATATGTCACAGCTGGTCACAATGAAAATACTTAAAACAAACATCTCGAACATGTGCTTTTCCAGATTTTTTATTTTTGCTTATTGGCTGTATATATAAATAGTAAAAAGGTAGATTTCGTGGATATAAAAATTACTTAAAAGCAATAGTTTTTCGTAAAAATTACATATATGCAAAATAAGTGAATAGCATTTCCTTTGTCGTTTTCCATCGGTGTTGCGAAGAATGTCACTAATAAACAAAATTTAGCACTGATCACGTCCATATTTAGATCAAATAAGCATGCATTTACACCTGCACACACAAAGTGACATACTCTTGCTCACTTACAAACTTGACAATTGACGCCGCCTGTTTTTTACCTATTTATTTTCATGTATTTGCTAAAAATTTTAAGCTACTAATTTTTGCTAAATGAGCAGCAGGGCTGTTACTTTCGGTACATACCGTACGTTAAATAAATGTCAAACAACTGCTAATAAGCAGCGAAAAGTACACAGTATGACATAGATATGTACATGTAGTAGGGAAACTGCATCTTATCACATCCATACAACCATTTAGAGCATTATACGAGGTGTGTTCAAAAAGTATCGCGAATTTTGTGTTTTTTCAAAAATTATTTATTTATTCATGAATATCTATTTTGTCCCCTTCAAAGTAATCCCCATGAGATATTATACACTTGTGCCAACGGTTTTTCCAATCTTCGAAGCACTTCAAAAAATCATTTTTGTATCTTGTTCAGCTCCTCCTTCGATGCCGTCTTTATCTCGTGAAGAGAAGCGTAACGTCGTCCTTTCATGGGCCTCTTCAGTTTAGGGAACAAGAAAAAGTCACAGGGGGCCAGATCTGGGGAATACGGTGGCTGCGGCATCATTAGTGTGTTGTTTTTGGCCAAAAAGTCGCGCACAAGCAACGATGCGTGAGCAGGGGCGTTATCGTGGTGCAAAAGTCAATTTGTGTTCTTCCACAAATCCGGGCGTTTCTGGCGGATTGCTTCGCGCAAATTGCGCATAACTTGCAGGTAATATTCCTTATTGACCGTTCTTCCCTGTGGCAAGAACTCATGATGCACCACGCCCCCGCAATCGAAGAAAACTGTCAGCAAAACTTTCACATTCGACCGAACTTGGCGCGCTTTTTTCGGTCTTGGTTCGTGCGGCAGCTTCCATTGAGATGATTGAGCTTTGGTTTCCACGTCATAACCATAAACCCACGATTCGTCACCAGTTATGACCCTCTGGAGCAAATTTGGGTCGTCGCGGACAGAGTTTAACATCTCATTAGCAATGTTCATGCGATGCTGTTTTTGGCATTGTTTACCCGTACTAGTTTGGCATCTTCTTTTGCGAATCGGAGTGGAAGGCAATGGATGAATGTACTCCGAGAGAGTGGAATGAAGGAAATCCCGTTCAGAGTTGCTTTAAAGTAAAAACTACAACTAAAAACTTCAATTTAAACTGAAATTTACATTCTGTAGGAAGTGATAAGGTGTTATAACTGCTTTATATTCAATAATTTGGGTGTTTTAAGTCTTCACAATCAATATTGCAGTATTTAAATTTGATTGTTTTATTATTGCATACAACGCACCCTGTGTGGGTTGTGTGTGTGTGCAGATTCGGAGTAACTTGCGCTACTAGTAGACATATACTATGGTTTTTGGTCACAATTGAGCAATTTTGGTAAAAAAAATAGGTAAAAATCGAAGACGATCCAAAACACGTGCAAGCAAAGCAGCTGTCAACAATTAACTGAACATTCAAAATGGCCGAGCTTGTCGGCATAAGTGAGAGACATGAGTACCAACATAACGCCACAAAAAATTCGAAATTCGAATATACGTAACCAGCGAAAATTCAAAATTCGCGATACTTTTTGAACACACCTCGTAATTGTCATGAAAGCATTTTTTAGGCAAAAACTAAAAAGTGGGGACAGTCACTTTCTTGAAGCTATCACCAAAAACTCTGTGTTTTTTGAGAGACTGTAAGAGTTAAACGACGTCAGATCGGTAGATAGGTTGTAAAAAAAGTCGACCCACTTTTTCTTATGCACGATTATAGGTAAGCAAAAAATAAATCACGCAAGAGCGTAAGGATCTATCTTTAATGTATCGCAAAAAAGTAAGGTAATAAAAATGAGACACTTGAAAGTGAAGGCATTTATATGTATTTACTTAATTATTATCATTTACGGAAACTGTTATAAGGGCACCAGTGTGACCAGGTGATAGAAAAAAAAGGTACAAAAGGCTAAAATTAAGAAAAAAAGAAGCTAAAAAAAGTCAGTCAAAATTTTTTATTTTAGTTTAAACTGTATATAAAGCTGTAGACATAACTTAGAGGAACTATTCTTTATATTTCTTATGCTTGTAAGCTGGTCTGATCTATTCGTGAGGGGTGCGAATAAAACTAAGTTTTTTCCACCTTACAGCACAATGTTTCGCTAAGATTTTCTTAGCATCTTCAGGGGCGTCAACTGAAATGGGTGGATTTTACTTTAATTATATTTAAATTAAAACACACCTGCCGATACCATCATTAGTGGTAAACTTGTCAACTAGAACTATTCTTGTTTCAACACATATTAGGCACATTTTCCTTGACTAGGATTTTTTTCAAAGAAATAAATACATACTACAGAAAAATCACTACAAACTAATTAATTATATAATATTATCTTCGTTTGATGGATCAGAAGAGCTTGAGTATGCGTACAAAGTTTGTGTATTTATCAAAGAGATAAGATCATCGGTAATTTCAAAATCAATGCAACATTTGGATAAGCGTTTTAACGAACATCTAATATTAAGCAGTGAGCTAAGCATTTTAATTTTTAATCTGTTCCTTAACTTAGTTTTTAAATTGTTCATGGCACTAAAAATTCTTTCAATCTCCCCATTACTGAAAGGTAATACCAAAAAGCTTAATACGAATTCGACCAGTTCTAAAAAAGAGGGTTCGTTTAATGAATTTTTATGTTCTCGGGGTTCCGCCACTGCAGCTCAATTAATGCTACTTGACTTAGAGAATACCTAGGGCCGGTTTCGCCAACGCGACTTAACTTAGTTAAGTCCCGATTTTCACTTTTTCAGTTTCACCATCGAACTTAACTAAGTCACAACTTAGTCAGCCTGCCAGCTGACTTATTCTCGACTAAGTCAGTGTTGCTGTCGTTCAAAACTTAAATGTCAGTAATGCTCCTAATTTGTTTTGTACAATGTCCCAGCAGGAAAATTCGTGAAGCATGACTTTAACGGCGTATGCGTAGATGCATGTGAACGCTTGTTTTCTAGCATGCAACCATTACGAAACTATCGTTTTCAATTAAGCGCTAAATTTGGTACCTTCCAACTAAAGAGAAATGGGTGTAAGATCAATACATTCCTTTGTGTATGGCCATACATGCCCATTTCCCACTGGGGTATTAGGATGCGCAGAGTTGTCTGGTATGAAAAACTACTACTATGATCGGGTTGTTGTGCTCAAAATTATTTAAGTCGCTTAGTTGGTGAAACCCAAAATTAAGTTAGTCTCGAATCTGTGCTAACTTAAGTCACGACTTAGTTTTAGTCTTAGTCGCGTTGGTGAAACCGCCCCTACACTTTTCTTCTTGAAAGTAAGAAAATACATCCGGCTTTGTAACTTTCAAATAATTATCAACTGAAAAAAAATGTATCTTTTGTAAAGAGTTCATATTATGAGGTAGGCGATGTTGCAATTGGGTTACCAACTCCATTAAAAATAGTTGACAATTTTTAAGAATAATTTTCTGTATTCGTCATCAATACTAGCTTCATTTAACTTTAATTTTATATGAAAAATATGGTGTTGGGACCGGAAAAGGTTTGAGCAAAAAAAGGCTAAAAAAAAGCCACAAAGATAAAACAAAACTATGGGGCTAAAGGGAAAAAAAGCCTAAATTTAGCCTCGAAAAGACTAACCTGGTCACACTGAAGAGCATACAACTGATAGCAAATAAAGTTTACCTGAAAATTTCTATCAACAAATGACAAGTTTTCATATAAATTCAACTTGATATACATATATGAATATGACATACAACTCAGTGTAGTGTTCACAAGAGTGAACCTTTGGATCTTTGGCTGTATCTAAGTTAGATATTATTAATGGCATGTCTTCTTTACAGCACTCAACTAAAACTGATTTGGATGGCATATCCTCATTTCTACTAAAAAATGCTGTATTTCGGTCTGGGTACCTTTAAACCATATTTTTAATCTTTCCCTTGCCAACTTTCAAATCAGGTAACAAAAATGATGTAAGAAACTACAGACCTTTTTCTAAGCTGACATCCTGCTCTAAATTTTTTTAAAAAGTTGTCAAAGACAAATTATACTTCTTTCTTAAAGAAATAATCGATCCGCATCAACATGGCTTTGTCTGTGGGCGTTCCACAGTTACAAACCTGGCTAAACTTTCCCAATATTGCATTTCAGCTTTTTAATCTGGTCACCAACTTGACGTTGTTTATACTGACTTTTCGAAAGCTTTAGATACTGTTGCGCATAGTATATTGTTGTTCAAGTTAGAAATGCTAGGTTTCCATTAAAATTTTCTTTCTTGGTTAGAGCCTTACCTCTCTAACAGAATCTCATACGTCGAAATAAGTCACACTAAATCTTATCCTTTCGTTTCTACTTCAGGTGTGCCTAAGGTAGTATTCTTGGTCCATTGCTATTTCTGCTTTTCATTAATGATATTCGAACATGTTTTGATCATGCTAAATTCCTACTCTATTCAGATGATTTAAAAATATATAGCGAAATAACCTGCCTGCCAGATACACTGTCTTTGCAAAGTAATCTGAATAATCTATCCGATTGGAGTGTAAGAAATAAACTATCGCTTAATATAAACAAATGCTTTCAAATGACTTTCGCTAAAATTTTAAATCCAATTTTTACTACCTACAATATTTCTAACATCTGTCTCTCTAATGTACGTGAATTCTCTGATTTAGGTGTTGTTTATGACTCTGGTTTCACAATTGTTAATCACATCAACTATATTATACCTAAGGCTTATTCTAATTTGGGCTTCTTGTGACGTTATGCGCGTGACTTTAAAGACCCATATACTAGAAAAACGCTTTATAATTTTCTAGTAAGATCAAAGTTAGAGTATGCCTTAATAATCTGGAACCCAATTTTTTCTTTACACTCCGATAGGATTGGAAGAGTTCAACGCAGATTTGGTCGGTTTGCTCTGCAACCTCTTCACTTTGACGAGCCGTTTCTATCGTATACGGCCCGCTGCTTATTAATAAACTTGAAATCGCTTATTCAAGACGTATAATACGCTCTCTTTTGTTTGTGTATGACATTGTTTCTGGCATGATCAATTGCCCTGACCTATTGGATCAGATTGGCTTCAATGTAGCCCAAAGGCTTTAAAGATCTCAACTTCCGTTTTATGTTAAAACCCTTAAATCCAAATCCACCCATTACTAGGTCGCTTATTGAACTCAATAGAATTTTTATAAATCTTGATTTAGATTTTGCTCATTCTAGAGTTATATTTTTTATCAAAACTTGTATCAAATTACTTTTAAGTCATAGTCTTAAGTATTATCCATAAGAAACTTTGTACATCTAGTCTCTAAGGTTTTGTTGACCATTAACTGAAATAAACGAAATGAAATTAAAAGCAAATTAAAGAGTTATATTTAAGGAAATACTACATAGGACAATAAAATACCTTGTGAATTGCCTTAATATATTTATATTATATATTATATATATTTAGTATGTCGTTTCTAAATTATTTTGATAATGTAACGAAACTTAACCCAGATAAACCTGCATTACTTTTTTGCGATTTTTTTGAAGCGTTTGATGTATTATTGCTTAAGTGGCCCTCAAATAACCTGGAAATTATCATTGCTAAGATTTCACCCCCACCCCCTTAAAAGATTTGCTCTCCATTCTCACAACACCCTTTGTTTACTTGTAACGAATTTTTCCTCTCATCAATGTATTTTTCCTTAACAAAATGATTAACGCAAGCGTCATCGCTCATTTATTTTACTCAATATTTACTTTACAAATACATCTTCAGCACATATATTATCACTTATAAAGCACTCAACATTCATTCTAAAATAATGAATATGCAATTCTAAAGTTTGTAGCGGTAGAAGACGCAAGTCTTTAACACATAACTAAGTTATCGATAATAAAGGGAAGAGTCAAAGTCTTGAAGGGTGTTTTAAACATTAAGCGGAGGTTACACTAGAAGACTGTTTATGTGTTTCCAGTTACATGAACACTTCAGCAAAATCGAAAGAAAGTTAACTTGCATTTGTCAATGCAGGTGATTCTTCTAAGATGCCTATGCAAAGTGAAAGGTATAAATGAGATTATTTTGAGACAAATGCGAAAGTCAACTCTTGCCATGTCATGGAAATATTTTGATTTACAGATTCATTCACATTGTTTCTTCTCTTGGCATATCAAGACATACTACCTCCCGCCTCTATGTCGGTTCATTATTTCATATAACCAAGCTAAACGCATCTCCTATCAGCATAAAAACCATATCTCAATCATTAATTGAAGCAAGTACTTTCTTTGTAGAACAGAATATACTTTCGCCTCGTTATGCGATTACTTAGTATCAGTAAGCTGCTTATAAAAAAGTAATTAACTACTTTAATTAATTGGGTAATTGCTTCAATTCTAATCTACTGACAGATGTGATATATGCACTAATAAAAAAAAATGTATAATATTGTGTATGATCATGATTATGTTTAAAACGTATAGTGGATTCTAGCAATTTATATACATTCTTACAATACTTCAGTTATTCAAGCAGATAAGAACTAAGTACCATGTATTCCTAGCTTTTGTTGAAAAAGTATAGTAGTAGTTGAATGGAGATCGATTTTTCATATCTTATCGATATTCCTTAGAGGCGTCGTCTCGTATCTCACAGGAACTGCAACTGCTCAAAACCAATTGCGGGTTTCTCTAGGATTATAAATTTAAAATACTGAGGCATATACATATGTATATCAATACTCGATAAAAAGCATAATCAGAGAGAAACGCAAGACGGATGTATCCTATTACTACTTTATTACTCGACAATCTTTAATGTTTATTAATTTGAGGGGCATTACAATAAGAACAAAGTTTAATTCATATCGCATTACATGACATACGAGTACAGCATTAAACCGCTTATATTTTTTTATTCGCACACGCATTCCTCATTTGCCTGTCAAACACTTGCGCCATCATTAAATAGACCAAGTGTCAAACGAAAAAATCTAAAATTTTTGATTTTCATTAACGCGAGCCGATTGCGCCGATTGTTATGGAAACCACCGGTTGCTAAGGTTACACCAAGCAAACCTTGATCGTTGCCAAGGGTCATAATCTGCTTGAATCAATACATTTTTGCCCATTTAAAGAATTTTGCGAACGTTGAAAATTTTGGAAGCGCATACAATATGACAATATTTGTAAAAGTTCGTTAAACCTCATAACCCACTGCGAAACCCCTGCTATACAAATCCGTTTACCAATTGATATCTATAAACAAACAAATCTCCTGAGCTCATATCTTATGAATATTTGCGAAAATATCGTTTTGTTTGCTTTGAAGCGAAAGGTCAAGAAAGTATGGATAACTTTATTTTGGCTATGTTATCATAACTAACAATTTGTCACAAAAGACTAATTGGTAAATAAAAACAAAGATTCTAAAATAATTTTTTTTTTAGATATATACATACATATATTTATAACTTTTTTGTTTTATTTTAAATTCTATCTATGGAATGGCCAGTTTATATAGATGTGTATATATTTAATATGTTGTATTTTTTTGTGGTTTTTTTTGTTGCTGCGGGCAAAATTGGTGTGTCTTTAGGTATTTTTAATCTAAATATTGCTCTGAATTATTATCGATAAATTTACACAACCGTTTTTGATAACAGCGTGTAAACACATTTAACGGTAACGGTAAACATAAGCAATACAAATATTGTCATCAAAACGGTTGATAGCATTGTCTTATATGTTTTTCGTTCGATTTTAAGTGCTAATATCTTGTAAAAAAAATCACTTAAAAATTAGTTACCCTCTTAATTAACAAATGCCTGCGTATCGGTGTGCACGGTGTTAGCATAAGACCCAGATAAGGCTCAACTACTTGAAACAATACTTAAGTGTTAACTTCGGTGGAATATTGCAATGTTTTCTATTTTATGTATTTGAACTTTTTTTTGCTATTGGATGTCACTTTTTCTACCAAGTGCTTTGTTACCTTTGAATGCTCTTATAAAATGTAGCGCAATCAGTTTACGTTCTATATTATAAGCGAAATGTGCGCGTTGCGTAGAAAACGCGAAATTTTCAATTCCTTTAAGTTTGCTATCGATTAGACAAAAATTGCGCGAAAATTACCTTCAAAAAGAATTCCATTTATAAATAAAAATACTAAAAAAAAAATGTATCAATGTAAAAAAAATACACCAAAATGCTTTATTTTTTGTTTTCAAAAACATTTGCTGCATTTCGTTTGTCAACTGATCGTAATAAAGAGCTTTGCGGAGGACATCGGCAGCAGGATTGTGCTAGTAGAGTGATGTCACCGCGACGCTTAATATTGTTGCTTATGTTTTACATCGCCTACTTGATGTTCGGCGCCAGCATCTATTATCACATAGAGCATGCGTTGGAAAAAAAAACTCGTGCAGATGACCTCAAGGCCCGAATTGAAATGAACAGTGAGTATTTTAGTACTTTTATTCTTATATATCTTCTGCGAATTATAATAAGAAATTTATCAAAAATTTTAGTCAAAATATTGGATATTAGATTTTCCTTTGACGCAAACTATAAAATATAGTTATATCTCCAAGAGTTCAAATCTGTTCATACCAATTGGCAAATAAGAAATTAAAAAAAGGTTATTCTAGGTTGATAGAAATCGTGTGTAGTAATACTGAATATGGTACTGCATTGAATTCGTGAATGCATTCAACGCAATTAATCGCTTACAAATTCGCTGTCAAAAGTTGAGCTGTGTCTGCTTTGAAGCAACTTTTATTTCAACAATGTCGCCTCATGTAAACGACGCTTCTTATTAAATGTCGATATAATGTACAGTGTTTACTTGGTGGCAGTAATTATTTCACTTTGGCATATCCATTTTTTGTACCAAAGCATTTCGGGATTTTTTTGTAATTTAATTTATTCGCATTAAAATTAAAAAATAAACGTATGGAGCGATAGGTATATCATCATAAACCTCTCAAGAAATTTTCGCGTCGAGCTTCTCTTCCAATTTCTGGTGTGCTGCTTCTAATTTTTCCTACAAATTGGCGGGACCTACAGTTTTTTTGCTGATTCTGAAGGCATCTGAAATTGAAATTTTGCTGAGAAGCCTTCCATGGCAGATATACACTCGGAGAGTTTGTCAAACCACTGTGAGAGCGACCTCGTTTTGAAAAAACCTTTTCAAACCACTTTTGATGTTACCTGTACCAGCGCTCGAACCATGGACCTTCGGTGTGGTAGGCAAACAACACTACCGCCACACCACGGCGGCTGCAAATAATCGCTTCAAAGTTCGCTGTCAAAAGTTGCTCTGTGCCCCTTTTGTAGCAACTTTTATTTGAACAATGTCGCCTCATGTAAACGACGCTTCTTATAACATATCGATATGCAGTGTTTACTTCTATCTATCTATGGCGCGATATACAACAGGTATATCATCATAAACCTCCTAAGAGATTTTTGCGCCAACCTTCTCTTCCAATTTGTGGTGTGCCGATTTGAATTTTTCCCTACAAATTGGTGGGACCTACAGTTTTTTGCCGACTCCGAACGGCATCTACAAAGGAGACGAATTTTTTGCTGAGAAGCCTGTCATGGCAGAAATACACTCGGAGAGTTTGCCAAACCACTGCCGAGGGGCGACCCCGTTTTGAAAAACTTTTTTCAAATCACTTTTGATGTTACCTGTACCAGGGCTCGAACCATGGACCTTCGGTGTGGTAGGCCGGCAACACTACCTTCACACCACGGCGGCCGCCGTATCCTTTTTTTAATCAGTGTATTTCCGGAAATATATTGTAATTTCATCTACTAAAATTATCTTCCCGAATATCAGCTTGAAAATTCATTTGCTCTCAAGCTTTTCTAAAATTATTCTTCATAAGAGTTAATAGAGCACTTTATCAAATCTTATCATCTCTTTGTCGACATATGTACACCAGTGCGAAAAAGTCCCTCTTCATTGAGCTCGTGCTTCTACAGAAACCACAGAAGAGCACGGTTAATAAAATGAATATAAGTAGTTTGGTGACTATCAGAGTAACATTATGAAATAAATTTTTTTTTAGCGTCACAATATTTAACAGTTATTTGCAAAGTAAATGTAAACAGTTTGAAAATTTGCCTAAGTGCATAAACGTGGTTATTCACATAAAACGAAAAATTTCGACTCATTAAATTTGACGCTTGTATTTTATGTAAATTACTCTACCATTCTGGAATTACCATATACTTACTAATATTAGTGGCTGAGAATTTTTCGCCAAACCGCAAGTTTGCACATTTACTTTGATGCGATGCCTGCCCCATTTAGTCATCGATTTCCACTGATAAAAAGAAGAGTACAAAAGCCCAATTGTTTAAAAAATTAACGCTGTCCTTAAAAAAGTTCAATTGCATTTTTTACAAAACTAAAACTGTTCTTTTTCTTAATTTCCGAAATAAGTTAAACATATGCATTTTTTACATATATCACTAACTATTTAATCATGCACGATTTGCTAACATCAATTAAATTTGTTAGCACTATTAAACGCAGCGATTTATTTTTAACACTACAATCATTTCAGTTTGATTATCGATTATCACATGCACATGCACATCACTGTCACTGAAACACGCGCATTGTGTGACTATAAATTTCGATTTATTAGCATAGATTTTGTCTAGTGTTAATTTCATATATAAATAAATTTAGCGGCAGCTTCGTACTTATACTTGCTTTTTTTGTGGGAGTTGAATATCTTTTTAGTCATGTCCAGTGTGAAATAAAGAGAAACCTAGAAAATGTGTGATTTTGCACGAATGTGTATTTTTAGCTGCACGCATTGACGTAGTGGCGTTTTGTTTGCCCAGACTTTTAAATGATAACTATTTTTACTTAGTCCATAATATTTTTCACTGGTGGTATAGTGTAAGGATCGATATCGTGAATGCAATTAAATTTACTAAAAAGTATAATCAAAGCGGTCAAAATGCTTTCGATCTTAAGGTAGAACTCTATACTAGCTTTTTACGCGTTCTAGACTTCAACTAGTTCTTTAGCTGTGTGAAGGATATAGCTAAAAAACGGGGTGGTCCAACCCTGTTAAAACTGTTAGTTTCTTGTGATTTCCGTAAGGAGATGCTTAAGAATCGATATTAGTTAGGGAGAGCGATGCATAGGCAGCGCGAAGCAATTTCAACAACAACAAAGCACATAGAAGATGAAGAGTCTGTAAAATGTATAAATAATATTGACGGACAAGTGCAAGTCTGCATACCGAAAAATAATCTATTTAGCGCATCATGCAGACGACTAACCCTGATTAAATAAACATTTCCTTTTTATCGATTTCAAAACAGCGTTTTATAGAACGAATAGGAGGAGTAGGTCTCTTTCTCTGATTTTTGTTGTCCTGAAAAACTTATAGAGCTGTACTAAATGACAAAGGGTAACACTACCAGCTCCGTCCATATAAGAAGGGGTCTCTCCGAACTGTTCGCTGCCAAACGACGCGTCAAGCAAAGGAATTATAATGTTTCTTTAACTTGATTCCCTTGCGCTTTCTGCGAATATTTATGGGATCTTATGCGCTGTCGATACTGAATTGTATGAGCTTCATGCACGGCTCAATATATGTACATACAAACAATCCAGTGGCTACCCTGCAAAAAATGCAATTAGTCTACGATAAATCCGGGATGAGCCGTAAAGGAGTACGCGACCAATGCGAGTTTTTATCTCTATAGGTGGCTTGAAGACTCATTGTTTATGCCTGAACGGATAGTGTCGCACAGATCCCATTTTCTCCCCTGCGGGTGTTGTGGAACAAGTCTACTTCCAACACCTATAAGTGTGCTACACAAATTAAAATCGACTTATCCCATAACCCACATTAGACGAAAGGTATTGATGGAGAAGCATTCTCTTTAGAGATCAGTAGTACAATTTTGTATAGTCTGACTCATGGCATGCTTACCATGAGACTGACTTACTCAAACAATGTATCTGGCGGGCTGGTGTAGAGCAACTAGTCTTCCCTTGATGGTCTTATTGGAGTAGTAGGGCAAAACAAAAAAAAACCAATTTTACAGTTTGTTGAACTAAAGAATTAAAGGGTTCAGGGAGTCGTGAAAAGTAAATACGTCAAGTAAATACGACGATTTTTGATTCTCCTTTCACTTTAAATTTTCGATTAGAAGTGAACTGAAGAAAGCTAACGGCAATATAAATTTGGTGTTAACGTCAAAATTTCATAAAATTCAAAAATCGGATTTTTTTAAAATTTAAACATTTTAAGTCATAAAAAATACCTTTATTCTTACAATTCTATAATAAGCAAGAGCAACTTGTATCCACGCAATTAAAAATGTTCTCCTGCAAACAGTTTCCATCAAAAATATCAGAATGGCATTTTGGAGCTCAGTGAAGTGAATAAATTAAAACGTCAAGTGATAAGTAAAGCGAAAAGATAAAAAATAAAAATACACGTGTATCGGCGATTTTCATGTACACGACAGAATTTTTTTTTATGTATAATTATACAATGTACACGTCAGCACTTTTTTTTATGTATAATTATGCAATAAATAATATATATAATTATACAACAAAAAAAAAAAAAAATTCTGATGGTTCATGAAAATCCCCGATACACTTGTATTTTTATTTTTTCTCCCCTTTCCGAAAAAGTATACAGTGAAACCTCCCTTGGGCAAAAAATCAACGGCAGTAAATTTTTGTCCGCTCAACAGAGGTGTCCGCATGAGGGAGTTGGAAGGTATTTTATAAATCTTTTATTGCTCACCATTTTTTCATTTAAATAAAATATATTTGTATAACATTGATCAAACCAAATATGTGTATATTTATTATATATTATGTATTATTTATGTAATATTTATTACTTTCAAACTTTATAAATGTACGTACGAGCTTGTACATATGCATATACATATACACATCTCATTTACAAACAGTAATAACAAAAATAAAAATTCCACTTCGGAGAATTTATTACATAAAACTAGAAATATAATTTCTTGTATAATTGGCCCAGATATGGGAATATTTTGGCTTCGCGCCTTGTAAAACCACTCTAAACACATTTCGCAAATTTTTTTTTCCATCTACTTTCATGAAAGACCTTTTATTTTCAACATTGCTTCCAGACATCCATTTCGGATATCTTCTTTATTTTTAACAATGAGCGCGGCCTGGGTTTTCCCAATTTTAAACCTAATAACAGAAATCGGTTTAATTTTCTCTAAGCTTTACATACATAGTTAAGTCCATTTTTATTCGCTAGAAAATGATTGAACACACGGAAAGTTAATTTACATATGTTTCACGACAACCTTTCGGCTAATGCGCGTACAGACAAATTGTTTTCCTCACTCGCGTGTATGATCTCAATTTTATATTTTAAGGTCAGGTTTGAGCTCGCCATCGTGTTATGTGTTTGCACTATCACTCAACATAATTCACTGAGCAAACCCAACTAGGCATGCACTTTAAAAAACACTGGGAATCCAATTTTTAATTTATATACATAGTATGTACACAATCAATACGACGCTTTTAAACGTCTTTATAAATGTAACGAACGTTTCGTTGGCTCATTGTATATTGTTATCTAAACCTATATCTTGTCCGCCTATGAGGGGTTCGCGTCCGCCTAAGAGAGGGTTTTGTTTGATTTGTTATGAAATGAAATCTCTTTGTCCGTTGACAAGAGGCTCGCGTCCGCTCAATAGAGGTTTTGGTTCAGTTTTGTAGCAAATGACTGTCGGCGTCCGTCCAAGAGAGAGTCCGCCTAAAGGAGGGAAATTTGTTCTAAAAATTTTATTTTAAACTTGGTGCATAAGAAAATGTCCGCCGCTAAGGAGGTGTCCGTCTAATAGAGGTTTCTCTGTATTTGGTTCATAGGACAGAACTAAAGCTCGTTTTTGTAACGCAGTGTTATATATGTAATGTGTGTAGTGAAAATCACCCAGACCGGACCAACATAACATATAGCTCCCATACAATCGATAGTTTCGATAAATGGGTTTTGGGCTATAAATTTTGCAATTAAAAAGCTAGGAACGTAAAGTGTTGCAGGTTTGGTACCTGTTATGCATGTAATGTGTGTAGTGAAAATCTGCAAGATCGAACCTACATAACATAAAGCTCCCATACAATCGATTGTTCGATCGGGTTTGGGCTATGTATCTTTAAATTATCAGTTTTGCAGAGTTTTTACTAATTGTGAGTAAGGATCGGACACTTAAAACCGTGATGCGTATTCATGAAAGGTATAAAGTCTTCAGCACAGTCGAAGACAGCCCTTTCCTTACTTGTTTTTTTTTGCATTGACATACATCGATCACCACATCCCAAAAACCCAGACATGCATGACTGAGAAAAGCAACGACAAATCAATGAATGAAAAAATCAAGAATTCGTAAACAAAACATTGACATCGAACTTGAAAAAAAGTTCGTTACCAAATTAAGGGGGTGTTGGTTAGGTTTGTAATTCATAGTCGCACGTACAAACAATAGTATGTAAATTTATACTGGACGAATGTACGACTCGCTGACCAACAAGTTGAACAAGCACAGCTACTAGTACTTCGTCGTTTAATTTCTTCCGTAAACTAACGACAACGGCGGCCACGAATTAATTTGTATGTTCAACACACCTACGATTGGTTTGTTTTTATGATTATTTGCATTGTTATTCCTTTTTTGTAGTTTTTTTCTTTGTTAATTGAAATTTAGCTGAGCGACTAATAAGCTCAACACAAACTAAGCGAATTGCCCAATGAACCAACTAAACAGAGCCAATTGATGTGCACTCGTCGGCCGTATCACTACACATACACACACAGACTAGGCTTTGTTTAGTATGCTTGCGCGCACATAGTTTCCGCTTGCCGGTTTGAGAGTGCTGGATAAATGTTTGCGTGGGGTTGTATGTTCCTGCGCGGAAGTATACATTTCAGCTCGTGTGCGCGGAAATCACTGATTTCAGTACCTTTGTGTGATTTTTGGGTTATAAATCGCTGCGATAGTGTTAAAGAAAATTGTAAGTGCCTATTATAGCCCAATTAATTGTCAAAAGCCTCTTTGTTTTTGCCGCCATATAATGCGACGTCACTGATTGATGATATTCGGAAGTAGCGGCATTTCAAATGTCAAGGTAAATGTGTCGCTATGATAATGAAAAAATAAAAAACCAGGCTGGATATTGCTATCGACTTTACCTGTGATTACATGTAATCGATCTAAATATATATCGCTGATGATTTAGATTTTTTTGTTTGATTGTCATGCTTGATTGCGTATTTAGTATGTAATTCGTAATATTTGTATTCAATTAATCCAGAGTAATCCGCATATCAGCCAATCAGTATTATTTTGTTTTCTTATTCGTTTTCGAATTGTAATTTATTAATTTAGATTACATGCTGCTTTAACAACAACAAAACCAAAAAACCAATGAAATCGGCTTGTGATTATTTTAGTTTTTGTTTTATTCCGAAATATTTTTATGATGGTAGTGTGCTAGCCTACCGTGCCGAAGGTCCTAAGTTCAAGTGCTGCCACAGCTAATATCGGAATGGCTCGGAAGGCCTCCGCGATTATTTGTGATATAAAAAGGCTTCTCGGCAAATACTCACATACCTTGGCGGAAGACATTCGGGGTTGGCATAAAGCGTGTAGATCCGGGGCCCCGCCAATTTGCATAGAAAATTTTGCACCAGCAAAACCACAAATTGCAGGGGAAACTCGGCCTCAAACTCGTTGGAAATATAACGCGCTTTATTATCACTATTTATTTGTGTACTTACAGTATGATGCTGCCTATTATTTGTTAAGTACATATTATTGACATTTACAACATTTTAATGACACTTTAATTTCTTATTTAGTTATTCAACTGCTTGACGTAAAGATTAGCGTTGTTTAGCTTATCAGCAGCAGTTGGCAAATGTAATCAAAATAAAATGTTCAGCTGCAATAAACAATTTAGTGTTTATATAATATAAAATAATAAAAACAAGTGCATCTTGAATTTTAGATTACATAGCAAGTTTACTCACATTAAGGCCTAGCTTAACTATATATGTGCTAAAAACTGGCCGTAAGAGGCTTTTACAGATCTAAAAGAATTGCAAAAACTATATGAATAAAACTAAGGATATATGCGTTAATCTACAATAAATACGGAAAACGGTTACCGATAGGACAATTTTGGAAAAAAAAATCTTCGAAATCCATTCAACCGAATTTTAACCTATTGTTTATTACTCTAGAAGTCGGATATCGATATTAATATCGATCATCTAACATTCCCACTGATTAGATTATAATATATTACTCATACGACCTGTCCTACTTGCAGCATTTAGACAGACTCTATGTCAAATTAACGGTGGTTTGCACTAACTCCCTCTTCTTTCATTATGAATTTATGCTTTAAGTTATTGCTTGTATCTACAAGAGTATTCTAGATGTATTGTGGCACTACCGCTGATTTTTAAATACTACTGACGTTCGCCTTCGTTGCCTTTTTTTTTCTTTTTAGTCAAAATCAATATTTTTAAAGAATTTTCATTTGCTAATTATAATCTCTTGAACTCTACCTGCTCTAAATCTCAAACAATTGCATAGACAAACGCCCACCTTCTTTTTAATTCCCACACATTTCTTGGAAGCAATTTTGATAAGGAAATAAAAAAGAGAATACAAGCTTAATAACCTAAAATTGCATCTAATTTAGGTAAACGTTTAACTTATTTAAGTAAACTGGGCACGACGCTGACAACAAGTTTTACATTTGTGTAGCATCTACCGTCTGTATATAAATTTACAAAGCATATGCAACTATTATGAGATTACCAAACTGCAAGTACTAATAAGTCACTTGCATTATTAAGGTTATTACTTTAAATTGTTACAAATCTTGGATAGTTTATGGATATGCATTTATGTGACAAATTCAATGCCGTTATTTTTCAACCTCATTCTTACTTGTCATAAATGTATGTAGTTGAAAAAATCTTGATAAATTCTAGAGAAAATACACTCAAAAGGCGGAGAATTGAAATAAGTTGATCTTGAGAGTCCATTGTTCACAGCAAGAAAATGTGAACAGCATCCGATTAATGCATGCGATAGTAGCATGCGTTTATGTATGTATGTGAAAGCCTGTCCATTATTTTGATAATATACTTATTTATATATTTTATATGTATCTATCTACCCTACAACCCTGCAAAAACGATACGGGTAAAATGATTAGTCAATTTACCCGGAGCCATACCGAAAGTTTCCGTATTTCTCCCATCATGTTTTTAAGAGCATCGGTAGAATTTTTGACTGTTTTTTTCCTCGCGTTCCTGTGTGTGCGGTTTTACATCTCGCTCTTTCTCATTTATTTTTTGACCTAAGATAAACATATAACTGTACTTCTCACACCGGTGTCACAGCTACTAGTCATTTGACTCGTATATAACACGTAAAATTACGGGATATTTTACCGACATGAATACCAATTGGAGTTTCAGTCATTCGATTTTTGCAGCGAAGGCACTGCTGATGGATTCACTAATACACTGACAGTGCGGAAAGTTTTTCTGTCTCATGATGGGGGTTTCTTACAGGACTTCTTTTGAAGATTATTCATTTGGTGGTCAGTGTTCTGTAAAATATGACTTCAGAATAGTGGTGGAAGGAACAGCAATTCATTACCGATATACCGATGTTTTTGATTTAATTTCGAACATCGATTATGTAAAGAATGCTCCTTAAGGAGTATCCTCATTCATGTAAGAAATGTAGTCCAATTAACATTCCGATGTCCTAAAAGAGGGTAATTTTCTCTATTGTAAACATAGCCTTAGTATCTAAGTTATTGTAAACATGGCATAAGTACTTTCATATTATATTATCGGTAAAAGAGGCAACCCTAAAAAAAGAATGGTGGATACATTTTCCAGGAAAGAAAAAAAAACAAAAGAGTCGTACTTTTCGCTATCCTGAGTAAATCACACAGCATCCTTTAATATGTGCTTTTAAAACTTTAGGTGTGGGACCGAACCTTATACCTCCCATGTATATAAAAAATTTAGTAAAATGCTCAACCCAAGGCAGGAAATAATAGAGGCCTTGGCTGAGGCACGTGTGGTTTTTCCACCAATGGCTACACTATTTCGGAGTACTTTATTTGCTTCTGAGTACTATATTGAACACCTACGGGCGAATACTTTCCAAAAACTCTCAAAATATTACTGCACAGAGTATGCCCAAATAAAGCGAGAGTGGAGTAGGTGATGCTCAAAAGTACTCCAACATGTTGAAAAGGGGGGAAACCGCAATTGTTCATTTACTCGTACGCAAATGTCCCTTCACTGCAAACTAGATTATGAGCTGTTCAAACAGTGAGACGCTTATTTGGTGTTTAAAATGTTTGCTTTCATTTAGCTCTATTGGCAACTTCAACCCTTACTTTTTTTACTAATATAAAAAAATGCATGTTTTACTTCATTTTTTATTTATTTTGAAATTGCTTGAAGAAAAAGTTTAGATTGCATAACTCACAATTACAGAGTTTATCTCCAGATTATCAAATTTATTGTTTTTTTTTTTTTTATTAATTTTCATTCATATTTCCTCTAGGTATTGAAACAGTGATACATACACCTTTCTATTTGTTAATGTAAAAAAAAAAATACTAATAAAGTTATAAAAAAATAATTTTTCTTAAAAACATTCCAGAATACCTCGTTGATGAATTAGCTGGCAAAAATGAAAGCACAATCGATAACATACTTACAAAAATATCAGACTATTGTGATAAATCGGTTAAAAACGATACAGAGGATGATTTTGAAAAACCTTACAAATGGACGTTTTATCACTCATTTTTCTTCGCTTTTACTGTTTGTTCAACAGTCGGGTATGGCAATTTATTTCCAACAACAGATGCGGGGAAAATTATTATGATATTTTACTCAATCATTGGCATACCGGTGAATGGTATACTTTTTGCGGGGCTGGGAGAATATTTTGGAAAAACAGTAAGTCAAAGTAAATTGACAATACTTTTTTCTTGCTGTTTATATTAAATAATTCACTGCTAATATGAAATTCGTGTTCTTCGTACCTAATTTCCTTGCAGTTTGAATTAATCTATCGCCGTTATAAGGAATTTAAAACGTCACGTGATAAACATTATGTGCCACCACAATTGGGTTTAATTACTGCAATATTTATTGCTTTAGTACCAGGCATTGGCCTTTTTATTTTACTACCAGCACTTGTTTTTACATATTTGGAAAATTGGACATATTTGGTAGCAATTTATTTCTCTTATGTCACTACCACCACTATTGGTTTCGGTGACTATGTACCCACTTTTGGAGAGAATCAGGTAAATATGATTTAACATAAAGTTTAAAATAGTGGTGTCATGCGGTAACACCATAGTCGTAACTGTTGTCATAACGATAACTATATCTTATGTTATCGATTAGTGGTGCCATGTAAAACAAAAAAATTAAAATAATCAAAGAGCAAAAATAACAACCCAGGCCCAGTTTGCTTTCATTTTAACGGTTACACTTAAAACGTTACTGTATGTCATCACTAATCGAATACATTTCCATATGGTTGGTTGGATCAGCTGTTTGATATTGTTATGGTTATGTCACCACTAATTCAACGTTAACTGCAGTTCTTCCAATGTATTCTACTATGTTAATTGCACATCTGTATTTTATTATGCATTTCTTTTTAGCCACGCGAATTTGGTGCTTGGTTTATTGTTTATGAGATATTTATCATATTCTGGTTCATATTCGCATTAGGCTACTTGGTAATGATTATGGGCTTTATAACAAGGTAAATATTTTGTTTATTTGAATTTCGCACATTTGTAAAATAACGAAAGTAGTTAGATGTGTGTGTATGTATGCGTGTAGTTTGTTTTGTTAAACTCATTGAAAGTTGTTAGGCGTGTTCCAATTAGGAGTGATCCAGATTAAGATAGAAATTTTGCATGCAAATGCAACAACAACGTTGTGATCTTGATATTTATGTTGATCAATTTCGGATCCGTGGTGTGGAGGTAGTGTTGCCGGCCTACCACACCGAAGGTCCATGGTTCGAGCCCTGGTACAGGTAACATCAAAAGTGATTTGAAAAAAGTTTTTCAAAACGGGGTCGCCCCTCGGCAGTGGTTTGGCAAACTCTCCGAGTGTATTTCTGCCGTGACAGGCTTCTCAGCAAAAATTCGTCTCCTTTGTAGATGCCGTTCGGAGTCGGCAAAAAACTGTAGGTCCCACCAATTTGTAGGGAAAATTCAAATCGGCACACCCCAAATTGGAAGAGAAGCTTGGCGCAAAAATCTCTTAGGAGGTTTATGATGATATACCTGTTGTATATCGCGCCATAAAAGAAAAGAAAAGAATTTCGGATCCGTATAGAAGCTCTTTTAGTTTTTTGTAGTAGATTTTTGGACAGCCAACCTTTATTTGCTTGGTAGCACAGTAGCCCGATTCTGTAACTTGTAATCACGCGCCGAGCGTTAAGCTTATCGCCAAATTTTGGAGTTTGTTTTTAACGAAAATGCGATTCTGTAACTCTCCTTTAACGCCGCTAAACAGCTGACTCTTGATGATGATAAAATATGGCAATACTTCTCTTTTCGCCGTATTTTGCACTAAATTACATGCAAGAGACTCAAAACAAATTTTTTTACTTTTTCCAAACGCTTTAACACTTGCAAATATATTAATGCTATTGTTAATAAATACCTCGAAAATAGTTCGCGACAGCTAACCACACAAAAAGTGTTAGCTGTTAAAAGTTAGTGAATAGGAAAGAGCGTTAAAAATGGTGTTAAGCGAAGTTAACGCTAACACCTGGCGTTAAAATAGTTACAGAATCGGGCTACAGACACCCGTGAGATCCTGATCATGATACTGATCTGGATAGCTGATTGGAACGCAACTATTGTTGCACGGGAGTGTCGTAGATAATTAATAATCGATAAACGATTACTAACAGATGGCTAGCGGTATTAAAATTGTAAACATAAAGGTACTTTTACATGATTTGTTATGTGTACTAATTCCCTAGAGTGTAAAATAATTGGGAATCTACTTGAGTGAATAAGGTCTTACACCGTTATCGTAATTTTTACGGTTCGTCAACTAAAATTATCATATGAAACATGTGTATGGGTCATTAATTCTTGAGATGGTTGGTTTCAGGTGATGCATGATTTTTAATCTATAAATTTCTATAATTCCATAATACCTCATATATGTACTAACTGCACTAACTCGTATTTATTACCGTGTGACTATTTTTTGTATAATTTTAATAACACATTTTCACTGAATCTATATGTAATTATTATCAATCTATATTTTAAAAGTTGTTTTTTTTTATTTGAAATAATTTTCAATATGCACCCTACATTTAATAAATTGCTTACAGAGGCTTACAAAGTAAGAAACTAAGAAGCTTAGAGCAACAATTCTCTACAAATATAAAAACCACACAAAACCGCATTTGGACTGGTGTGACTAAAGATGTTGGACATTTACGAAGGATTTTAAACGAGCTGTATATACTGAGAGTAAAGGTAAACACATTTTGTGTGAATTTAAAAATAATATGTGAAAATAAAATCAGAAACTGCGCATTTAAAATATATGAATGAACCATTATGCTGATGTTTTACTCAGACCGGTGCGACTTTAATCGATAACGATTATTTTTGGAACGGAAAAACACCCGCAAATTTAAGTTTTTTGCAAACTAATTTAAAATATTTTCTCATTATTGTTCATAAACTTAAGTCACATTATTTAAACAAAATTATAACCTATTTCGTATCTTATTTATTTAACTGCTTTCATAAGGTCTTAAAACTCAATAACTGTGGTAAGATACATAAAAGGGATATGAAATAGGGCTTTCATTCAACTATTCATTGAAATTGATTTGTAGCTATAGTCGATTAATCGATTAACAAGTTGTAATCGATTAACTGTGATAAATGGAATAGCGAAAGTTCTTAAAATATCAATTTTGCTCACTTCGAAATTCAAAGTCATTACTTTTCTTTTTAAGAATAAATTCGAGATTTCAGATAAAAGTAGGAAGTCAATTAATTTAATCCAGAATTTAACAGCCTATTCGAATAATCGACTAACAGAAAAGGAGAGCCCTATTTCAATATAGCTTTATAGCTGTATTCTGTAAGTCTGTCTTATCTCAAGTCACTTAAATTGCGATTTTTCAGAGATTAGAGACAATTTCTCAGATGATTTCGATATTCTGTAAAAGAAAATCACGAAAAGTTCACCAATGATATGTGGTGAAAACACACTTGCATACATCTGAAGTACAGTATTTGACAGCGCCTGTATACATATCGCGATAGCCCAGGTAGTAAGCGTCTCGAGTACAAAGTGTGAGACACGGGTTCGAGCCCAGGTTCGCCGACAATTAATTATTCTAATTTTATATTTTATTTTTTGTTAATTAAATATAATTTTTTTTAAATATATAAATGTTTCTACACTTAAAATTTATTATTTTTTTAATTTCTTAAATTTTTAACCCAATATTTTACTGTTTGTGACCTGCCTGGAACCAGCTTTCAAATTAGTGTCTCTTTTTTTGAGACCAGAGATGTGAGACATCTTACTGAATACCAAATTGTATCAAAATTTAAATTGACCACAAAATGTCTCTAATAGTGACTAGATAGTGCTTACAGAATTCACCTATTAGTTCCTTTATAATAAATTTTTATTTTATATTTTACCTCACTTTATATCAACAAAATTTTCTTAAAATTATGTGTGGGTTATTTGCACATTTTCTAAAAAAAAAACAAAAACACTTTAACCCACTAAAAGCCAGCAATTTAACATTACCACAATAGCAAAACAAATTTTTTGAGTTAAAATTTGTCTTAAAATGTTGATTTTGTGTACACAATTACTAAGCGGGTTAAACTTAGTTTTCAAATACAAAAATTTAGAGCTATTTTTTTTATTTTTTCTCGATTTCTTATAGTTATTTTAATAAAATAATCTGTAATATTGGAGCCAAGAAATTTGTTGTAAGTATAAATTTGGGGAGAAAATGCAGCTGTTGGCACTAAACAAACATATTTTTGGTATTAAAATTTTAATTGAACTGGTTTTTTGTTTCAATTTTGTAAATGTTTTTTTTTTTTTTAATGTGCACTTAACATAAAATTCCAATTACTTTTATAAAATGTGTTATAATAATTTTAAATATTTTAGTTTATACTTTTGCTGTATAGTATTTTGTTTATTTGTTTTGATAATATTTAAACTATTTTTATAATTTTCACAGCCTGTCTATACGGACCCAGATCAGGAACAAGTGCTATATCGTTCCGATTCGGCGCCTGAACTCACCATGTACCGTGTCGATCCACCGCCAGAATTTCCACGCAAACGGGCCTTCTCAGAGAGCTACGATGTTGTTGAAGCACGCGGTGTATTGGCGCATATGCATGCCTCCTCCGATACTGAGCTTGATAAGCTTGACAAGCAAAAGTCCTTTCAAGATGCAGACGCCTTTCTACAAACTACTGAACTTTTGGCTAAAGTGGTTAACGCTTTAGGTGCTGTACGTGTGCCGGAGCAAGACGATGCAAGCATGTATGGCGGATATCATGGTTTCTCAGATTCACAAATACTTGCCAGTGAATGGTCGTATCCGAGTGTAAACGATGTGCCAAAACCACGTGGACGCGCAAACTCCGATTATAACTTTGAGCCACCATGGCGTGAGCGACGACCAACTGCATTGCCAAATGAATGGACTTGGAGCGGTGATAATGAACGCATACAGGAAGCAATCAACAATCGTTACAAGCAAGGTAATAATGAAGATTTGTATCGCTCCAGTTTTGGTTTGCCGCCACGTGATTATGTTGTGAATGTGGAGGAGGAAGAACCACAAAAGCCGCGTGTCAAGAAGTTCTCCATGCCAGATGGACTGCGCAAGTTGTTCCCTTCGAGGAAACGTTTATCACAAGAGCGCATAACAGGGCCTGAACCAAGCGCGGATATATCGATGCCGAATGGCGGACGCCGTTTTTCGATTATGAGTGTACCGGAGAATACACAACGCACTGCACCACTAGATTATAATAGCACAGTTGCTTCTGATGCCAATGCATCACATTATGGCAATGGCAAACCAGCCACGCTAGTTGTGCCACCTAGCAGTTATCCGTCAGATGGCAGTTTGACGTCAAAACAACCAACGAATGTGCTTAACGGTGTGGCAGCTGGTGCACGTCGTGGCAGCTATGCACCTGCTGTCGGTGCTGGGCGCAAACGACGTGAATCGATATTTACGCAAAATCCAGCAGTGGGTGCCCGTCGCGGTAGTCTCTTTCCCAACTCAAATGCTGCTGGTCTCACACATCGGCGTGGTAGTGTTTTCAGCACTGGTGCAGCTCTTGCTGGCGCAGGTCCTCCATCGCGACGTGGCAGTCTTTTTCCAACTAGCGGGCGTGGTGGTGCTGACCGTCGCCCTAGCCTTTTCTCGGTTGCCTCTGATGAAGAACGTGATGTGTTGGAAAATACAACAATCGCTGATCTGATACGCGCGCTTGAAGTGCTGCACACGCAAACTGCAATGGAGGAAGCAGCGGATGGTGCGCCAGTTATAACGCATAGTGATATGGGTGGCATTTTTGGTAGCAGCGAAAACAGGCCACGTAAGAAGAGCAGTGGAGCACTTGAGTTGCCCGATGTACCACCATTATTTTCGTTACTCGGCAGCGATAATACACGTGCTGCAAATCGTTTGTACTCACGTCGTTCAACTGTTGTTGGCGCATTACCCATTAGCTCGTTCAATACACCATCAGGCTCCACAGCAGCGCTAGCGCCAACGTCGATGTTGTCAACGGGACCAACAAGCGTCTTAACACGTAGGCGTAAATCATCAGCTGTCCAACAAGGACTCGAACCACCACCAAGTTACTCCGAACGCGACACAAATGCGTCATCAGCTTCAGCTGCAAATGCGGGTAACAAGTTCAAACGTCGTTTTAGCGTACGGCCCACTGCACTACAAATACCACCAGGAAAAGCGCCACCAGCTGGTGCTAATATAAATAGCGCGCTACAGCAACAAGGTGCAGCAACAGCACCAACTCTGCCGCCAGTTACTTCACAAAGTGTAATGCCACGTCGGCTATCTTTGCGGCCATCGCCATTAGCACGTGAGCTTAATATATCAACAACGCCCTCGTCCACCAGCAGCTCAGGTGATCCTAGTCCCACTAGCCCGTCGAGTACTGCGACTGTATCAAGTTCCACGCGTCTACTCCCTGCCACCACATCTGCAGTTTCAACACCCATTGGTGCGGCTATGCGTCCACCTACCACTGGAAGTACACACTCACCACTTTCACGTATTGTGCAGATTGCACAAGCGCAGCGTAAGATTAGTAAACCCGAAGGACTCCCATTAGAGCGTACACCCAAACCGGACGAACCATAGGTGCTAGAAAAAATGCAGACTACTTTCTTTTGCAACCAAAGATATTCAAAATGCAAATTCACTCGTTAGTTTTGCTTTGGAGAGTTACACTGTCAGAATGAGAGTGGTATTAATAACGGTATGCCATATGTTTGCCAGAATTTTTTTTTTTATGTTTTTCAACAAACTGACATTATTAGTATTATTGTTTGCTTCCTCAATCATATGTAACACAAAATGCCCATTTTGTAAACCTAAGCATTCCAATTTAGTTTAGTGAAAAGGTTAACACAGAAAATAGTCGTCCTTTAAGGAATGTATTAGCTATGCTATAGTTTTGCTAATTAAAATTTAAAAACGCTTAATGTGCTGTGTTCCCGTCGCACATCCGGCTTCTATACAAATCAATGAGGCTTGGTAGCACTGGTCCCATGTAAGGTATACACTGGCGAACCAAATAAGAATTTTGTTTTTGCAATTTTAATATATTTCAAATGTTTAGGGTGCTCATAGGTAGATAAGGGCTCACATTCATAAATAACATTGCTTTTAAAATATAGAAGTAAATTTTTAACAAAACAAGTTAATTAAAAATTTTATGAGCTGCAGTCTCTGAAATAAGAAAATGGCAGCCCGACTTTTTTTAGTGTTAATTCCTGAAAATTGCCAAAAAAATTAATGTGATAAGTTTTGTATTAGAAAAATATAACTATAAATTATAAAAATCAAAAATAAGTAGCTTAACTTTGACAATAAATAAATAACTTTAATAACGCTTTCTAGAAAGAAAAAAGAAAACAAAAAAATGTAAAATATGTGATTTTTTAAAAATCGATTACACGAACAAAGTCATATCTATGTATTTATTTTACCCATTTAATACCTCACATAAACACTGCATATTCCTTGTTACATATACTTTTTCACGTAAACCAATAATTCCTATGCTACACGCACATTAATTATAAAGAACTATATACTGTTTTCTGCCTTTTTATATTAAGCAAAAATTAAAAAAAAATATTTAGAGCAAATATGAACAAAACAAAAAAGTGATACCAAATAAAGATGCTATACAATGACTAAAATAAATTACATTTTCGTGTATATTTTTTTATATAAGAAACAAAGGTAAGTGCAATAGATAGTATAATAGATAGTGTCTGTGCCAAATGGTAGCAAAGTACCTTGAGGTGACATTATTGACAGATATGAAGTATATATAAAAGCAGGTCCCGTATTTTACTATTCAAATGCCTCATCATTGCAAAAGATATTTCACCATAGTACTTAGCTGACGTTTGACACAGGATTATAGTAAATGACGAATCCCATGTTAAAAAAACATTTTTTCCCCTTAGTTGCCCAGCCAGCAAATCTTCCTTAAACATATCCGAAAATGGAAGGAAATGCTTATATAAAATTTATATACTATCCGTTTTCATATACCGTGTAGATTACTTTTGTCAGTTTTCCCAGTAAAGTGAAAAGAAAAGAACCTATAACGGGATTGATGAAGATTATGAACATTATACTGTCAATGGCCCACATTACGAATGTATGGAAAATTGCATAAATTGGAAAAAATAATGGAGGTGAAAGTCTACTTGTGGAGCTCGTGTTTCAGACCAATACAGGCTAAATAACAATATCCACAGCATGGGTACTCTATGAAGTAGTCTCTGTCGATTTTTAACATGGCGGATGAGATTGCTCAGCTCTTCTCAACTGCGATATCGACGAGGCAAAAAAAACGCCAAATTATAAGCACACAAACTCTCTAGTTAAAAATAGTATAAAATCTAAAATAAATATAAAAATAACTAACAAACCCAATTAAAAGAGTATTATTAAATGTTTTTTCCACAATTTAATTCTAACGGGTTATTAGGTAGACGATTTGCCGGAAATGGTGTGCTGTGTGCTTAGTATATAAAGCGCTGGCAGCACTGAAAGTTTCTTTTTTTTTTCCTATTCTATTTTCGAAACGGTAACCCTAGCGCTCAGCTGGCCTCTAACAAACGTCAACTGTCATTTTCATTCATAAATTTTGCACAATTCTTTTTTGCGAAGGGAGTTGGGGTTCGTTGGGGAATAATTTTCTGGTATACAGACAAAGAAGTTGAAAAAGTTATTTTTTGTAAAGTTTGTGAAAATAATTGCTCAAATACACAAATAAAAGCGAATTAAGCGCCGATATTTGAAAGGGAGCAGTGAGTGGTGTTGGGCTTTAAGTAAAGGCTTTTGGTTGGACTGCTCCAATTGTGTAAGCTCGAGTTTTCCTATAGCTCCGTGTGCTATGCGTAGGCGTTAGCGAAGTACTGCAATTTATTAAAGCAATTCTAACGTTGGATTTTAATTCCGTACAACGAATAAATTTTCACTCTGTACAAGTTCATTAACAAGCCATCAAAATAAGCCAACGAAGGAGATTTTATACCTGTAACTCGTTAATGCTGAAGGCTTTGCTCGGCTCTGAGTCTACAGATTCGCCGACAGAAGAGGCAGGTAATAGTAGCGGCGGCGCAAGCACCGGTGGCAACGTTGGCAGTGCTATCGGCAACGGTGCAGGCTGTGGAGGAGGCGCTACTGCAGCTAGTGGCAGCCTAGCATCTACCTCGGTATCGAACAGTTTAAGCGCTACATGCAATAGCGTTGCTGGGACGGGTGGCAATTGCAGTCAAACGGCTTGCGGCGGCATCGTCAGCATTGGCTCTGGCAGTGGCAGTGGCGGTAACAACAGCTTTGCCTGCAATCTTTCCTCCAGTGGCCACTGCACTGCCTGCCAAGTTTCTATAGATAGGTGCTATAGTAATACGGGTCGTAAAAGTCGCAAAAGCTTCACGGCGCGCACTAAAATGTCACATTCTAACTCCAGTTCGATACGTGGCAGTAGCGGCAGCAGTTGTCGCAGCAGCGGTGCCGGCGCAGTTTGCTTATACGATACAGGCAGTTGCAAATCAATATCGCCGGGTAGCTGCAGTTTGAATGCATTGAATATTGATTTTGGTTCGTACACAGCAACACATCAATGGACGAAAATGTTGGAATGCGCCGAATTTGTGGGTGCCAAGTAAGTTTGTTGTGTGCATACAATATTCTTGAACTTGGTTTTAACATTTCTTTTTCTCCTTACAGGCGTAGCAAACATACTGTTGTGGCTTATAAAGATGCTATGTACGTATTTGGTGGCGATAATGGCAAAACAATGTTGAACGACTTAATACGATTTGGTGTGAAAGATAAATCATGGGGACGCGCTTGCGCTACTGGCACTCCACCAGCACCACGTTACCATCACTCGGCCGTTGTGTACGGCAGCTCAATGTTTATTTTTGGTGGCTATACTGGCGATATACATTCGAACTCGAATTTGACAAACAAAAATGATCTGTTCGAATATAATTTTCAGAATGCTATGTGGGTGGAATGGAGGTTCAATGGACGGTGAGTGCAATGATCTATAGTAGAACACACTGCGGGAGTAATTTCATCTAAAAAAAACCTAACGTTTCAACTCCTTTTGTAATTTCTAGTGTACCAGTGCCGCGTTCAGCTCATGGTGCTGCTGTTTATGATAATAAAATGTGGATTTATGCTGGCTATGATGGCAATGCAAGACTCAACGACATGTGGACGCTTAATTTGACAGTGAGTATACTGTACGTCATTAATTTCAGTAATATATATACTAAATTATTTCCGAACAGGGCGAAAACCATCAATGGGAGGAGGTGGAACAAAAAGGTGAACGTCCACCCACATGCTGTAATTTTCCAGTCGCTGTAGCGCGTGATTGTATGTATGTCTTTTCCGGCCAAAGCGGGTTGCAAATCACAAATTCACTCTTCGAATTCCATTTCAAAACTAAAACGTGAGTAGTCAATTGAACTAACGGGCATATCTGTAGCTCTATTTCTGTCTTTCAGTTGGCGTCGCATTTCCAACGAATCTGTTTTACGTGGTGCTGCATCAGCGCCACCCTCACGACGTTACGGTCACACTATGGTTCATCACGATCGTTTCTTATACGTTTTTGGCGGTTCGGCAGACTCTACGCTACCCAATGATTTGCATTGTTTCGATTTGGATTCGCAAGTATGGTCGGTGATCACACCTGAAGCAAATCCCGATATGCCTTCAGGACGCGTATTTCATGCAAGCGCAGTTATAGGTGATGCTATGTACATTTTTGGTGGCACAGTTGATAATAGCGTGCGTCGTGGCGATACCTATCGGTTTCAATTCTCTTCTTATCCAAAATGTACGCTACGTGATGATTTTGGAAAATTCTTCCAAGCGAAACAATTTTGTGATATACAATTTATTGTTGGTCCCGAAGAGGTGAAAATTCTGGCACACATAGCTTTTGTAGCAGCGCGTTCAAAACATTTGCGTACAAAAATATTGGCAGCACGTGAAGCGCGTCAACAACAAATGGAGAAAGTATTTGGCCCAACACTAAATATGCAAAGTGCTATGGTTGTGGGTGGTGGTGCGGATCGTGCGCCTATGTTAGAGGTGCGTTTGGCGCAGGCATCACCAGAAGCTTTCGAGATTATATTAAATTACATATATACGGATAGAATTGATCTGAAAGAATCATATAGCAAGAATATAATAATTTTGATAACTGACATATATCAATTGGCGGGTCGCTTTCTAATGTCACGCTTGGCGCAAGGTTGTATACAATATTTGGATTTTAAAATTAACAAACAAAATGTTTTGGAAGCACTCTACAATGCGGATAAGAACAAGTGAGTTTGTTATAGAATTAAGGAATTACACTTTGAATTTATTAGTAAGCTATTAAACGCAGTCATACAATCTGTTGTTGAAATCTTATAAATATGCCACCGATTTTGGAACGTGTTGGTTTTTAACTATCAATATTATATTACAGAATTCAAATCATCAAGGATCACTGTATGCAATTCATTATAAAAGATGAAAACTATGCTGATGTCGTTTTGTCAAGCGAATTTGGCGATTTAGATAAAGCTTTAATCGTTGAAATTGTGCGCAGGCGCCTCAACCCAAGCAAAATCGTCATGGAAACTAATACTGAGAAAAATGATGGTAGTTTTTCTTTTTATTAAATACAAATCTCTTCACTTACTAAACGACACTTCCTTACGCCAGGTACAACTTTGGAGAGCGATATGGCCGTTTTTTTAGAATCAACAGGCAAAGATTTCTGCGATATAAATCTCATGTTGGATGGACAAGTTGTCTCAGCGCATAAATCAATTTTAGCAGCACGCTGCTCCTACTTTCAAGCCATGTTTAGATCGTTTATGCCGCCAGATAATACAGTGAATGTGGGTCAACTTAAAAATATTGGTTAACGGCTCAAGATAAGTAACTATTTTGTACCTTCTTTCAGATACAAATTGGCGAAATTTTTCCCTCTCAAGAGGCTTTCCAATCGTTGTTACGCTACATTTATTATGGTGAAACTAAAATGCCACCACAAGATGCCTTGTATCTCTTTCAGGCGCCATGCTTTTATGGTTTAGCTAATAATCGTTTAGCTGCATTCTGCAAATATTCACTCGAGCACAACATCACCTATGAGAATGTGCTGCAAACGCTTGAAGCCTCAGATATTACAAAAATTTACGATATAAAAGATTATGCTCTGCGCTTGATTGTAAAAGATTTCACTAAAGTCGCGCGTTTGCCCAAAATTGGTTCACTATCACGTGAATTGCTGTTGGAAATTATACGCGCTGTAGCGGATTCGCAAGGCGAGTTTTTAACGCGTATTAGCATTAATACTGATATCTGAAATTTGGTACTATTATGGCCGGCGTTACAATTGCTTTTGGCTTGGCTGCAAATTGTTGGTGTGCGCAGCAGTGGCGGAAGTGGTGCTGGTGGTGGCGGTGGTGCTGCTGATGATGCCGTGGACGCAATTAGTGATGAATGCGCTTGCGAAGACGAAAATAATTGACGTCCTTTATTAGGGATAACACATATGCACGGCATACAAATGTATGCCAGTTTTTTAAATCATAATTTTTTCGAAAGGTTCTTTAGCACTATATACTTTCATTATGTAAGTTTAGTCAATAAGTTTTGTAGTTAAAAAAGTATTTCAATTGTATTTTTAAACAAAACACACATGCACGATATGAAATCGGTGGCCAAAATTGCACCTAAAAAGTAGTTATTATACGTTATACGCTTCAGCATAACCTAAAAAAATTCTTTGCAATTTTTTAGAAATTTAAACAACATTTTTTCTTAAAACGAATGTTATATAATGTGATAAAAAAAAATTTTTAAGCTAAAATTACAATTTTTTAGAAAACTAGTTGTACAAGGTATTGTTTCTATTTCAATTATCTGCTCTCCATTGTTTATAACTTGCGCTCAGTAGTTAAAAGTGGTACTATTCTTAAATCTATGTTAATATACGAATTTTATTATATACTTATATACAAAAATGTCAAACGATATATTATATATGTACTTATAAGTGTAAGTTTATTCATAAAAAACAAGGCAAAAACACAACGTACTGCTCGACGCTTTTGTGCAAAGTTTGGCCCTCTCAGCTATTGAATAACATTCAAAACGGAGCTTCAAGCTAAAATATACTCAAAAACATTTATTTTGGATATTTCATTTAAAAAAATGGAAAGAATACCAAACAGTGAAAAGGTTATGTCATCACAAGCAGTCTGGAGTGAAACAATTGTGTTAATAATACCCTCGGAATCTCTAGAGTTCTGTCTTACCGGCAGTAACATATCTTTGCGGAGCTGAGAACCTATCATTGTGGAAATGAGACATCGTATGTTAGACTAGAATTTAGTCAGTATTTTGTTGAATCAAGACTAGTACCCGTTTACGAAACTATTCGCGAACGTTTCAAAACTAGCTACGAAAGTGTGACGTGGAATGTTTTCTAAGTAAACGCTAAGGTGTAACATGTCTCAACTGATTAATCCTGCAGTGAAGTAGTGATCACCTGTCTGTACAAAGGCAGCTGGAGGAATTCTAAAATACGTAAAAACAAAAACATTCTAAAATACTCATAGAAACTGAAACTCAATAAGGTAAAATTATGTCAGTCATATCTTTTTAGGAGTCCTCTGCCTTTATCCAGCGGCCTCATTCGTATCAATGCCAAGTGCGACTCTGGGTGTCAGATTTGTCAGCAAAGCTTTAACGACATTTTTTTCAAGTAGCATAAATAAAACATCAATATTATTTTTTAACAAAAGTAGAAATCTATTGCATATAATAAGCGTTACCTTTTAATGTACCTTTACATCTAATATGGCAGTTAAAAACTAAAATTCGTTCTCTTTTCCGGTTTCCGTGGAGCCGCTGCCTAATTGAACAAAATTTTGGCGGTACAGTTCTTAATCGGATATTGGCAAATCAGCCCCTAATATCTTCACATTTAATTTAAAACATAAAATACATACAACACATTAGATATTCATACATACTTAATAATACTCTTTTGTCTTATAATTAAATTTTAAAATTCATAAAGTACAAGTAAATGCAGTGATTTTCCAGACTTAATGAATGTGGCCCATAACGCGCTGTAGTAAAGTTGCATGTTTTGCTGATGATAAACAAGTTATGGGTTTGCTTTTTTAAAGGCATGCACTGATAACCTTTTCAGCATACATCATTCCATAGCTTCCTCCTCCTTGGACGGCTGTAAACTCACATCACGTGTTTTATTCTCCAACTGCAATAACTCCACTGAACGTTCCAACATTTCCATTTGCTCACGTAAATGTCCTTGTTTATCTTTTAGCGCCTCCGTTATGGGACGTATGCTGCGTGCAGTACGTTGTATTTCATTGACAGCTTCAAGGAGCTCCATTAGTTTCAGTTCCTCACTTCCTGCATCGGTGCTTTCATTTTGTGTAGTCACGCTTTGCTCAAAATCGCAGAGATCTTTGTAGATGACATCAAGGCGCGTGTTAATGTGATCGGTCTGTGTGGAAGACAGCAAGACTTGGTTGAACTCAGAACAAGAATTGTGGGTGGTACCAAACTTACCCAATCCTCGAGCGACATATTGCTGGAGTTATGAGACATGACGCTATTGTTTTTAGACATTTCTACGGTTTTTTTTGGAGCTTTTGAATTTTCAATAATTGTGCGTATATACTAAAAAATTATCCAAAATGCAAGTTGCAAAATTTTAAACTTTTGCCAGAATTTTTGTTTTGCTTAACAGCTGTTTATTGAAGCTGCAACTGTCAGTTTAGATATGTTCGTTGTATGCCAGTTGGTAGCCCCCAAGCGCATGCAACCGTTCACTCGTAAGGCAGTCATGTCTAAAATATTAGAACAAATACCATTGTTATGCATCATGTTATCCCACAACATTCTCACAACAGCCAGTTCTATCGTATCGGAATGACTCGCGATTTACACGACCAAGGGCGGTTATTTCGATGTAATCCTGTCTAACTCGTCACCTTTCCCCTAAAACGTTAATATTTTACATTCAACATCAACTACAAAAATTGCACTAAATATGTCGATATTGGTACCCAGAGACGCGTTTCGGCCCCTGAACCCTAATCCAGTGGAGGAAACCCAATATTTTCAGTAGTTTAAGATATTTGTTAACAACCTTTTGTCATTTCATATTATATATTTCATATTGCAAGGCAATTTAATGTAATTTAATCACATAGTGGAATTAAAATTAAATGTATATACAGCTCGCTGTTAAATATATATATATATATATATATCTTTTTTCTAAGTAAATGATAATTTGTATTAGATTTCCTGTATTAGCCGTAGGCTATTTTTTTATAAATAAATAAATAAATAAATTTGCATGTGGTTGTTGTAGACAAAGATATACTGGGGATCGCGTAGCCAGTGTCCGACGGGCTAAGGGTTATTTTTTTGAAGCGAGGCCGCAGAAAGGTGCTCTGCACATAAATACTATGGAACAGGCCTTTTGGGATCGACCTGGGTAATTTTTTTGTTTATTGCCAATAACTTTTAAATTACTAAAAATATTGGGGGTTTCCCACCGGATCGGGTGGTATCGCACCCAACCCGCCACCAAGAGATTGGATCTGCTGCGTTTGCTGGAAGAAGATTAATGTGAAACGTTCATACTCCGTTCAATGTTCCAAATGTAGAAGATGACTGCAAAAAACAAGTTGCTTCGGGCTAAATCCCTGCACACACAGACGTGCTAGTTTCTACAAAACTTTTGAGGCTCCTTGCTGTTCACGCCCTAGGGTGTCCCGTGGCCAAAGTCGATCCAGTATCGCACCGCCACATGTTCCAAATACAGTCTCCACGACCAGCAACGCTAATATTGTCCAGTAGGTAGTATGCAATCCCAGCTACTGCTGGCGCCCCTGCTACTTTCTGCGTAACACTTTCCTCCTGGTTATGAGCAATGCTGAGCTACAGCTCACCCCTACCCCACTAACAATTTCCCCTTCTTCCTCCAGCACTAGCACAAATGTAAACCAAGGCCACCAGCTCCTGGTCCCTTACCTTGTTTTTCCTTTGAGATTATATTCACCGGCGGCATCAATCAAATGCAACTCATGCCTTGGCTTATATCACCTGCTTATATGCTCTGAGATTTAGTGAAATAGTGAATTTCCTGAAGCGACAAAATATCAAGATTGCTACGATTCGGGAAACAAAGATCTCAGATCTTCGGAGCTGTGACGGCTACAACATCCATCGGCGTGACCGTGCGAGAGGACTTGGGCGTAGACTTGCGTTCATCACTCACCAATCTGTGCAATACGGTCTATTTGAGCCTGCTGTCGATCTGAGGGACAGCACCTTACAACGTCAAGGCATGGTTGCCCGGGCAGGCGATGTCGATCTTGAGATAATTAACATATATATACCTCCTGTCACCTGCCGTCATTCAGGTACAAGCTCCACCTGTTGCCGAAGAGGAACGCGAACTGCCTAGAGAGACAAGAGTCATGCTGGCCCAACTTCGGTCTGTATTGTAACATACTAAACTCTTACCCATCCAGAGTGAACTCTGACATGCCAAAAATTCTGTCCGACATGTGATGGGTCTCCCCATTACACTAACCATCTAATTATCTCACTCTAGTCCACCCCTTTTAAAGCCGCAAGGTCTTCCGAAATGCTTTTTATGAGATTGAATGTCTTTCAATTCTGAAAAAGGTCAAGTATACGGTCATACGTTTTTGTAAAGATAACTGAAAAAAGTAATAAAAAATGGCGATACAGATTTCTTCTAACAATGAGATATCTGCAGTGAAGTCCGCCCCCCACCTTTAATAAGCCTAATAATTCTTCGCTTTCGGACAACTCCCATATTCTGCTTTTCAGTTTAATCAAAACAGGTTTGTTGTTGTACTTTTTCTCCTGTTTAACGAAAACGCACAATTTATGTAGGGCCACATTGGCATGAAATTGATATGAGGGTAAAAAGGTCAGTTAGTTAACCCCCCACCCACACTAAGTATTAAGATGATTTTCTTTACGATGCGTACTACTTTTTTCTTTTTAATAAAGGGATGATCAACAGTATGGCTGCGTATTAACTATTTAGTTATACGAGCAGACTCAGCGGGTGTCGGGTGGTCGTAAACTTCATGCGAAACGGATATTAAAAAGAAATAGTGAAAACGGAAATTATTGGTATTAAGTGTTATCTGATGGATTTTTTTGTTGGTTAGACGCTTAGGGGCATACAATTTTAATAAGACATATGCGTAATACATAGTTTATTTAGCTGAAGCTTGATGGAAAGGATAATGAGGATATTACTTTTATGCGTGAATAGTTTTAGTTGTGCCTTTTAAGGATTTACAGTTTGAACAGAAGTCGGAAGCTTCCAATGGATTGAGGAGAAGTAACATTGAAACGTTGTAACAGTTATTGGCAAACTATTCACGACAAGCATTTCTGTAAATGCTTTTAAAAATAACTTAAAGTAAACTTGCTATAATAAGAGATACATAAGCGTTTTAAGTATCAAACTTATGGCCAACTTGCACGACGGCAAGTTGTCTTTTCACCTCAAAGTTTGTTTGAAAATTTGTCAAAACCGTATGAGATTAACCCCTCATTTGAAGTTAACTCTAAATTGAAAATCTAAATTTTTGTTGTATAGGGTGTTTTTTTTAGGGGTATAGAACTTCGAATTGAAATCAAACACAAAAAAATCGTTTTAAGGTCCATCAATTTGGCTTTATTGGAAGGATAATTTTATGCCATTAATGTTTAAATATGATTTCGGGCATGTGACCGCCGCGGCTGGCTCGAATAAAGCCAATTCTACAGGTCCAATTTTCAACCACTTTTTCGAGCATATGGGGCCGTATGTCGGCAATAACGCCACGAATGTTGGCTTCCAATTCCCCTAACGTTTCTGGTTTGTTGGTGTAGACGAGCGACTTCACATATCCCCAAAGAAAATAATCCAATGGTGTCAAATCACACGACCTTGGTGGCCAATTGACAGGTCCATTCCGCGAAATTATGCGCTCATCGAATGTTTCCTTCAATAAATCGATTGTGACGTGCGCTGTGTGGCATGTAGCGCCGTCTTGTTGGAACCACAACTCATCCACATTCATGCCATCCAATTCGGGAACAAAATAGTCGGTTATCATGGCTCTATACCGGTCTCCATTAACGGTAGCTGCCTCTCCAGCATTATTGCGGAAGAAGTATGGCCCAATGACTCCACCAGCCCATAGAGCACACCAAACAGTCAGTTTTTGTGGATGTAATGGCGTTTCAAGGGTCTCATGTGGATTCTCTTCACTCCAAATGCGGCAATTTTGCTTGTTGACGTAGCCATTCAACCAAAAATGAGCCTCATCACTGAACAAAATTTTGCGATGAAAATCAGCATCGAAATCAATCTCATTTTCGGCCCATACACCAAAATCACGACGCATTGCATGGTCTCGCGGCTTTAATTCTTGCACAAGCTGGATCTTGTAAGGTCGCAAGCCAAGATCTTTGCGCAAAATCTTCCATAAAGTTGATGGACAAAGCTCCAATTGCTGTGCACGGTGGCGAATCGATTCATTCGGGTCCTCTTCAACACTTTGCTCTACAGCGGCAATTGTTTCTTCGGTGCGCACTGTTCGACGTCTCTGCGGATGCGTATTATCACATAGAGTAAACGTAGTGCGAAAACGATCCATGGTTAACCGAATTAATTGCTCTGATGGACGATTATGTCGACCATAAAATGGACGGAGCTCACGGTAAACTTCGCGAACTAAACCATTATTTTCGAAATAAATTTGCACGATTTGCAAGCGTTGTTCTTTTGTCAACCTGTTCATGACGAAATGGCAAACCAAACTGAACATAAATGACATTAGAGTTGCCAGATTTGACCACAAAATGCCAGTTTTATCTCTATTCGAAAAACAAACCTGTAAAAAAACACCCTATACAAGTGGGCCTTAACAACGATTTTTTATAAATCAATTCCTTTTAAAAGTAAAATACACATAAATTAAAAAAAAATCCGGAATACCTTTCTTTCAAATTAAAATCTTTCAAATTCTTTCCATAAAAATTTCCCATCGAAAGAAGCTGCATCTTAGCCGCCTCCCCACTTTGATAATAAATAGCAGCCTTTGTTGTTTGTAGTGAATTACGGTAGGAGACTGTCAACGAGGCGTCTACTTGTTGTTGTCATTAGGCGTGTTCCAATTAGGAGTGATCCAGATCCAGATAAAAATTTTGCATGCCAATGCAACAACAACGTTGTGCTCTTGATATTTATCTGGATCAATTTCGGATCCGTATGGCGCCCGCTACACAGTCAGTAAATATCACGATATTTCTCTCTCTCTTTATGGCGCGTTATACAACAGGTATATCATCATAAACCTCCTAAGAGATTTTTGCGCCAAGCTTCTCTTCCAATTTGTGGTGTGCCGATTTGAATTTTCCCTACAAATTGGTGGGACCTACAGTTTTTTGCCGACTCCGAACGGCATCTACAAAGGAGACGAATTTTTGCTGAGAAGCCTGTCATGGCAGAAATACACTCGGAGAGTTTGCCAAACCACTGCCGAGGGGCGACCCCGTTATGAAAAAATTTTTTCAAATCACTTTTGATGTTACCTGTACCAGGGCTCGAACCATGGACCTTCGGTGTGGTAGGCCGGCAACACTACCTCCACACCACGGCGGCCGCCGTCACGATAAATACTGATGGATTGATGGATCGCAAACTAACGCTACACGTTCAATACTTATCGTCAGTACTTTCGTAATTTTCATGGTAAGCGGTTCGTAAAGAATGGAGCAAGAAAATACAAAACGCGCGTGTTTAGCTATACTAATAGATTTTACTACTAAAAAAAAAGATAATAAGAGACGATACTGGAGCAAAATTGGTATAAAGAGCGAAACAAAATACAGGCAGTATTGACGGATCGCAAAAAATGACGCTACACCGTCAATATTTAGTGACAATATTTTTATCTGGATCGCGGATTTCTGGATTTCTAAACATCTTGCGATATTTTTCGCGATCCATCAATATTTGACGCTACACGTTCAATAAATATCGTGATCCAAAAATATTGTCAATAAGTATTGCACGTGTAGCATTGGCCTATGAAAGCTCTGTTTGTTTAATTTTTTGTAGTAAATTTTTTGACAGCCAACCCTTATTTGCTTGGTAGCACAGCATACATATATCAACACACATATATACACAAACAATTCCAATACAACTGATCCGTATCGTTCCCGTGAGATCTTGATCATGATACTGATCTGGATAGCTGATTCATAGTCATGGTTTACCCGTACTAGTTTGGCATCTTCTTTTGCGAATCGGAGTGGAAGGCAGTGGATGAATGTACTCCGAGAGAGTGTAATGAAGGAAATCGCGTTCAGAGTTCTTTTAAAGTAAAAACTGGAACTAAAAACTTCAATTTAAACTGAAATATACATTCTATAGTAACTGATACCGTGTTATAACTACTTTATACTCAATAATTTGGGAGTTTCAAGTCTTCATGCTCAATATTGCAGTATTTAAATTTGTTTGTGTGTGTGTGCAGATTCGGAGTAAGTTGCGCTACTAGTAGACATATACTATGTTCATAATAAAACAATCAAATTTAAATACTGCAATATTGAACATGAAGACTTGAAACTCCCAAATTATTGTATATAAAGCAGTTATACCACGTTATCAGTTCCCATAGAATATATATTTCAGTTTATATTCAAGCTTTTAGTTGTAATTAATACATTGAAACAACTCTGAACGCGATTTCCTTCATTCCACTCTCCCGGAGTACCTTCATCCACTACCTTCCACTCCGATTCGCAAAAGATGATGCCAAACTAGTACGGGTAAACAATGGCTGATTGGAACGCAACCATTGTTGTTTTTAGCGATAAAAACACTGGCATGGTCAACTACGAATTTCTACTTATTTGCAGTTGGCATTTCTTACAGGGAAGCCTCCCAGCAATAGTCGTAATGTGACGATTTCGATGATTCCTAACTAATAATCCTAAGTTCGATCACTATAAAGTCAAATAAAAACACGCTATAGCTAGTTTTATTTACTAGTAATGAACGGAATACAAATTTAAGAGTTTGGTAACCTCACAGCAGTTCACTGAACCACACTTGAAAATAAACTCACGCACCACACTTGAAAATAAACTCACGCACCTAGAAGTTTCTTGGTTGTTCGCTTTTCGTGTTCTCGAAGGGTCGGTGTTTATTGACATCTCCTCTTTGCCTTGCATTCGCAAACACTCGCGCCATCTCTCTTTCTCTTCCTTGGTACATGCTTGCATGCATAACCGTAGCCATCGGTTTCTCTTTTGTGTTTAATTAGTGGTGGGGGTGTTATTAAGTTAGGGATGGTACATGCCTCAGAATATTCGCCACAGTAATGTGACAAATTCGATGATTCCTTAACTATTTCCTTCTGGGTTCGATCAATATAAAGTCAAATAAAACGCGCCTATACTTTTTACTAATAGTTTATTTACCACTAACAACGATATTACAATTTGAGTAAGTTCACTGTACAATTAATTTCATCACCAAGAAGAGTCTCCACATTTATGGAATATTCGTGTATCTCGTTCTATTTTTGTATCAGCGTTTACTCTTCAACTCATAGTCGTTGACTCTACTGCTATCTCGCTTCCTCCTGCAAACATGCTTTAGGGTAGCCATCGTTATCCCTGTTAAAGCTCAGTGAATGGCGCCACAGCCATATCCACATAAAAGAGCCAATCTTATTGAAATCAATGTAATTGATTATTAGCACCATACCATAACCATAAAGCCATAACCATATCATAGTCCATCAATTGGTTTTTGGTTTTCTGTCACATCCCTAACCTATACATTTTTGAGCTTGTAATCTTATTAACTTTTTGGTATTTTTTTTTCGTTCTCGATACATTTTGATACGGAAAGTATCTGGTATAGTTATGACTATAGATTAATGGCTATGGAATTTTTTTTACCGCTTTATTCTTTGTTGTGTTAATATCAGCTGTTATTAGTCGTGGGAGTGTACTTGGTTTTAGAGATGTTCGGTACTTGATAATATTACCCCCAACATAGTTTAAAGTCGCTAAATCTAGAGGCACAGATTTATTCGAGCAAACTTTGCCACTACTTTCGGATGTAGATTTGGAGTTTACCGCATACTTTCAGAATCTCACGAAATTGAATGCACCACTTCTACCCCTACCACTACTTCTAGCTCTGCCGCTACATTTACGCCAAATACTTAGCCGTTCATGGTCACCATCCCTACCTTTAAAGCAGCTGGCAGATCCCTTAGACATATTTCCTTCTGCAAATGCGATAGCATCCCCATTTTTGTTAAATTCAATCTGTGCAGAGGCCGGAGCCAGTTTTATGTCATATCCTGGGTTGCTGCCCCAGTCTCTAGCTTCAGCAACCTACTTAGCACGTCTCAAATGATCTGCCCTAACAGCGAACTGCAAACACCATACGAGTACCACCCTAGAGCTCTCAGTTCGTTATAGCCGCCTTTCTCCTCGTTTAAAATATCAGACCATCAGTTAAGATTCCCTTAGGCTCTACTCCGAGTGCCAGATCAGATTGTTATCAAATTTAAATTTGCGGCAAAATTCACTATAAGCGTCTAGCTATTTCAGGTAGCTAGCATGTGCAGTTCCGCCCAAGTCATAGTTTTTAAATCTTTCGTTGCTATCTCATCCAAGGCAACATTGCTTTGCTTCAAGACTTACGCACCACAAAACTCAAAGGTATGCAAATATAAAAAGAACTAGCATATGCTTGACTTGCGATCTGTGACATTTCCGCTTGCAATTGCGTAATAACGGGAGCTTATCAAAGCATGCACAGTTTTAATTTACAATAACAAGCATCAAAAATATAAACAAAATCCACTTGAACTTGCATATGCGGCGTTAGCTCAACGAATAGGCCTCTTAACGCTGTTACGCGTCACAAGACGTGGTTCCTTTCGCAATACTACTCGTGTACTCAGAATTACGCGTCTCCCCTTTTTTACTGTTTTTTTTTTTGATTTTTGACTGTGTGCTTGAAAAAACTAAACACAAACACAAACACCATAAGAGCGTAAAGTGAATGAGTAGGACTATTTAAAAATTTGAGTTGGGGGTTAGCATGCTTACTGCACACACCGAACTACGTACAAATATAACCAAAAACCCACAAAGCTTTTTCTGCTGATGAAATCTAAGGAGGCGGAACACTTCGTGTGCTTTATGGAGCATATGATTGCATGGCAAGCAGTAATTTTGTAAAAGGGGCGCTGAAGTGGCTATAAGAGTTTGGAGCATGAGGAATAGGTTATAAGTGCGTCTTACAAACTTGCTTAGTTTGACAACGCGTAAGTGGAATGGAAGGCTTTAAAAAGGCTTATCGAAAAAATTTGTTAACGAAATGAGTTTCATGGCTGTAAATAAGCTCATATGGAATGAATGAATCTTGATTTGAGAATCTTATTTGATAAAAGTTCAATAGGTTAGCTTCAAGTTTGGTAAGCTATGTACTTAGGTGCATCTTCGCTGGAATAAACAGTTTCACTGCTTCATATTTAAATTTGGAAAAGGATGAAAGACGTAATAATAAACTGGAGGCAAAGGAAATCTGCTATTAACACGAGCAGTTCCAGTTTCTTCTCAGTGTTGTGTTTGTAGGATGTGGAACTCTTTCTGATATGATGCATCCTCAGCAGACTTGGCCTAGATAGCTTCGAAACTGGTTAAGTATTTGATGGGCCTTGAACGCTTCATACCCATAAAGCGTCAAACAGGTTTTTGGTATCCTGCAAAGGTTTTTGTATTCGTACAAGGTTTATGTTTAGTTCACTATAATCGAAGTACGCTGGAGTGTATGTAATCGACTTTGTGCAACATCTTCCGCATTAGAGTTGGGGTTTTTAGTTCAATAAAAGGATTAGTTCTCTTCTAGTGTAACCAATTAAAATACTTACTTTTCCATATGATTTACTAATTTTTGAAACATGATAAATTATAAAATTTTGCAAAATTAGCGCGAAGTTCGATCAGCTGTTTCGATGAATTGCCATACGTTTTCAAATAACTTAAGTACACTTTTTCGTGCTAAGTTGCCACAGAAAAGTTTAGTTCAGTTTACTAAACGAACTAGCAAACAAGTTCAATTGAAAGATTCTTTAGTTTAAAATCTATCGAAGCTCATACGGCTCATGTGATTTAGGCCTGGTTTTTCAGTCCTTGGTTAAGCTCAGTTTAAACTAAGTTTGAATAAACTCGGCATAAATTTAAACTCCAGTTAAACTGCAGAGCGGTTTTTTAGTGAGAGTTTAGGGCCGCTTTTAAGATTTGCTTTTTATACGGCAACATTGGTTTTTTTTTTTATCGAGATATGGCAACAGATAACATTTGTTTCCATATTCAACGCCATTGCTTCTCCTCAGTATTGTAATAGTTAGCATTTGCTAATTTCTGCATCACAATAATACCTTTTGTCAGATGATATATCCAGTATTTAATTAAATATAAAAATATCGTCCTTTTCTAATTTCGTTCAGTTTATAGTTTCACAACCAAAACTATCAAATATGCAAACAGCTGACAGGTTAAATAGAGTTTAACCCTGCCAAATTGGCCACTTAAACTACGTTTAAACTTCGTTTAAGGTTGACTGAAAAACTGCGTAACAAGTTTAAGCTTAGTTTAACTGACAAATTGAGTTGAACTTGTACTGAAAAACCGGGCCTTAAACGGACTTTCACTAAAATAAAATAAAGAAACATCTGCGAGCAATTCAAGCGGTACATTTTTGATATATTTCAAGGCTTTATTTTCTTCGTTTTAGGCCCGCAAATACTTCAATTGACTCTTAAACATCTCGGCACTTCTAATGCACTCCTTCACCTTCAGCCAATAACTAAAACTAACACGTCCCGTTAGGAGTGGAGCACGCTTTCAATTTAATTCAATTTGTGATAATAAAATTTCGAGTTACCTCCACACATTTTACTTCCTTTACTTTTTAGGGCATAGCACAAAAGCAATAAAATGCCGCTATAAGTGCGTCACATTTATGATTTTTTCTTCTTACCACGGTTGTATTGAAGTAGCTCAAAATCTGTTAACAAAGCTTTACAACCTGTTCATACTAAGCCATGTATAGATTTTGCATCGCCTTTCATTCATATTTTTTCAATTGACTGTGCGTTCGAATTTCTGTTGTGGAAGCATTTGTATACTTGAGCAAATGTGGTAAAGTATTTATTGTTGTTAGTTTTTTTCCGCAGTTGTTGTATTCGACATTTGTTAACAGCACGTGTGAAAGGCGTAAAATCTCATTAACAAGAAGTTGGTTTGGGGTTGTTGAATTGGTAAATAAAATGTAATGCTGCTTTTGTGGTTGTTGATAATTTGAAAGCAGAGAAAAGGTTGTGTTGTATTGGAGGGAAATTTAACAAAATATTTACCGAAGTAATACTGAATTAACAGACCTTGTTCGCGTAAAGCTCGAGTGATTTCGGTACGTATACCCGGCTGTCATGGAAATGTGAATCGTTGTGGCCTCGTTAGCTAATTTGGTTCTCAGTTCGTATAAAATTCTAAACAAAAGTTTGAAACAACATCTTCTGGCGATAGCTTATATGAAGTCGGTAAGCTTAAAAGGTCACTTGCAAAAGGAATGCTCTCGATATACGCACCTTGCGAAAACTTTTTTTCTCCTATCTTGCAAAAGTAGCTTTCATTTCCTGCGATATCGCCCTGCGTTTCAAATATAAGATGAGGAAAACAAATATATATTTTACATAATAAATCAAGTATGCATTTTCTCTCGTCTTCTCTCATTGTTGGTTTTTTTGGACCTAACATTCGTTGCTCTAAAATTTCATGCTAAACATAACCACACTTTTATATTTATTCGTTCTATGCTCCTCATCTCTTACTCTTAGTGCAGATAAAACTGAAAAAAATAGTTGTTGTCTGCTTTTTTATATTCTTCCCCTTCAACAAATTGACATTGTGACCTTTTTGAAACTTAAAAAGATACTTGTTAAACATAACCTAAATTTTTCATTTATTTTGTATCAGCGCACCATTATTAATATTTTCCTTTTTTTAATGTGTTCTTCCTATTTTAAATTTATTTCTTTTATTGCCCGCCAGTCCTCCCAACGTTGGAAATTCATTTGCGTAAGAATGTTTGAAACCACACCCACCTCAATTGTTACGTAAAATTTTTACTTTGGATGATGCATCATTAAGCGTACTTCTCCCAACTACCCTTCGTGCTAAGTTACTCACCATTCATTTGAGGGTTGCAATCAAAGCACTTGACCAACGACATTGCGAGATTCTTTAAAGCCTTATTTTTCTCACAGTCATTAGAGGGGTGTGCTCCTTTTGTATTGTTGAAACCGTTACTTTTTGTTTACTCGCAAGCATTGTCATTTAGGCTCATTAGCCCTTTTCACCCAGCGCTTATCATTTTTGTATGCTCGTTTGTTTATTTTTATTTGACAAAACTTTCAGCTGACTTTTTTCCAACTTTTTTTAAACGCAACGTTTGGCAACCCTTAGATACTAACAGGAAGTGTCATTTGGAAATGAAAATGTTTCCTTCCTGTGTAGTTGATGTTGCTGCAGATGCTTAACATTAGCATTGACACTTGACATTATACAGGAGTAATAAATATTTATGAATGCCTCGCTGCTACTTACCGTTTGTAATAAATCAGATAATAACTGAAATGCTGATAAGAAGAACAGAAGAAAGGAATGAAGAAAGTTTTTGCAAGTGAGTAATGAAGTTTTCAAAAGAATTTTAAGTGCAATTAACAGATTTTCGGGTTTTAAAATAATTAATAGGTGTAAGCAGTGACTTTGGGTTGGAGAGAACGATGCGTAATAACCAGGAATACTTTCTGTAATTTCAAGAAGTCGATTTTATTTTAAGGCTCATTTACTATGAAATCGGCAGCTTGTTGAAGCAGCTGCTGCGGAACGAAGAAAAAAGTATGAAGCTGAGTGCTGATTCTAATTCAGAAGTGGAATATAAATTGAGGTCTTCCTTTTTATTGCTGCTGTTTTCGACAGGGTAAGAATATGAGTTTTTCTGGAACGATTTTCCGTCATCCCTTGTCAATTTTGGTTTGGAGACAAACCGGTTTCGACGTTGTGCCATCATCAAGAGAACGAAGAAGGACACTAATGATGGCACAACGCCCAAACCGGTTTGTCTCCAAACCAAAATTGACAAGGGATGACGGAAAATTCCAGAAAAACTCATAAATTGAATTGGGGTTGCTCCGGATATAGTTGACTTTAGAACCCTAATTGGTTGACTTGGCTTGTTTTTCCAAACCGCAAACTTCCAGCTTCTAAAGTTTATTTCAAGAGAGCGGATCAGGTCCACGATAGTTCTCATGCTTAGACCAAGCTATCGTGGAACCTTTATCTTGTCTTTTCAGTGCCAAAACACACCCTTATCTCTTCTTCAAATAGATGTGTGGAGTTAAGCAGTGCTGTGGGGGACTCATAGTAAGAGACGAAAGGCGTCGTGGATCAGCCGACGAATCGTAGGCCATTATACTTTGCAGCAACTACGAGCTCCACCCAACGTCCGTGGTTGGGTAAACAATATCCAATTTTAGCATTTTAAACGTATTCCCCTTGAAAATAAACAAAAATGGCTCTGTTTCGATCGGCTGGTCATAAATCGCTGCTGAAAAGTTCGAAACTGGTTCCAAATTGATATCTAATTAGTTCTTTTGCTGTGACCGTTTTATCTGAGCTCTAAGCTCTACCTACATTTTCTTCAATCGATTCCGGATGGTCTGTATAAAATGTGAGGAAAAATTTGGGACTGATTTTATGGGGTGCGATTTTCTTTTTTGATCCCAGAAGTGTTATGACTAATTCAAAACTCCAAAAGTTATTATTCCACTCATTTTAGGTTAGAGTTTACAAAATTTATTGAAGAACTCTCAATGGAATAACCAGGCCACAAACATTATGAAAATCAAACTCTTGGCAGCAAATCTCAATCCAACGCTAGAACTTCGATTGCATTTGTTTTCTGAGCACACTTGATAATCCTCTAGAGCTTCCAAGCCGTATTTATTTACCAAGACTTTAAGTGCTGCCCTCTCTGCTGGCACTGCTAGGCAGCCCTTGTTAATCTGCATATTATTTTCGCCTGAAAAATGGGAAAATGGAAATTTCAAAAACTTTCAAATTATTCTTGTTATTATTGTAAATATTCACCTTTGACACGCACTGTATAACATTTATAGGTTATATTGCCTCTTTGGATTTGTGCAGACGCGCGACTTTCTTGATACTTGCTCACCAGAGTTGGATTTTGGTATCTTGACTGTGTGGACTCTTGCTTAAGGTTTGTTGATGTACTTCTACGAAACTTACCACCAGTTAACGGGTTCACTAAAAGTCCACTCTGTGGTTTCATTAGTTCCAATAAATCAAATACATTCGCAGGAACATCAAACGAGGGTGTAGAATTTATAGGGTTCAAAGGTCTTGATGTAGTTCGCATTGCAGGGTCTAGTTTTATTCCACTCGCGTTAAGTGCTTCGGCAATCAACAGGTTTCCTATACTTCCAACCAAGCTTACATCCTGTATTATGTCGCTAGGCTGTACGCCGATTGTTATGTTTTCCGAAGCATCATTTGCGATTCCTAACAGATCGGACTCCAAGTTAGTTAGGTTAGTACCTGCGCTAAGATTATTTTCACTGAGGGTGCCAAGACTTTGCTCTGTTTCGAAGGATGTTGTCGCATTTCCAAAAAGATCGCTAGAAAGGTCTGCCTGTGATGTACTGTTAGGTCTTACAAAGCTTGTCATATTGCTGAAAACTCCTGCTAATTCCAGAGGCACTGTGGCGTTTACGTTGGGGTTTTCCGGTTTTGTTGAGTTTTTAACGACCAAATCTAGCTCGAATGTGGTGTTTTCGGGTTCCACAGTTGTCTCATTAGCAAAAATAGTACTCATGTTCACTACAGTTGCTCCGACGGGTCTCATAAAATTGTCTTCCATACCATTTGCAGTGGAGATCTCACTCTGCAGTCCGGGTGTGAATGTCGAGTTTACGTCACTGAAATCCATCTCCTCAGAATCAGTTAAAATTTCATCTTCTCCGAAGCTTATGTTTGTGGGGTTCCCTTCCCCTCCATTGATTAAATCCGTCAAAACATCTACATTCGCGTTCGATGTTTTGTTAGTCAAAATATCCGCCAAGGACTCAAAACTTGTTAGATTTTCTTTACCGACGTTGAGTGTGGCCAAAGGCGGTGTAGTGCCGCTTATCGCATCCTGTTCGCCCGCTACTTCATTAGAATTCGCCATACTCATATTAGTCATATTAGTGGCTTCTGTAATATTTATGACGGGCTTAGCAACTCCCTGTAAGTAAGTAGTGAGTCCATTCACTTCGGTTGTAGGGACGTCCACCTCAGTGGTGTAGAGCGGTAGTTCATTAAGAACTGTAACAGACTCATTATTTGTAGTCTGAGTTACTTGTAGCTCTGGTATTTCGGTACTATTTAAGTCCGCTGTCGTGTTGTTGTCCGAGTTTACTGTTGGTCTATAGAATTCAGGATCCAAGTTAGCTATATTTGTATTGTTCCCAAAGAAATCATCAGCATCATTAATTTCGGGGTAAATTTGGGTGGACATGGGTGCATCATCTATTTCTGCTAGGGTCTCAAGCTCTATAGTAGTTGTTGTTGTTGGTTTAGCTGTGGAGTTGCTACCCAACAACGCAGTTAAGTTATTGGTCTCATTACTATTAAAGGCTGCCGTTGGCTTGGCTATTGTTGAGTCATCTCCTGAGTCCACAACAGCGGTCGTATTGCTTGTAGTGGAAGCCGCTTGAGCTGGTATATCCATATCACCGCCTGTTGTCGCAGTAGTTCCTTGTGAAGCTGGTAGCATTAAGTCCAGCTCCTCAAGTGGTGGACAATATTCTAGGTATCCATCATTTTCTTCGCAATCTTCACAAACATAACATTGCAGATAGTCGGCATAGACTGAAAGAGAAAAATAAAAACTGCAGTACCACTGAAAAAAAAAATTGAAGGCTTCAGCGCTTGCAGTAAGAGTCTTAGAGGTATTGCGTTAAACACTCTTATGAACTCTGACAAAAAACGCATGATTCGAAAACAGAGGTCCAAAGGCAAACTTGCAACAACCACCACCGAGAATCAGTAATTTCTTTGTCAGTTTTTGACCGGCTAGTGCCGTAATAAAAGCCACAGCTCCAACAGTTGATGCAGAAGAACGCGAATTTCCAGGGAGACTCATGGAGGTCCAACTGTTAGTTTCCCAGAACCTTAGTTTGGCAGTTCGAAATACTGTATCTGCAACATTAACTACTTGCTTACTCCTCTATCTTGCAGAGCAACTCATCTGGCTGAAAATTTGTTCTAAGTCTGATATAGCTATCGAGTGATTTTGGTATAAAAATATTTAAGCCAACTTTTATTGCCACCACTGTGTATAGTGGGAATAATATATTTTAGTGCGGGAAAATGGATCAGTAACATTAAATTGGACCTCTAGCAATGCATCGGTGAAAATTGCATTCAATTCTTTGAAGCCGGTTTTGAGTGATGTGCGAACAAATATGCGGACAGTGGGACAAATAATCGAAAAACTGTTGTTTTGACTTTTTTTACTCTAATAAATACCCCTCATATGCAATTTTTCTTTCATATGCATCATGTGGAGAGCGTATAGGTCTGCTAAAATTTTTTCTTTGTAAAATTTGTCGGGGAGCCGATGCACACTAGCGTCGCAATTTCTTAAACCAGCAAAAACCTTTTCCAAAAATTTAAACGTTATTTTGTTAGCTAAATTAAATAAAATGCATTGTTAGGAGATTTCTTAATTATTTCATTAAATCAATAAAACTGTGTAAGAAATTGAAAAAATGTAAATTATTTTGAACCAATATAGGGAAGAAGAGCTGTTGGTTCCTAACACCTCATTTTGAGAGAGTAATCGAAATTTTCAGGACACTGTTTCAATATTTTAATTCGAAATATTTTCTTAATTTGCTACACAGTCCAAATAGATTAGACTAATAGTTAAAAAAAAATCTTAGACAAACGCCCCTTTGTTAAATACCTTAAACTAGATGCTTTTTTTTCGTCAGCACTAAGCGACTTATGAATAAAATAACAAAATGAAATTTACTTTCAAACATTGAAATTTCAAATGTGAACGTTTCGCTTGCGTCCCAAATTCTGCTTGCTTATTTTTTTGTTGCTTTCAGTTCAAAAATTTTGAAAGGCAATTAAAAAAAATTATCTAGTATCTAGATGACGAATAAAAAACAATATTGACTCGTTTAACTTTTTGAAAAATTTTGAGTTTTATATCCTTGAGTGGATTTTGAACCAAATTAGCCTTACCGGTGCCTGGCTACACGATCGGGGTATTCTTCATGTGACAAAAAATATATACAAAACGTTCGAAAATGTATGAAAAAGCGGACTAAAACTGAGTTATCATCCTATTTATAACCCAAGAGACACTAACTCACCATTATTCGTGGTGAGAATTACAAAAATTGTATACAGTAGTAAATTCATTTTTTGAAAATCATTGACATTTGCAGTAAATTCCGTGAAAATTTACACTATGTAGTGATGCCTTTTTATTCAGTTTTAGGTTAGTTTACAATTTTATTATGTTTTTAAAATTTTTATAAAAAAAAAATTTATTTTTTTTTCCAAATATTTTTTTGAAAATATTTTTTTCTTTCAATTCTTGTTTTTTTTGAAACAATTTTTCTCTTCAAACAATTTTTCTCTTCAAACAATTTTTTTCTTCAAATTCTTTTTTTTTCGATTTTTGAGGACACAACGCGTTACTGTTACTTCTTACAGTTACTCATCAACTAAATTTCGCATCATTTTTCGCAGCATAACTCGCCCATTTTGCTAATTGTCATTTTATCTTAACAAAATTGGAAATCATTTTTATCTAGCATGTATTGCTTGGGCTGATAAATATCAGAGGTGTCATATATGGGTATAAAAATATATGTATACGTATATTAGGGCTGTTACGATCGTGCATACACCGGAACCGGAATCGAGCTTCACAAATTTCAACTTTTTCTTTGATTTCTCAAACGATTTTCCATGCGCTAAAAATATAAACGCTTAAGCCTATTTAAATTACCTATGACAAATGCCTACAAATATACTTTGCAATGTCAATTTTTGACAGCTGAAAAGTCGAACATTTGTATTGAAAGTAATTTCGAAATCATTTGGCTTTGCTATTGCTTGACAAAGGCGCATGCTACTGATGGACTTTCGTTATAACTTTGATACCAAAGAACTCGGAAATCGTAGTCTACATGGAACGGAAGTTCGGTCTTTTTCAAGAGAAATCGTAGCTCCGTAACATCCCTAATGGACATATATTACTTACAACTCATGAAGTGATAAAATTATTTAACTGTTAGTCACTTGCAAATATACTCTTTTAAAAGATCTTCAGCAAACCGATTGTTACCCACCGCTGTTGGCAAAAATTTATCAATTTGTGTAAGTAAATATGTAATTATTAGCGTTTGACAAGCGTCGATAAAAGCTATTTGTTTGCTTACAAAGATACATATATGTATTTTATGTATGTGTATTAGGGTGGGTTGAAAATATATACTTTTTTCTAAAAAAGGGAGACAATTATATATAGGAAAAAAAAAAAAATGAAAAAAAAAAAAATAATGTGACTCAACATTTTGAGGTAGCCTACATGTTTTTTGTTATCAATAAGAGTACATTTTTTTCGTAAGCAGTTAGCGACTTATGCATAAAATTACAAAATTAAACTTTTTTTTCAAAATTTTAAGTTTCTTTTGAAATTCAAATAAGAACTTGTCGCTGCAAGATAGCAACCAAAGTTAAGAACGCTTATGATTTTTTCTGCTTGCTGTTTTTTTGTTGCTTCAATTCAAAATTTACTTTAGGCAAGCAAAAAAAAATTTATCTAGCATCGAAATTACGAATAAAAAACCGCCAATATTTTCAAGGGAAATATTTCCTCTGATCGAAAATCTTAAAAAGCATACGAAAATTGTCGAATTTCGACAACTGACTTTAAATTGCTTTTGAGGGCGCACCCTAAAGCTTCTAGATAACTTTAAAAAATGTGTCTTTCATTGAAACTACTCGATATAAAATAAAAAAAAAACTATCTAGTGCGCCACAAAATGGTAAGTGAAACTTTTATTTTTTTCCAGTGTAAAAAACAAATCAACTTACTCTATTAGCCGTGATTCCGAGTGGTGCATCGGATAACAGCACATATTTTCATTGGAACTAAACAATTGATTATTTATAATATTTTTTAACAATCCAGTTGGCACCTCAAAATAAAGGGTGTTTTTTTTAAGGGTATAGAACTTCGAATTGAAATAAAACACAAGAAAATCGTTTTAAGGTCCATCAATTTAGCTTTATTGGAAGGATAATTTTATGCCATTAATGTTTAAATATGATTTCGGGCATGTGGCCGCCGCGGCTGGCTCGAATAAAGCCAATTCTACAGGTCCAATTTTCAACCACTTTTTCGAGCATATGGGGCCGTATGTCGGCAATAACGCCACGAATGTTGGCTTCCAATTCCCCTAACGTTTCTGGTTTGTTGGTGTAGACGAGCGACTTCACATATCCCCAAAGAAAATAATCCAATGGTGTCAAATCACACGACCTTGGTGGCCAATTGACAGGTCCATTCCGCGAAATTATGCGCTCATCGAATGTTTCCTTCAATAAATCGATTGTGACGTGCGCTGTGTGGCATGTAGCGCCGTCTTGTTGGAACCACAACTCATCCACATTCATGCCATCCAATTCCGGAACAAAATAGTCGGTTATCATGGCTCTATACCGGTCTCCATTAACGGTAGCTGCCTCTCCAGCATTATTGCGGAAGAAGTATGGCCCAATGACTCCACCAGCCCATAGAGCACACCAAACAGTCAGTTTTTGTGGATGTAATGGCGTTTCAAGGGTCTCATGTGGATTCTCTTCACTCCAAATGCGGCAATTTTGCTTGTTGACGTAGCCATTCAACCAAAAATGAGCCTCATCACTGAACAAAATTTTGCGATGAAAATCAGCATCGAAATCAATCTCATTTTCGGCCCATACACCAAAATCACGACGCATTGCATGGTCTCGCGGCTTTAATTCTTGCACAAGCTGGATCTTGTAAGGTCGCAAGCCAAGATCTTTGCGCAAAATCTTCCATAAAGTTGATGGACAAAGCTCCAATTGCTGTGCACGGTGGCGAATCGATTCATTCGGGTCCTCTTCAACACTTTGCTCTACAGCGGCAATTGTTTCTTCGGTGCGCACTGTTCGACGTCTCTGCGGATGCGTATTATCACATAGAGTAAACGTAGTGCGAAAACGATCCATGGTTAACCGAATTAATTGCTCTGATGGACGATTATGTCGACCATAAAATAGACGGAGCTCACGGTAAACTTCGCGAACTGAACCATTATTTTCGAAATAAATTTGCACGATTTGCAAGCGTTGTTCTTTTGTCAACCTGTTCATGATGAAATGGCAAACCAAACTGAACATAAATGACATTAGAGTTGCCAGATTTGACCACAAAATGCTAGTTTTATCTCTATTCGAAAAACAAACCTGTAAAAAAACACCCTATATTAAGTCAAAAATTTGTTTTTATTATTATTATTTACTTTTTTTATCAAGTACAAATCCACTTCCAGGCTAAAAAAAAAAACTGAAGCCACCCTAATGCCCATGACTCCGAGTCTAACATTAGGTCACCTGCGCCTCTTTATGCAGCCAGAGGAAGCCTTGCAGCGTCATCAGATTGGTGCACTTGAGCAGTTGAAGGAGTCTACCTCCTAAGTCATTCCCACAACAGCCGGTTCTATCGCACCGGAATGACCCGGGTTTTTTCACCCGGCCAAGGGCTGTTATTTCAGTGTAACCCTGTCCAATCTGGGGCAGGGCGAAGCACTGTTAACAACAAAAACAACAACAACCTCCTAAGTCTGGATACGGGGTTAAGCTTCTAGTCAAGAGTCTCACACAATAAATATTTCCACAGTTTCCCGTGAAACCCAAGAAGACAATATTATTGTGATCGAACCCAGTGGCTTACCTGTAACAATCTGACGCCTTTGACGATCGCGTATAGGTTCGTGTGCATATCTGATCACTTGATGCATCCATCGATAGACCTCGCTCATGTTCTTGCTATGTGCAAGCACTGCATTAGGATCTGTTCTCACAGAAAAGCGAACGTCTGAGGGTAAATGGGCGACTTATTATCCTTCCCTCACACAAATACATTTATTGTGCCACACACCCTCTGTCAACTAGGCACAAAGCAACCCTCAATAAAAGCAATTAAGAGCTTGAAGAATGTAAAAATAACCAGTGTCAATGTACATATTTTGCACCGAACCCACAATCTCACAAACGCATGAATACTGCATACTTGACCACAAGAACACTTAAGCAGACAAGCGTAAAAATAGAGCAATTCCGTAGATGCATTAGCAGTGAGAGCTATATAAGCTCACCTTACAACTCCCAAAGCTTGCACTAAATCTCTTCACGTTACACTTCCTTTCCATTTAATGTTTGCTTTCACTTCATAGCCCTTTTCTCAGCTTCCGCAATGGGTGATGTGTGTTAGTGTATGTGCGTTTAGTGCAAAACTCCTCCTTGTCACATTGCGGTTGTGGCCACTTGTCGACTTTAGCTATAGTTGACCAGACGAAAACCAATATGACAACAACTATAAATTATGAATGTCGAGCAATTCATTATCAAACACTGTGCATTTGGCTATTAAGTGTGTTTGTATTGGTGTGAAGTGTGGCATGTAAACAAAAACGCGCGTTGTAGATGTGGGAGACTCACGCACGCTTGGTGATTTGTGAACTCCACTGCAGTGAAATACCTAACTAGTCAAAAAATCGACTGATTTAGAAATGGAAATTTGTGACCAGTTTCTAACTAGTCTGAAAAAAAAGCATTCTAGTAACAATAAAATCGAAAAATTCAAAGCTTTGGGGATCCCTGGAGTGTGCAGTGTCTCACAAAAACTTGGATACATTTTCTAGCAACTCCGTTTCCACAATAGCTGGTTCTAAGTACGTACCGGAATGATTCGGCGCTCACCCGACTTAGGGCTCTTATTTCGATTTAACTTTGTCTAATTCACTACTATCTAGGAGTTGATATGGAGAATGTTTTTCGAAGGTTGCCACCTATTTGAATTGTTTGTAAAATTAAGTGAGATATGGAATGATCGGTATAAAACGAAAGATATTTTACGTCGTATTTTAACAACAATATTTCTAAACTAGTGAACCGGGCCGGCTTCGCTGCATGTTAGAACTTATAATAGATAGCCTCCTATTCAAATATTTTATATCTTCCATACCAGATAAGATATGGCACTTAATTACATCGCTTAATGCAGCAGTCATTGTCACCTTTGGTTTGATACCCATATTGTACTAACACATTTTGTGCCACCTTGGTTCACATATCGATCGATATCTCCGAAACTAGTCGAGCAATCGATACAAATTACATCTTAAATTATAAGTTAAACGCCTAGTAATCCAATGGCAGAAGTTTCGTTAAATTGCACTTAGCAGTTTTTGAGTGATGCGCGACCAAACATACAGACAGACCGACAAAAATTCTTAAAACTGTTGATTTGGCTTTTATTGGCTTAATAATGGTCCCTCCTATAGATTTTTCTTAAATATCTGCAATGTACAGACATCGACCTTTTACAATTTTATTATATGTAGAGATAGGGGTATCGAATAGGGCTGCCACCTATTAGTATTATATAAATTTCTTTCCATATACGCAACAATCTCAAAAATGACTTGATTCATTCGGATAAACTTTTCAATACAAGCAATACACTACATTTGAAGAGGTCTGACTTCAGTGTTGCCACTTGGGATGTTTTTTACGGCGTGGCCACTTATCTGGAATTAAAAAAATCAAATGAGATATACCAATATGGATATGAAACAAAAGGTATTTTACGCCGTATTTCAATAAAAAATATTTAGGTGGGGTTACCACCAAGGGTTGCCACCCAATAGTATTATATAAATTGTGTTTCATATACGCTTTATTTCAAAAACGAGTTACCCCATGTTATTCAATTTTTTAATATACATACGTAAAATGCTACATTTGAAGCGGTTTTAATTAAGTGTTGCCACTAAGGATGTGACGTTGTCACATAACTGCAATTAAGAAAGAAATCAAATGAAATGCCCATTTGATTATCAAATTATAGGTATTTTACACCGTATTTCAGAAAAAATTTATCTAGGTAGGGTTACCGCCTAGGGTGGCCACCTTAATCTATTTTATATTTTTTTCATACCCGATATTATTTCGCTAAGTAATCCACGAAAGCTAATTATTACGGGTACACACTATTGGTTAGTAGAACTTTTAATAAAAACGACCCGAATATTGTTACTGATAAGTATCCCTAACAAGCTAAACTATACGGCAACCTCGAAAAATGGCCAAAAAAGTTCGTTTGGTCAAGTACGAGAAAATAAACTAAGCATCGTCTTCAGAATCTCGGCAGCACAAGGAAACTAATGGCGCAAAGAACTCAACTTAGTATTAGGTTTTCGGGACAACACTAGTCTAGTTTTAGTTGAGTTCATACAAAGCCCACAGTGCCATGAACTTTTGAACCCACTGTGAATGAAAATCGATAAAAGTTTTGAGATTTTTATTCCAAGAAAGGAATGAAATGTCGGTAGCATGATTACTTTGCAAATTCATTGCACATCTTCTCAGCTAGTTTCTTCGTTCTCTCTCTCTAATAAAGGGAAAACTGCGACCGCTATGGAAAAACACCACTACAGTTTCTTTCTGAACTCAACTCAAGATCTCTGGACTTCCAACTAGAACCTCTGCTTTTTGACCAATTTAAATTAGAATCAGCATGATATATTTCTGATCCAAATTTGACTATCGTTGGACATAACCAATGAAAAAAGTACCGTTGGATTGTTTGAAAAGAAAAAGTCCAGTCAGTTTTATGATTCATATTAGTCTGGAGTTAGTTTTCAACTAGTTGTTTTGACCACAGCCTTGTAACAACAATGGTGGAAGAAACGATTGAGTTCAAGTGTTGTTGTTGCAAAAATATTTTTATTTTATGTGAACAAACGCACTAAGCTTTGCAACTAAATGGAGAGCACTTTCTTAAACAAATATATTTTAAGTGCTAAATGCAGCGAAAACTCTTCAGCTCTGAGGGGATTTAGTCTTAAGTGCGTTAAATAAATATTAAAATTGTGAAAGAAAAGAAGTTGATAATGAACTCAGCTTGATGTTTGGTGCTTAAGCTTTCCATCGATGCAGTGGATGTTAGTGAAACAAGCAAGAGTAAAGCGCTGATATAAGAAGATATTGAGCGACGTACCTTACCACCCCAACTTAAACAATGGACCGCGAATTACCACAATTAAGGAAGAGGGTCAACGCTGAGCTATCCAGTCCAGACCCTTACGTTCTGCATCCCAATTAGCTCTTAAGTTGAGCATTCTGTGTGTGATGTGAGTCACTTCAAATACGAGTCACTTCAAATTTGAGTCATTCAACCATCTTCAAATATGATCCCTTTCTAATGTAAGCCACTTAAGATGTGAGCCACTAAATATGTGAATCACTTAAGATGCAAGTTCACTTGTGATCCAAATGAAATGCGAGTCACTTCACATGTGAGTTACTTCAAAGTAGAGTCTCTTAAAATGTGAGTCAATTCAAATTCGACCATTTTAATATGATCCCCTTCAAATGTATACCACTTCATATGTGAGTCACTTAAGTTGTGAACAGATTCAAATGTGACTCACTTAAAATGCAAGTCACTTCAAATATATAAGTTAATTCAAATGTGAGCCAATTCAGATATAAGTCAATTCAAATGTGAGCCAATTCCGATATGAGTCAATTCAAATATGAACCAATTCCGATATGAGTCAATTCTAATGTGAGCCAATTCAGATATGACTCACTTCAGATGTGAGTTGCATAATTCCTTTGTTATAAATACAATGAGACGTTAGCCCCTTCTATTACGTCTCATATGACTCGTAGACTTAAAGCCAAGTCGATGCCTTTCAACTTTTTCCAATCATTTCCAGTATTTTTGAATTTTTTCCACTAACCAAAGTGAATATTCCACCACAAACTGCAGTTGACAGATTTTTAACGACTATTCAATGGCAATCATGCAGAAATATTTAAAAAAAATTAACTTCCCAAATAATAAACACATTCAATCAAGAAAAAAATAAATTTCGCGCACAAAAGTTTGCAACACAGCGTAGTTGATACCTCATGCGAGGCATAACGCGATTCAAGGTAACTCAAGCGTAATTTGTGCTTGTCCACAACAATTGCACTCAGCTACAACCAATGTGAGATGTGGGATGTGAATGTGTGATGTTGCCAAAAAATAAATAGCAAAACTAAATGAAATTGAAGCCAAATTGCAGAAATATCAGTTTATTTATTGAAAAAGTATGTATATTGCATGATATATGCCGCATAACGCGTTGTGCGTATTTCGATTGCATACTTTTGGGCGCTACGTAAAATATTGTGTGCGCTATTGTGTTGTGAGTAGTAACAGCGTGAGTGAGCGAATTTTGTACAGCAAAAGAACAAAGAAAATATTGTAACGCACGCTTTTGCTAGATTTTGCTGCGTCTCTTTTCGCCCTCAAGTGGTAATTTTTCATTTTCTATACAAGCTGTACTTGACGTACAACTTTTTAATTAGACCACCCAATGCAGCGCAGTGGGTGTCTACAGAGGTTAGGGTATATTCCGCCACACTTGAATGGAAGTAGCTGCTAAATCTTAAGCTCTTGTGATGATGAGTTTTGCTTTGCGTCTGAAAGTAGGCAACAAAATATAAAATTTATTCAAAACCATTTAAAAATTCATAAGCTTTTTGCTGTGTCGTTGATTTGCAGCCATAACAACTGACAGCTGTTACTTAAATATCTACATTTCCGCTTTTAGCTAAACGCCAATAAGTATGCTATGAATTTTATATATTTTTTACAGCGCTTTCCGGAAGCAGTTATGCTACAAAATATTTTACAACATTTTTTATGTGTAAAGCAGCAGCTGTGTTTATTAGCTGTTTTGAGGCATAAAAAACTTTTCAAGCTAACTTTTAGCTTTTTAACTCCCTCCAACACAGTCTCACTGCGTAAACTTTTGAAGAATGACATTTTAACTGTCAACAGTTGTCATTTCATTACGCAGTCTGCGCTTTAGCAAGAATCTAATTAATTCGTAGAGGCAGCAATTTTATTATGTTGTAAAATTCAATTTTAAGCAAATTTTCAACAAAATATTTGTTACACAAACACACACACCCGCGCACTCTGCATATACAACCAAAGTTACATGACAAATATATTGTGGCATGATTTTAGGCGCTTCAGTGGAGCGCAAATTTTGTAATATGTCAATCATAGCAACTTCTAAGACGATTACTTGTCAGCTAAACAACAAACAATAAAATACACAAACGCACACAATACAATACTTGAAACTGCTGCAACAGCTTAACTGCATGTAATTATTTATAGCATACAATTAGGCGTATAGCGGAAATTTTGCCTTAATAGCTACTGCTACTTGTATGCATGTGGTGCTGTATGTGTATTTTAGCCCTGCAGCTATGTCAACTGCAATTAGCCGTAATAATGGCAGCATTTGGCATTGTAATTTTAGCTGCAGCATGTGAGGAGAGTGTAAGATTCTGGGTTGCAAGACGGAAATTACTTTACAACAATATATGTTAGTTGTGTAGCGCAGCAATTTTGTTGCTGTTAAGTAGTTTCGTAATAGGTGCACACAAATCTTTTGGTGATAACCTAAGCCGCTGCTAGTTGTAGTAAATTGCAGATGCTTGAAAATTTAAGCACTGTACTTATGGAAGTGCGCCTATAAAGTAGCCTAATTTACGGCGTTACAGCTGTTGGCGTTTGAGTTAATGCTTGTGAAACGCATAAGGCTTATTTGATGGATTATTATGAGGTACTCATGCTGCTCGATTCAGTAAATAGGATTAGACAAAACTATTATGTTGCATAATAATTGCAACGAATACAAATGTGTTTATAAGAGTACTTGTTAAGCGAAATTTGACTCTAATTGGATTTCAAAGTATTATGCAACCACAAAGTGTGTTGAAACAAACTAATACTCAATAAGCTTGAGACCTAATGCGGTTATTTGAAAAAAAAGGCGTCTAAGAGCACTTACAAGGCACTAAACTAGGAATTAAAAATTCCCTTTGATAAAAATTTGCTAAATACATGATTTTACTACTCACAATATCCTCCGTTTAAAATTTCTTAAGAAATATTGCAAAACAAAAATTTCCCTGAAAATGTCCAATTAGGGAAATTTTTTCAAAAAGCCACCCAAACGAAAACTATATATTTATATATATATATATCAGCAAGTTATTAATTTATTTAAGTCAAAACTAAAAATTTCCCACATGAGAAATGACGGCTGAAGTAAGTTTTTTAAGCTCCAACCTAAAAACAACCGTCCAATTTTATTGCAGGCTTTAGGTAAGGTCCTTATTATTATTATATAAGCGAAGAATCCAAATTGTTTAAGCGACATAAGCTGACAAATAATAAAATAATATACAAACATTAACTCAAAAAACTACTCGCCCTCCATAAAGCTTAGACAAAAATAATTTATTGTGTTTTTTACTTGCCACTTATGCCACTTGGGATTATCTCATGCCACCATATATTGTTTCAAATTTCCAATAAAACTTGATTTTATAGCTAACAAGGTCTTTCCCTTAAAATTTCTTAAAAATTATACGAAACTAAAATTTCCGGGAAAATTTCCCTTTCGGGAAATTTTGTTAAAAATACCGCTTAAGCGGAAACTACTTCTTTATAGGTATTTTAGTATGTTTCCAACTTATCTAAATACAACCAACAAATATCCCACTTGAGAAATTCGTTCAAACCTCATTTATATTTTGAGATACACATTTTTCTGCAAATGTTAGTGTATTGGAAATTAAAAAAGTGAACAGTGGAACATGGGGGGTTATCGACACTTTTAATAACTAGAACAAGACAAAAATATTTGAAACTCACAAAAACATGTTTATTGTGATAAACGCAGTTTTCCCACGAAATTTTCATTTAAGTCATGTGAAAGTAAAATTTCCCTGTATATTTATTACTACGAATTTTTTTTGCAACAATCTAGCTTAAGGTAAAACACTGCATAAAGATCTATTTTAGACGATTTTCAATTTACTGATGCAAAACATAAAATTTCCCACTAAATTAGGACAAATAAAAAGATTTATACATTTCTTATTCCCCTTACACTTTTATTCTACCAAAAATATTTGCAGAAATAGGCGTTGAAACAAATATTTTTGCGGCGTTCCTTTGCTTTATTAATACTAGCGTAAAATGTTTCCCAGTTTATAAATTTTTTTGTCTCCAAAATTCTGGATGTTTATAAAAATATCAGTTGAAATTTTGTTTTTTTTTTTATAGAAATTGCATTTAGAGTGTATTCAGTCCCAAATTCGTAGGTAAAAAAAAATTCCCATAAAATATCCCAAAAAGGGAAATTTTCGAAAAAGCTAACAGTTTGCAAATTTAATCTAAAATAGCACAGTTTAGCACAAAGAAGGCAAATTCTATCTCTATGGCGCGATATACAACAGGTATATCATCATAAACCTCGTAAGAGATTTTTGCGCCAAGCTTCTCTTCCAATTTGTGGTGTGCCGATTTGAATTTTCCCTACAAATTGGTGGGACCTACAGTTTTTTGCCGACTCCGAACGGCATCTACAAAGGAGACGAATTTTTGCTGAGAAGCCTGTCATGGCAGAAATACACTCGGAGAGTTTGCCAAACCACTGCCGAGGGGCGACCCCGTTTTGAAAAACTTTTTTCAAATCACTTTTGATTTTACCTGTACCAGGGCTCGAACCATGGACCTTCGGTGTGGTAGGCCGGCAACACTACCTTCACACCACGGCGGCCGCCAAGGGCAAAGGCAAATTACCTAAAAGTTTAATTAGGTTCTTTTACGGAAATTTGTTGTCTAGTTTGCAGTATTTGCAACTTCCATAAATTTGCCATTTGTAACGGTATGCTTGAGAAAGCATTTTACTATTTTCTCTGAGCTGAAATGTATACACATACACATTTATTTGTATATAAACTTACAGTAAACTTTATTTATTTATTATATTTCTTTATAAACACAATAAAATGTGTGATCTAAATTCATATTCTTCCACATTACGAGTAAATCCCTTAATACCGTAAACTCACTATTTGCTCCAGTAGCAGGTAAAATACAGGGCGGCCTCATACGTATGTATGTACACTATTGTGTTCATGCTCTGTATTTGAAAAAGGGCTAACTAAAGCCAGTAAAGCATGAAGTAAGCTTGGATAAAGTGCACTTCAAAGTTTTTGTGGTTATGTGAGGTACAGCTGTGTCGCAATCATATGTGTACATGTGTGTGCCTGCAAGTGCGAGTGTTCAAGCAAGTAAATAGTGCAGTGTTCGACTGCATACCCATTGCTTTTTGCTTTGCTTTTTATTTAAGCTTCATATACCACTAAATATACGTAAGCTTTTCATATTTATTTGTAAACATATTGCAAATGATTTATTTGCATTTGACCCTTTTTGTTCTAATTTTTTTTTTGTCTGCGAGACATAAATTTTAATAGCACAAAAACAGGAGTGTACATAAATTGTGGTTAAAAATGCAGATGAGTAGAAGACTTTAAAATGGGTAAGTAAAATCAAAAAATATATCTACGTTTTATGTTTTGTTTAAGATATTTTTGCTTTTAAAGATGAAGTCTCATGGAAGTCTCAATTTTTAATGGACTTTTCTCTACAAATAAGCCATTTTCAAAAATTCAAAATGTTTTAGACATTGTTTTTTAAGAATAGAGGTCTGACTCAGCCTTCTTAACTATTATAATGGCAGGTAAGCACAAAATATAAAATTTCCCAAAAAACTTCCCTTTAGGGAAATTTTCTAAAACGACAATCTTTCGAAAGCTGTGTTAAATTTAAGTTTAAGAAGAGAAAACAATGCGCCTTATTTATAATTTTAAAAATTTCCCTGTAGATCACTTTGCCAACAATACTTAATTTAAAAAAAAAAATTATAAAATTAGTCAGTTCACTATATTGCGTATCCAGTAAACAACACTCCAAAAACCGCCAAAGCCATACCTAGTAAAATGCATAATTGCGTTGTTGACAAATTTGAAATAACAAATTCAGAGATTAATGTTTCAAATTTGCATATTACATTGTTACTATGTATATAAGTATGTACTTACTTTTTCGCGCATATATTTAATTCAGATTTTTAATTGAAAATGTTGCAATAAAAACGGATATTTCACAATGGAAATACGCGCAACAAAACTTCACCAACTTTTTATTGCATTGCATAAAATTGTAGCGAGCAAATTGAAAATTATAAAATGTATGCAAAAATGTTGCATGGCTGATGTATTAAAAAGGTGTAGTTGTATACAGCGGCAATAAAGTGCGATAAGGGGGAAAATGTAATTCTGTTGGATGAAAAGGTAATTTAAGGGACTGAATGAAAATGAAAACTCATGTGCTACCCCTTGGAAGTGAATGTAGTATGCCGGCACGCTACGATACCTTTTTATGCTGGCTATAACAAAAAAAAAGCTTGAAGAAACGTGTTTTTTGGAAACATTTTTTTTAACTGTTGTAAAGAAATTAATCATAAAAATATCAGTACTGAATTAATGTTTTTTATCTAAATTTTATTTATATTGCGTTTAATATCAAATTGGCACATATTAAACAATTTCCCAAAAAATATCCCTGAAAGGGAAATTTTAGTTAACTGCTCAATTTTCAGAACATAAGATAAACTAAGCCGTTTGAGAGCAAAATCAAAAAATTTTATTACAATATTTAAAAATTATGGCGGGATAAATGTTTTGAAATGATATTTCAATAGCATGCCAGGTTGCAATATTTGAGACTTCTATAAGTTTGTAGTAAATAGTAAAAAATGGATGGTTTTATGTTGGCAGGTTTCTCAATGCGTATAATATGAATGCAGAGTATACATAATTCAATGCAAAAAAGATTGATTAATTGTCATACATATGCCACCAAACTCCTAGATATTTATAAAAATATGAAAAGCGAATTTAGTTTGTTAGTTAAATTGTATTTATATTGAGTTTAGCATAAAATCAGCACATAATAGAAAATTTCCCAAAAAATATCCCTTGAGGGAAATTTTCTTAAAAGCAAAATTTTCACATCTGACGCATGACATAAAGCGTTTGAGAGCAAAAGCAAACAATTTACGTGAAAGTTTTGAAAATTCCCGCTAGGGATATTTTTTTAAATGGTGTTTCGATAGTGTACTAATTTGCAGCATTAAAATTTTCAATAAATTTCAAACATGTATCTAAAGAAAAGATTGATATTTCTTTGGTGACAGGCTTTCGCAGTCCGTATAATGTGAGTGTAGAATGCAATTTGTTATGAAAAAAATTAAATCATTTATGTTGATTGTATGTTTTAATAAATTATTTTTTTTTTTACTTTATTTTGTGGCGGTTGATAAAATACAAAAATTACAGCAAATTCAACTACGCCAAATGGCTGTCCAGGCGATAAAACTTTGTACAAAAGTACAATCGACTATTGGAAAAAAATTTAAGCATTTTAATTGCACTTCCATGCGGCATTATCAACCGCCAAATCAATGCAAATAGTAATGACAAACAAAAAATTAAATTGATAAACGATTTAAGTGGTTACGCGCCAAAAGCTTGAAGCGAAATAAAAAACTCAGGGGAAAAAATACTAGCAAAGAAATAACTATTCCACGTAAAAATTGTGGAAAGTCACAAATTGTGCTTTATTTGTATTTTTTGACTATTGTTCCATACGAACTTTTTCGGGCTCTAAAAGGAGGTTTAAATTTCTGATAAGAGAATTGACACATCAGAGCTCGAAAGCTGTAATAGTTCGCAATCTAGCTGCCACAGGCCACTTATGGACTATGACGCCTTTGCCCTTTCAATTATCTGAACTTCATAAACATCTCCACAATTTACCTTTCCAAACCTGTCAAATAATTTTTTTATTCCCGCCGATTCGCCGTTTGCTTACATTCTTGTTTTATATTTTTTCAATTTCGTTTTTCGCGCCCTGCATCAATTGCCGTGTTCAATTTTGTTGTTGCACCCGCACTAGCAAATATTGACAATGTCCTCGAAAATGGTTGGCAACGCGACGCTTAAAAGAAAATAAAGTAATCGATTACAAGCACAAATTCGATTCGTTTTTTATGCGATTGCATTTAACGCAATACCTAGGGTATAACGGTACCTTTCTCTTAGTTTCATTTTCATTTCGAAATTCGTTAGTTTTCAAGTTTTTTCAATTGCAGAACAAAATTGCTGTAAGCAAATTGTGCGCGTTGGATAGAGGTAAGTGTACGCGTGGTTTAGGGTTTTAGTATGATTTCCGGCCATTGTTATTGTTATTGCATTTGTTTTTATGTTTGTTGTCTAAGTAGTGCTACTATTTAGGTGCAATTTTCATTTACAAAATGGCAACAAAAGACAGAGAAGAAGAGGAAGCAGCATTAACGTATCACAACGATTTATTTGCAACGCCCTGTGCTTTTGTTCTAAGAACTAAAGCTTTGTTGTTGCTTCGTTTTTTTTAACGATTGTGCTGAGTTACGTTGGTGTTTCTTTGCTGCAATTTTGTTACATTGTTGTTGTTGCTGCTAACATAACACGCATGCATGCAACTTAACGGCATTATTGCATATACAGGGTGTTTAAAATGGAGAAATATATAGATATATTGAACATAAAAAGTAGTGCAAGGGCGTGTGCTTGTGCTCCATAAACATCCAAAGTTCTCAAAAATTTTGTATGCAATTTTCACTGTAGCTGCATATGGTCACTGGGTATAGTATCGGCTATATATATTTTTCGAAAAGTGGATGGCAGTCGATTATCCTTGCAATATTTTGTACCAGCTATACAATATTTCGTAGAAAGAGATCCTAGATGTGGGAGCAGTAGGGGAGAAAGAGAAAGGAAGGAGAGGGAGAAGAATTGGAAAATAAAAAGGAAGAGAAAAAGGGATGGTTACAGGTAGAGAAAGAAAGAGAAGACAGGAATTGAAAAAGGCAGAGGAATAAAACGATGAAAGGGATGGCAAGATTCAGAAGGAGAGGAAATACTTAAAAATGGAAAATTTATATATTTCTTGCACATTCAAGAGTATTTGTTTTTTTAAAAAATCACCTAAGTTCTTAATATAAAAAAGAATGCAGCAAAAATGTAAAAAAAAACGTGAAGGAAAATAATTAAAAAAAAAAATATTTAGAAAGGAAAAGACAAAATCAGTGACCCAGATGGTGTTCTTACTGGGACCGTATCGGAGAAATACTGTGCTGTTTCTGAGACTATTTTCAAATTTTGCGGAACTATTGTAAACAAATTATGGAACAATTTTTTTAGGTATAATTGCGGAGATTTTTTCAGCTTATTTTACACTTAATTCTTTATCATATACGAATTGTTTCGTATTACTGCAGACACGTTTTTGAAATATTTTCAGTTTCACACTGTTCTACTTTTGGGAATATTTGGGGTTTTTTTTGGAAATTTTTTCCAACTATCTTCTGGAATTATTTATGGTTAGCTTGAGCAATGTTTTTAGTTTATTAGGGATTTTATTTGCAATTAGTTAGGTTCCCTTACTGGGACCGTTTTGGAATAAGTTTGGAACCATATCCTGCTTTTCTGAGGCCATTTGGAACATTTTTTTTTAGTATTTTTTTAGAATAAATTTTGCAATAATTTCTGGAGCTATTTATTGGTGATGTAAGCAAAATAAGAATTAAAAATACTGCAAGAGCTCCCACAACAAATATGTATATAAAAAAAATAAGTAATCTAGCAAATAATAATGTGATACTTCAAAAAATTTTATAAAAAAATTAGAAAAAAAAAAAAATTTTAAAAAGCTAAGAAAATTCGAAAAAAAACAATATTAATAACCAAAATAAAAATGATATGTTAAACAATTAACAAAAAACAAAATCAATTAAAAAATTTAAAAGAAAATAAATTAGTCATAACTGTAAATGAGTTAAAGATAGTTTTTATGAAAATAAAAATAATAATTTTTATCAGGATTTTAATTTTATTATTGCTGGTTTGCCGATGTATTCTGCAAACAAATTTTAAAAACTAAAAAAAAAAAACGTCTCAGAAAAAAAAAAATTTTCGAAATCTAAAATTTTTCGTTTTCCAATTTCCGCTTTTAATTTCACTTCCGATTTTTTTTAAATCATTTTTACCACCAAATAAAAAAATAAATAAACATTTCCCTATAGTTCGGACAATGCCCCAGCAAACAAAGCAAGCATAAAATTGGAAACGCATTGTTCTAATAAGTATGCAAACAGCGTCTGAAAGCATGCAAAACATTTCAATGCAAAATAGCGCAGTTTATACGGTAACAATGGCAAAAATATTTTGTTTGCTTTTACCTTGTACTCATTTTCATAATTTCCATAAAGCAGAGTATTAGTGGGCAGCCGATGTTGAGTGAATAGACGCTCACTTACATATCAGATGTCCTGGTTACGATTTCGTGGGTAAAAATAAGAATGAAATTCCTCAGTTTGATTGCGTCTGGTCAATGATCGGCAAAGACTGCGAGTGTATTTGTTATGGGAATTTCTGTAACAAAAATTATTCCCATAACATTAAGCTAGTATAAAGCTGTAGGTCTCAATTATTATAAGGACCGCGGAAATATGATGGAAATAGATTGCCTGCATTTTTGTTTTTCATTTTATCATAACGTTTTCCTTTTTCAACTAAATTTTCCACGCTTCTATTAAGCGAACTTGCTTATTTAGAGTCAATTTGACGTTTATAAAATCGTGCTTGTCCCTTGTGATTTGTCGTTTGTCAGTTGTCAAATATATTATTACTCAACTGCAATTTACCGTTTATAATTTCTTATTTCTTATTTTTCATTCTTCAATTGAAATTTGGGCGCTTTGCATTTGTCTTTTGGTAATTGTCATGCGTCATTGGTCAATTGTCGTTTGTAATTCGTTATTTTTTATTTCTTATTTATAATTTGTGATTTATTACTTGTTAGCTGTGGTTGGCGCTTTTGTTTTTTTAGTTGACAATTGGCATTTGCAAGTTAATATCTCCCACTTGTCATTTCTTATTTATTTTTCTGTCATTTATCATATGTCACTTGTCACATGTAAATTTTTTATTAGGCCATGAAGTAACGTATGATTATTTTCAAATTAACATTTGTTATTTATATTTTGTAACTTACCATTTGTCATTTGTTACTTATTTGTCAATTGTATTGTGCCACTTGTATTGTGCTATAAGTAATTTGAAATTTATTAATTCGTCATGTTATGTTTTTGTTATTCCGTAGTAAATATATTTAGACTTTAAAATTGTAATTTAAATTTTTTTAATTTTTAATTTGCTTTTGAAATTTTTAATTTGGGACTTTAAATTTTTAATTCGCTTAGGAAGTCTTAGCTTTGTAATTTGTAATTTGTAATTTCTTTGTAATTTTTAACTTGTAGTTTGTAATTTCTGATTCCTACTTGTACTTTTGAATATGTAGTTTGTAATTCGTAATTTGTAAATTGTAATTTGTAATTTGTAATTTGTACTTTGTAACTTGTAGCTTGTAATTTGTAATTTTTAATTTGTTATTTGTAATTTATAATTTGGAATTTGTAATTTGCAATTTGTAATTTGTAAATTGTAAATTGTAAATTGTAAATTGTAAATTGTAATTTGTAAATTGTAAATTGTAATTTGTAACTTGTAATTTGTAATTTTTAATTTATTATTTGTAATTTGCAATTTATAACTTGGAATTTGTAATCTGTAATTTGTGATTTGTAACTTGTAATTTATAATTTTTAATATGTAATGTGTAATTTTTAACTTACTTTTTATCATTTATAATGCGAAAGAGGACTAAGTAAATTGAACAGGAAAGAATTTTAATAAAATATTTAGCTAAAAATGTTATGGGGAAATAAATACTGCTAACAGCTGTGCCCACATATACGAGTACCACGCTATTATCACAAGGAAAACAACACAAAACACGCAAGTCTTCATAAACATGTTTCAGCAAGTTTTTTAGCAAATTTTAGGTGGCAGCTGTAGCTGACGCATTAATCTCACCGCATACGCCATGTACGAGTGCGATTACATCACACACACCATTGTACGCGATTGCTTGTTTAGGTTCTGACTACGGCTGACATGGCGTATGCGTAACCTCCATGTGTGTGGCTGAGTAAGCAAGCAAAACAAACGAATGAATGTTGCTTTAGTTGAAGTAGCCAACAGAGCAGCTGCGTTGCGCTATATACGATTGCCATTTTTTTTCGAATACATGTATGAGTATTTGTATGTTGTTGTTTATTTTCTGGTTTGTTATTGTTATTGTGTAAAAAGCAAATATTGTTACAATTGTGTTAGCTCCTAAAAGTATGCAATGAAACAACGCAGAAAAGGGCTAACATTTCAGAAACGTGGAGGGGCGAATTGATGGCAATGCCTTACCATTTGTTTATTGTTTTTGTTGTTATTGTGTTTAGCAAAGTAAGCGTCATGCGTGCACCTGCACCAATTTAGTCTGCAACCTTTGCTACACTTTGCCATCACCACTTTTGGCGTTTACTTTTTTTATGAAGGCACTCTTAGCAATTTCTCTATTTACGCTTGGCATATGTGAGCTCAGCTGCTTTGTATTTTACAAAATTTATGCGTTTGTTTTTGTTGTTGTAAATTTAGCAATTTTTCTAACTTTTCTAGCCAAATTAAGATGTACAACCACCACAAAAGCAGTAAAACGCATTTACAACAACAACAATAACATTGTAAGCTAACTGCTTGGTAATTCTTTTTGATTGCATTTTACCTTTTCCGTTGGAATATTTTTTCTGTTTATTTTCTCACTGCCGCACATGTCCGGATTTTTCCGAACGGACGGATGCATTTACACGGTATTATCCGCCAAAAGCAATAGCAGCAATAACAACAACACTAATGCCACTGCAGTATAAAAGATCAACGCAGCCACACACAACAACAAAGCAATCATAAATTTCGCTCACATTTCGCTGTCGGGCTTAAGTTGTATTTGTAATGGATTCGCTGCCAAATAATTTCTGACATCGCTGACAGCCGCACATCAAATGCGTTTTGTGTCTGAGTTCACGTTGGGAAATTGCATTGGCAGTTGCATAAAAGGGATTTAAAGGCATTTTGGATTTTAGTGTTTTGTGGAAAATTTGTTTATGCGAAAATTGTTTGGGATTTATTGGGTTTGTTGCATGCAAGAAAATATTATTGCCAACTTATCGTGCCAAATGATTTCGGATTGGGGAGAGCAATGTACACTTTGGCAGGTTAAAGGTGCTTTATAGCATCTGTGGAATATAAAATTTGACAGCGTCTGTTATTTGGAATTTTTTATTTATAATTTATCACATATAATTTATAAATTGTTATTTGTAATTTTTGGTTTTAAATTTTTAGTTCCAAATTTTCAATTTGTAATTTATAATTTGTAATTTGTTATTTGTAATATGTAATTGGTAATTTGTAATTTTTGGCCGCCTTGGTGTGGTGGTAAAGACACCATCAAAAGTGGTTTGAAAAAGTTTTTTCAAAACGGGGTCGCCCCTCGGCAGTGGTTTGGCAAACTCTCCGAGTTTGTTTCTGCCATGGAAGGCTTCTCAGCAAAAATTCATCTGCTTTGCAAATTGGTAGATAAGCTCGGCTTTAATCTCCTTATTAGGTATATATCGCACCAATTATTATAATTTCTTTTATTTGTAATTTGTAATTATTAATTTGTTATTTTTAATTTGTAATTTGTAATTTGTTATTTGTAATTTGTAATTGGTAATTTGTAATTTGAAATTTGGCTCTTGCCTTGCTGAGACAAATTGGGAAACCAAAACTGGAATTCGGCTTCATGGCGTGGATCTGTTTTCTTCTTTTCGCAAATCCAGTTTATGCTCAGAGTTGTACCCCGCCCTGCATGAGCTTATCATGTATGTACTACATGGCGTATGAGTAACATTTTTCTTTCTTACCCAGCCCTGTTGCATTCATTATTATGCTTTACATGCCTCACTGCATTCTTAAACTAAATTCATTTCAATGCATTACAATTTGTTTCTATTTTTAGTTTCACATTTCCTGTATATGAATTATCTTTAGATTTCTGTAAATAATCTTTGGACAATGACTGAAAATATTCCAAACTGTCAGCATTTGCAGCTGTGCCCATTTTGTGAATTATCAAGTAATATACAAAATTGCACTGATGCATAGCTACTTCTGCATGAGAGCATGCATACAGACATATGTCATCCACTACATTGTGCTTTTTGAGTAATGAATTAGCACTTAATTCCGCTTCATCACTGCTGCAATGAAATGAAATTTTGGCATGAATGGAAAAGAAGAATTTTGAAGAAAATGTAAATAATGGCAACCAAAACAAATTCATATGAATGGTACAAGCAAATAAAAGTGAATGACATTTTTCAAAACCCATATCGCGTCAATGACGACAGCAAGAGTAAAAACATACAGTGGTGCGTGAAAAAATAGCAGCAAAGTATAAAACGATATTGTTTGTATATGATGATTATTAACATTTTTTTTATAATTTCCGAATAAAATATAGCTCGACAAAAAAAAAAAGAAAGTACAAAACTTAGAAAAATTTTCTAAATAAAAAAAAAAATTTGCAAAATTCTAATAAATAATTTTCAAAAAAAGTTTTCGTCAAAGTTTTTATAAATATTTTCAACATTTTTATAAACATTTTCAGAATTTTTAATAAAATTTCAGAATTTTTATAAAAATTTTCAAAATAAGATTACAAAAATCACACATAAGACTACAAAAATAAGCCGAACCTAAAAAATAAAATCTATGAGGCATTAAAAAAACTCAAAAATTTTCAAAATTTGTTATAAATATTTAGAGAATTTTTATGAGTGAATACACTTAAATAATTAACGAAAACTAACCAATTAAAAAAAAAAAGGTTTTCCCGACTTCTAAATGTTTACACATACTTTATAGGATCCCTGTGAGTACTCCAAAAATGTAGAAAGTTTAAAAAAGTAATTTAAGAATTTTTTTTGGAGTACTCAGTTTTATAAATACTCAATAAAATTTCACTTAGGGCTAACAAAAACTAACCAAAAAAAGGTTTTATGAAAATTTTATTAATTTTTTGAATATTAAACTAATGTTCAATTATAGAAAAACTAGAAAAATTAAACAAATTTTAAGTAAAATTAGTAAAATAAACGAAATATCAAAGCTTTAAAATATTTAAATATTATTTTTTAGAATTTTTTTGAATACTTAGTTATATGAACAGTGAAATTTCAAAAAAGATTCAAAAGAAGAAACAAGCTTAAAAAAATTTGTCATCAAAAATTTTAAACTTATAAACAAATATCAAAATTTCGAAATTTGTATAAAGAATTTATAGATCTTTTTTTTAAAATTTTAGATTTTATATGCAATGGAATTTTACTTAAAGTTGTAAAAACTAAAGAAGTTTTGATCAAAATTATTTAATAAAAAAATATTAGTATTTCAAAATTTTTTTTAAATAATTGTTTAACTCAAATGGTTTTAATTTTAAATTTAATAAATAAAATAAATTCAAAAAAAAAAAAAAAAATTATTTCTTATAAATAAATTTTAAAATACTTTAGAGTGTGCAGTCTATCTTGGCTTTAGTGGAAGTCTATGAAAAATTGATCAAACTTCCAAATAATTTTCATCAAAATTTAAAAATTTTTATAAATAATTTTTAGAGCTACCAGTATGTAGCAGTTGTTGTTGTTGTTGTTGTAACGACAAAAACACTCCCCGAAGGTTTTGAGGGGTGCTGTCGAACTGACAGTCCTTGGCCGGATATGAATCCGGTACGCTCCGGTACTCCCTTGCGGTACTGCCCGACTGTCGTGGTAGCGATTTGGTATGACCAGTGGAACCTTCTAGGTCATGTCACCCCTCCTTCCGTAAGGAAGGAGAGATGGGTAATGAGAGGTGAGAGGCATCATATCCGTAGATCAACCATCGAGTTGCACGTCATTACCTTTGTGCATATTAGTCGCCTCTTACGACCGGTATGCCTACCTCGGGCATATTCTAAGCCCCTAACCCGCAGGGGTAATATAGATCATTCATTCAATTTTATTAAAAGTTGGGAAAAGCTCTCTGAAAAAAAAAAAAAAAAATTTCATAAAAAAAGTAATTTTATCAAAAAAATAAAAACTAACAAAAAACATAAAAAATTTCACAAAAGTCTCGCAAAATCAGTTCGCAAATCGTGGCATTTTCAATTTTATTGCTCTATTTTCCCTCGACTGTACGTACTTATCTATATACATGAGCAACATCAGTTGTTGCAACAAATTTTTTAATGCTGCAAATACAATACATTTTGTTGCAAAAACATAAACAACAGCAAAACTAAAAAAAGAGGTAAACAAAGGAAAACAAGCGCAAAAATAATGGTTAAATGTCGTAAAATAGTTGCAGCTACCAACTAGCAAACAGCCAACTACTGACAGCAAATGTGTTAGTAGCATTATTGTTGTTGCGCTGTGTTTGTTGTTATTGGCGTTGGTTGCTGCTGTTACTGCTCTTGACTGGTGGCAATGTCAGTAAAAGTGTTGCAAATAAATCGTTCACATAAGTTGCTAGCGAGCATTTAATTTTGTTTTGTAAATTTTAGAGTTGTTTTTGTTATTCTTGTGCTTGTTGTTGTTGCTACTGCTGTTTAAGTTGCTATTTCATTTGATACAACGCACGGTTGTCTTTATTGTAGTCTTTGGCATTTGGCACTTTGAAGTGTTTTTGCGCTTCGTAGGATAGCATTACGAGTATTTGTTGAGTGCACTGAAAGAAATTAAAAATAAATTTTTTGTTGGAAATAAAATTTCTGTTTTCGTTTATTAAAGACATTATTTATTATTGTATATTATGAAATATATTGCTCGTGGTTATCGGCAGTGGCCAAGGTATATTGAATAATATATTTATTACATCTGATATAGTAAATATTATATCGTAAAGCTAATGTCGTTTATAGTTATCGTATACCGTATCACATAAGTTCGATATTCTTCAATGTTTAGTTGCTATAGCACATTTATAGGAATATTGTTTATCTTAAATGGTATATCGTACATAGTATTAAGTTTTTCGTAATCATATATCGTGAAATTAATAGCGATTATTGTATACGGTACGTCGTTCATTATTAATTTGATATTGTTCTAGGTTTTTGAGTAATATGTATCTTTTGTCTTACATTGTATATCGTATATCGTACATCTTTTATCGTATATCCTTTGACACTGATCAACATATTTTCATAAAAAAATGCGCATATTTGCTTATATCGTATACCGTAGACCATTAATCACATGTTGTATGCTGTTTACCGTACGTTCATTAAATAAATATCACACTGACAGCATATAATTTTTTAACGATCTACTAATCTACGTAGCATTCACGATACGGTAAACGCGAAAATACTCAAAACTCAGAAGTGGTTAACATTCACGCAGGCAATGCGTGATATCGTGAAGAAAAAGTTGCGGACTTGCTTCATGGCAAATCTTAGTATTAAATAACTTATCGTATATTTGACTGTTAGCCTATGTACTAATGCTTGGCTTGTTATAAATTACCTTGTATATCAAATAATATGTTTTATAGTAAATCATTTTCTTTACGATATATTTTGTGCACCGTAAACCGTTAAGTATTTTTTATGTAAACACCTCAAATGGTATGTCTTGAAACAAATTTTATGTATCGTATATTTTATACCGTATGCTCGAAATCCTATATATTTTTTCTTAAAGCATATTTGGTATATCGTTTATCATGAAAGATATTATATATATCGTATTTATACATCGCATATTGTATATGGTATACTGTTGATCGTATATAGTATTCCATATACCATGTATATAATATAACTAATTTTGTGTATCGTAAATCAGGTAATATATTTTATCGTATATAATTTGCTTTATAACATATTTTGTACATTGTATATCGTAAAATATTTTTTATATCGTATATTTTATACCGCATGTTCTAAATATTATAAAATTTTTTAACGTATATCGTGAAGGCGTATTGTATATCGTATTTCATAAATCGAAAATTTTTACTGCTAAACATCTATAGTATTTCTTAAACTATATATCGTAAATCGCATTTATTGTTTATTGTAACTAAATTTCTACCGATGTTCTTTACTAATTTCTTTTCAGTGTAGTTTTGAACTTTACGTTTTCTCCCGCACTCACATCCTTTTGTAGCGTGCACTTCGTCCACTTTATTTATTTGTATAGCTTTGCTCGTGTGCTTGTCCTCGCTCTCATGTTTTGTTTGTTTTATTCGTTCCATCAAATGTGTCGCTCTTTCCAAATCTGTGACAAATACAAATCACTTACGATTTATTTCGAAAATTTTATATTTTATCACTGGGAAATGCTTTGTTGCACTCGTTCGTTTATTTGATGAGCTAAAGACCAAGCAAAACATTTATAAACAAACACTTAAACGGAATTGTTGCTTAGAAAAATTTAGAAAATGGAAGAAATTATATAGGTACAATAATTGCAAGCTGGTAAGCAGCGGGGTTAGGGACATGAGAGGAAGTACACGAAAATTAGCAAAGTTTCTGAACGCCATTTGCTTACAACAGGTTCAAACAGTACACGACCTCTGTGTGCTTGTGTCCAAGAATCCTCTGGGTAGCCATTAAACGCCAGTATTTGTTCACTCTGAGGTGCCGCTGCAAGCTGGTGCTAAGCACTTTGACTGAAAGCTAACAGAAATAGCGTGCGAATTGAAGGTTTTAAACGCGTTTGGAACTCTTCAAAATATGTCGACCTGGTGAGCATTGTTGAGAGAGCACTAAGATTATTAAGGAGCATTTTCTTGTCCTTTCAACCCAAAATAATTTAAAGATCCTGAGTCCGAGCGAAACTAAAGGGAGCATCGTTCTTACAAACAAGTTCTACTTCGGTCTATATAGTCTACTGAGAAATTAAGTCCTCTCTCGAAAAAAAATAAGCTCCAAAATGCTCTTGAGCTGTCTCCGGAAGATGTTTTTCATACTCCAGTCAAGGGCTCAACAACAGAATCAGCCACGTAAGCATTCAAAATTAGGAGAATTGTCGCGTATTCGAAATGTTAATTTGCAAGCAAGCAGCAGGGGGTGACAGCTAGACGAAAATGAAGGAGAGAGAAAAGTAAATGATGAAAATGATGGTAGGATTTGTACTTTATAGAAAAGAGAAAAAAAAAAAAAATTTGCTCAACGTTTTGAAGTAAAAAAAAAAAAAATAATAATTACAAAAGCTCGCCACTAAATTTGAAGTTTATGTTGAGAGGGTTTCTGGATTAATAACTTTTTTGTATCTTTACTAAAACAGTCAATATGGTTTTTATTGTAAGTTTGTTATTTGAAATCCAATTTTTGTAATTTTAGTTATAAGGAGCTCTGTGTGAAAATGGCTGCAGCGCTCAAAAGCACAATTGAAGGAAATATAAAGCTTCTAAAGACTAACTCTCTAATTCATAATTAGTTTATAAAGCTTTTTAAAATAACATTTCCATACAAACTTTGAATCACAAAAGCTTTGTAAAGCTTTTTTATTTTTTATGAATATGGGTGGCGGCCGCCGTGGTGTGGAGGTAGTGTTGCCGGCCTACCACACCGAAGGTCCATGGTTCGAGCCCTGGTACAGGTAACATCAAAAGTGATTTGAAAAAAGTTTTTCAAAACGGGGTCGCCCCTCGGCAGTGGTTTGGCAAACTCTCCGAGTGTATTTCTGCCATGACAGGCTTCTCAGCAAAAATTCGTCTCCTTTGTAGATGCCGTTCGGAGTCGGCAAAAAACTGTAGGTCCCACCAATTTGTAGGGAAAATTCAAATCGGCACACCACAAATTGGAAGAGAAGCTTGGCGCAAAAATCTCTTAGGAGGTTTATGATGATATACCTGTTGTATATCGCGCCATAAAGAGAAAGAGAGAATATGGGTGTAAAATTTTATACCCTTATTCATAAAAAATAAAAATGGTTTATGAAGCTCTTAAAATTGAAAATTTGTATGGAAATGTCATTTTTAAAAGCTTTATAAACCAATTTTATTTTTTATGAATATAGCGGTAAATATTTAAATTTTATATTTTTATATTTTTTATATTTATTCGCATAGCTGTGGTATTTGTTTTAATTTTTTTTTACACCTTCTATTTATAATATAGCATTCATATACCATTTTATAAAAATTGAAAAAAAACTAGTCTTGAACTCATTGAATAATTTAACATTCACAGAATAATAAATTTTAATATATTTCCTTTTTTATAAAGTACGAGTTCTATTTTCACGCTAAGAAAAAAAAACCAACCCACCCTACTGCGCAGTAATCAAAAGTCGACGTAGCAAAAATATGAGCTCAACAACTCCTGAGTTGATCGGCAGTATGGGAGGTCTTGAGTACCTCAAATAGTTATATGGAAATTGCGTTACTCAATTGTTCTTCTTCTTCTCCTTTTTTTTATTTATTTTTTTTCTTTTTCATTTTATTTTTCTTTTTCTGTTCCGTTTTTTTATTTTTCTTCTTCTTTTACTTTCTCTTTTTTTTTCTTTTTCTTTTTCTTTTTCTAACTCCTTTTCTTCCCTTCTTCTCCTTCTACTCATTACACCGCGTAACACACATTCTGCCCTATGAGCCAAATATACTTTTCCGGAAATGGGAGAAAAAATAAAAATGCAATTGTATCGGTGATTTTCATGTACACGTCAGAATTTGTTTTTTTTATTGTTTAAAGCTTAGAGGTCGTAGTGTCCGTCTGTCCGCCTTTGTGAAAGACTTTGGATCGATTTTTAACCCTTTTTTTTTTTTTTCTTTCTGACGTGTACATGAAAATCGCCGATACAATTGTATTTTTATTTTTTCTCCCCTTTCCGAAAAAGTATATTTGGTTCATAGCACAGAACTAAAGCTCGTTTTTGTAACGCAGTGTTTTCATTATGATTGTTGCCACCTTTTGGTTTTTAACGAATTGCCGCCTCGGGCTATTATTTCATTATTTTCTCGTGGAACCTCTGCACTGCTGAGTTGTGTACATTTGACTATCTCTCATCTTTGTTACTCTCCACATTTTGATTATTATTATTATCATTTTTATTGTTATTGTTAGTATTGCTACTTTTACCACAAATTTGCTGACTTCTTCTCATTAATTTTTCCTGAGTTTGTGCTCCTTGAAGCCTCGCGGCTGCTTTTTTTATCACAAAATAGTTTGTTAGTTGTTGATTTGAATTTTCATAGCCTGAGTTTTTGTTGTTTTTAGTATTTTTCTTTCTTTTCAAGTTCCTCATTCCTAGTAGTGTAAATATTCTTCTTAACTTGTCTGGACATCTCGGAATGCCCGCAACTATTTCTCAGACATTGCTAGACGGTGAGTTGTCATTTCAAAAACAAATCAATGTCAAGGCAAAGCAAGTTTTGTTTGTTCTGATCACTTTCATTGAGTGTTTTGGGAAGTACAACAGTTGCGTTTAATGCAGTTAAAGTTCTTTCCGAGATAAAATCTTCAAGAGGGCTCCTTATGCCACATAGTCTTTGCTGATAGTAAAATCACTCATGATTCAAGCAGTTTCGCGGTATTTTGTCAAGGCAGAGGACTTGTTTTCGAGAAGATTTATCAAAGCGAAAGTACGCTCAGGGGCTAGCCGACTACTGCCGTGTGGTAGCTCGGTTTTGATACGAAAATTATCAAACCGTTTTTGACATTACCTGTCTCGGAACTTGAGCCTGCGATATTCGGTATGGTGAGCCAGCACACTACCGCTATACCAAGGCGACTGCCGAGTAGATCTAGCTAAAACAAAAAATACATCTGCCCTATACTGGGTGCTTGGTGATGCCATACGACGTTGGCAAAGATTGTGTCCTGTTCAGCTCCAAATCCACCCAAGAATCTCTTGGATTTCACCCTCACTAATATCTTTAATTAATATATAGAGTCCCGATATAGTGGACACTAGCTGTTGTTGTTGTTACCAGAGAAACACTCTCTGAAGGTTTGGCAATTGTGACGCCTATGGGCAGTCCTTCGCAGGAAAGATTTTTTTTGGCGGAGAGAAAGATAAAGGAGAAAAAGAAAAGTTAATTGAACAGGAAGAAGTAGAGAAAGAGAAAGACCAATAGGAATAGAAATGAGAAATTAAAAATTCAGAAAGGATCGATAAGGAAAATTAAATAAAAACGTTGTCACTCTTCGTTGGATGAAGAGAGACAGTAAAGGGATGACTTGCATAGAATGGAAAAGAATGAGGAAGGAACGGAGATTATAGGACACAGGGCGGTTATGCGGAAAGTGAAGGGGAAAGGGAAACAGTAGGTTATACGGAAGCGGAAGAAATCGAGGAACTGGAAGAGAAACATGGATAGGAATAGGATAGAGAATAGAAATATCAAAGGAAAAAGTCAGAAGAGACCGAAATCGAGAGGGAAAGAAAAAGGAAGAGTCATGGTTGAAAGAGAAGAAAGAGAATAATGTAAAGAAAAAGTAAAAATATGAGAAATTTAAAAGCAAGAAATGGAGACCGGTTTTTTAGGGCATAAGGAGGAGATTAGCACCTGCCATAACAAACGATGCAAAGACGAAGAATTGAACCAATTTGCTAGGGCATAATGAAGGGATACGGACCGCTCGTACAGCAGAACCAAGTGAGTACAATTAGTCAAAATGTCGGCAAGTAAATTTTGGGACAGAGCAAAGCCTGCCAGGTCTGCTAGCTCTGAATAAAAAATGACAGTTTTTCTAAGGTGCACTTACACATATGAATACACATACACCCACATCCATACACCATGTGAACATCAACGTACCCCCACCCCCAAAATAAACAGATGCTCTTCCTAACAATAAATAAGCTACAGTGAATTTCTAAATGTTTTTTTTTTTTGGCTGAAAATGTTTGCGTTTATTTTATGCTTTCTTGTTATTATTATGATTGTATTTTTTCCCTGGTAGTTACTGTTATTATTTTTCTGTTGGGTAAAAATGCCAAATCTACCATGGCTCGTAGCTTTGAGTGTGCGCCTGTTAAGTGCTTCTATGGGCTGCCTTGTTTTTGATTTAATATAATGGAAATTGGCTTGTTGAAGCGATACTTCAGTATATGCCACCTACACATATGCACACACACACCCACACATATATATTGAATTGTCTTGGCGCTTTCTTTTAAGCGCCCACAAATATAAGAAATCTTTCCCCGGCTCAACAGTGGAGGTTGGCAAGTTACTTCTTTGATTCATCTCGACTCGTTCTTGTTCGTGCTGAGTTTGCCCTTTTTGCGGTCGAGTGGATAAGAATAATAAAGCCAAGCACACATACATACAAACATACATGTTGATATCCTGCAAAAACTCGTGCTAATAATGTCTAAAGAGAGTGGCCCGCGATTAATAGCTTTCTTCTATGGTGGGCTATATATGATCAAAAGCATGCGACTCATTCCGAATCAATCCTAGACTAATCACATAAGTTGTAGGGTATTTTTCATATGTATGGAAGAATGTATGAAATTTGAGAGTTCTGGGAATAAGACTAGAGATCTGCTTTTCTACCTAATCATTTTTCTGATTAATGAATTTTTTTTCTTTAAAAAATCTGACTAATTAATCAAATTTAATTATTATCTTAACAAAGAAATAAACCACTAGAAAACAAGCAGATTTTTCTAAAACTTTATAATTTGCTTACAATTATTAATTTATTGCTTACAATTAATTTTTAATTAAGTTTTGCGAATAATCAATTTTTGTTTGCTCAATTTTGGGGCTATTGAATTTTTTTAGATGATTAACTATAAAAATATGATTATTCGAGGCATTAAAAATGTTGATAGATCAATTATAAATATTTGTATGATTAGATAAGCAACTAAAAAATGATTAATCCGGACATTTAAATACAATTCATTTTACTCAAGTCTTAGGATTAATAAATTTTGTTTGCTCAATTTTCTGAATATTAAATTTGTTTAGATGATTGATTATAAAAATATGATTATTTGAGGCAATAACAATTTTGATTAATCAATAACGATTATTTGGATGATTAATTAGCAACTAAATCATAATTGTTTGCTCTGTTTTCTGACTACTGGATTTTTTTTAGATGATTATTAATTAAAATATGATTATTTGAGTCATTAGCAATTTTAATTAATAATTAATGTTTATTTGGATGATTGATAACAACTAAATCATGATTAGTCTGCACATTGGAATGCATTTAATTTTTACTTGTTCAATTTTCTGACTGTTGAATTTTTTTTTAATGATTATTAAATAAAATATGATTATTTGAGGCATTAACAATTTTAATTAATCAATAATGATTATTTGGTTGTTTAATTAAACAACTATATCGTAATTAATCTGCACATTTCAATACAATTAATTTTCACGTAAGACGGAATGATCAATTTTTTATTTCTTAATTTTCCGAATAGAATTGATTACATTATTATTAAATAAAATGTGATTATTCAAGATATTAATCATACTGAATATTTTCTGTTGATTCTCTTATGATTAATTAGTTAACCGAATATTCTGAAATTACTACAAATAAATCAAAGAATATAAAACATTCGCGGTTTTCTAAAAATTGAAAAAATTACGCCCAATTATATATTTATTTAATTTACTTATTTCTTAAAGATAATGTTAGAATAAACTTTACGATTAACACATTTTTGGTTGCTCACTTTTCTAAATAATCATATTAGTTAAATGATTATTAATGAAAATATGTTTATTCGCGGAATTAATCATTTTAATTAATCGATAATGATTATTTGGATGATTAATTAAGTTATCAAATTATGATTAATCTACAAATTTGAATAACCGATTAATTTAAAATCTATATAAAGAAATCAACTATTAAAAAACTTGCAGATTTTTCTAAAACCTAAATTTTTTTAGAATTCTTTATTTATTTTGTTCATTTTAACAATTAATTTTCACTTTAGCTTAGTGATTAATCTATTTTTGATTTGCTTAATTTTCTGCAAAATCAAATCGATTAAATTATTGATAAATAAAATATGATTAATCAGGGAATTGATTTATTTATTAATCGGTGATGATTACTGGGATTATTAATCAAGTAATCGAATAATGATTAATTATATACTGATAGAAATGGGCGATTATAAAACTTGAAGATTTTCCTTAAACTATCAATTCATTGGCAATTAAACTTTAGAATGAATCAAACTTTGATTGCTTAATGTTCTGCATAATCAATTGATTGATCCATTATTTTTCTAGTAATTAATCATTTTGATTATTTTTTGCTGAGTTCTTTATGATTAATTAAGTAAATTAGTTATGATTAGTCTACACATTTGAGTAATCGCTTAATCAAATCAAAACCCCAAAATAAATACGTTTTGAAGTTGTTTTAGTTGTTATAGCTGTTAAACGACTCCACAAAGCTTACACAAAATGGTAGAGCCACAGCTGCCTTTGATGTAAGAGGCCTCATAGCTGACATTAACCCCAACAACTAATTGTTGCTGTGCTTTAGCGCTGATGGTAGCTTGTTGCTGCTTTTTCTGCTATTGTTGTTGTTGCTGTCGCCGGTCGGCTGCCACAACCACTTAGCTGCATCATAACTTTGAAGTGCTAACAATTTATGGCTTGATGCAAGTATAAACGTTAAGCCACTACATGGAGCTTTGTGGGTCCTCAAATACTCCTTGTTGATCAAATCTGCAAATTTAATTTTATAAATATTCTTAGGAAATTGCTGACGAATTAGCTTGATAATGAATATAGGGGTGCTGTTGAGGTTAGAGTTCTCTGACAATCGAAAAATTGCCGGAGCAGCGATTTTTTTGACCCGTCGAAATCGCAGTCTTTAGAATTAAGTCGCCTCTAATTCTCTGCGGAACGGGCTATCTAGAGTTCGGCTGAAGAGCGACTATGAGAGGCATTGCCGAGCATGTTTGAACTTGTCTCCGCTGTATACGTTTAAGCATCTAAAAAAAAGCCATAAAGTCGCAAATTCTATCACCACAATTGACAGCCGCACACACGACAATCGCAGCTGTCTAACTCAGTGCTCTCTGTCATTGATTGCCGCATAAAAGCTATTGAAGCGTAAAGCGAAAAATACTCATCGAAGTCTAAGGAAGAGGAGCTGCAAGAAAGCGCTACAAATTCATACATACAAGCATTTCTAAGAAGCAATAAAGCTTCTTAAGTGTTTTTGATTTGTTGCATGCTAAAGTTGACCTCCATGTCGTGCGCCTGTAAGTATGCTATGATATCCCTTACTCTCTTTTTTTTTGAATTATTGCCGCTGTCGTTGTAAAGAAACAAAAGCAATAAATTCCATGCACATTTGCGAAACCCGTTATAAAGTGACATGTGTGGGTGTGTGTGTGTGCTGTTGCTGGTGTGTGTTGGCGTATGTTATAGGGTTAATGTGGTTAAGTAGTAAAGTGCGCGCATGGCTGAGGGTGAGTGGTTGGGGTTAATACACTGTGTCTGCTGCGTATTGAATGTGAGTGTTCCCCACTTTTATGGCAAGCGTGTTGTTAAGAGAATTTCAAGTGTCTCGCAGTTGATTAAACGCAGAAAGAAGTTTGAGTTTATGAAGTTTGTGGAAAAGTATATAAATAAATTTTATTAATCAATCAGTTGCGAAGTGTTTTGTATTTCCTTTGTTGGTTCAAGGTGTGTCTTAAGAGGGATAAACAAGGAGCTTGCGTTCTGCAGCTGCAATTTATCTATTCAGTATGTTTACATTGAGACTAGGGGTGGGGGAAGGATTAGAGCAGCAATGAGTTGAAAGTATATACAGCAGTTTATCCACCGGTAAGAGTGACACTCACAGGTTCGAGCTCTGGTGCTGAAAACATTAAAAAAAAAAATTTCTAATATATCTTTCCGACTCTGGGTAAATTATTTTAGGTTAAGATTCAATCTTTTTCGGACTAGTTGGGAATGAGTGTAAAACTTCTAGTATTTTTTTGACTAATTTTGCGTTTCACTAGAAAGTAGGAACTATCTCTGTCCGAATTTCAGTCCCGCGTTTGTAATCTCTGAATCATACCTGAGTCAGAAAGGCTCACATACAAGATTAACTTGAATATAGTTAATGTAGGACATGAGATTAATGAAGGAAACTGAACCTTTAGGCCCATTTAACATCCTGCTCTACCTCACTGTAGCTACGACGGTAATACGAGATCAAATGATGGTGGTGATTATGTCGGAGAGGACGTAGACGCCAACCGTAAGTAACTGTGATCGCAACTATTATCATAAATCCACAACTGAAACCGTAAAATTCGTAGTAATCTTGAACGTAACCGTAACCATAATAGAAGGGATCCCAAAATCATTACCGTTAAAGCCAGCCGTAACCAATCCTGGCGTAACTGTTAACTTAGCACTATCTGCAGCCTAAAGTTAAACCGTAGTAACTACAGCCTTAATTGTAACGAAACCGAAACCTGTATACTTCTTTTCTAGACGATTTCTGTTTTTTTAGTAACGATAATGGTAACGGTTCCGATGTAGTTTTGGTTATGGTTATGGTTGTGGATATGGTTACGGTTATGATTATGGGTATAGTTATGGATATCAAGATGGTTATGGTTATGGTTACGGTTATGGGTATCGTTACGGTTACAGGTATGATTATGGTAATGGGTATGGTTATGGCTATGGGTATGGTTATGTTAATGGGTATGGTTATCGTTATTGTTAAGAGGTCGCTTATGATTATGGTTACGGTTATCGTTATTGTTACAAGGTCGGTTATGGCTATGGTTTCGGTAAAAATTAAATTGTCTTTTTTAATAAATTCATCATTTATTTGATTTTTTTGCTTTGGGCAATAAATGCGAAAGCAATTTAAACAAGGCAGAGAATCAACAGAGTGATGTCCGTAAGCAAAACAATTACCGTTAAACTGATTCCTCTCGTGGACAAACAAAAAGGAAAACAAACAAAAAAACCAACGGGATGCGTTGCAAAAATAAAATTAATTTTTCAATTTTAAAGGTCAACTGTAGAAACAAATTTATTTAAGTTGATTTGGTTTTGTGTTTTTCCGACAGGGTGGATACTGGATTTATATTGGAACGAATTTTCGTCATCCCTTGTCAATTTTGGTTTTGTAACAAACCGGTTTCGGCGAACCGCCATCTTCAGTGCTTGATTTCGTTCTCCTTTAACAAAAACTGATGGCCAATAAAGAAATTCAAATTGAAAAGATTATTTACTAAGAAATCATTAAAGCTTAACTTAAATATTTTGCCTTCCCCCCCAATTGTACAAATGTTCTAATTTTCATAGCCTAATTTTAGGCTAACGCACAAAACGTAAATTTTAAGTTAAATTTGAAGCAAGCCAACAGCCCAGACAGTGGTTGGCATAAACTTTCCACTTTCAGTTTTATTTTGTTGTTTTTGTTCTTTATGTTTTTTTTTCCTGCTCCCTAGCGCCGTTCAATTGATGTGCTCGGACATTTTTGACTTTAATCAAATTAGATTGAGTTGTTTTACGTGCGTCGGTGGCAGCAATCAAACGAAATTTAATAAAAAAGGCAATGCGCAAACAATTTTAAAATTTGCAGCGTTGTTTTTGTCGTTGTGAGTGGTGTTGTTTTTTGCTCGCTTAGTTGCTTGATGGTCAAACGCTCGTTGCTGTAGCTTCATGCTGCAGTGCTGCTGCCTTAGTGGGTGGGTGAACAGCGCTTGAATGCAGTCAGAGCTTTCCTTTAATTTAAATTAAAACGCGTTCGTTGTTATCTTGCGAAGAATCGTGTTTTGATTTTTTTATGATTTTCATTTTGTTTGTTTTAATTTTTCGCTATGAATGATTGTTGTTGTCGAAAATGTTGATGTATTGCATATTTCAACGACTGCGAATATTTTCCACGGCACTTTTCTTTAATGTAGCATACATTCAGGCGTTACTGGAATTATATTAAGTTTTAAAAGAGCTTTGATTTCTTCACAAATAAAAATATTTGAATACTACTGTACCAGTTATATGTCTCTATAAATGTAATCTGCTTTAAAGCTCAACATTCTCACGAAATCAAAGAGTCCAGTCATCTGGTGCTGTCATCATCCAAGCTTTTACTCCAGTTTTGTTCTTCGAGAGAGGGCTGTGCTTCTCAATGGATTTCTTCATCATCCCAGTTATTCCTTTAAACTTGTTGGCGAACTATGATGTCCTCCTCAGCGGTGAAAAGTAGGTGTGAAATATAACACCACTGCTCGGTAATATCGTTAGGTCAAAAATTTCTCTCATCGAGCAGGTGGGCGAAGCTGATAGAAGCTCAAGCAGTTTACCTCGATTGCAGCGTTATAAATGTCTGCTTTACACTGCGTTTAAGCAGCCAGAAGTATGCAATGAATATTTATCAAATGAAAATTGACTGGCACCGAACAGAACACAGGTAGGCAATCAGAGCACCGTTGCTGAGTGCTATGGAGCTGGTGTACTTCGTGCACCACATTTTTGTTGTACAAAAAGTAGTTTATTGTCACATGCCCACTTTAGACCCGCCTCCTTCCATTCTGCTGTGGCAAATAATTCGCACTTCGAATTGCAGAATTTATTGTCCTTAAGAAGCACATACACAAGCACACAAACGCACACCTGGAAACCATTGCATTCGTAAGCACCGGTGCACCTGTGTCGCTTTTATGCTGGTGTATGCTGAGCTCCCCATGTGCTTTGTGTGTGTGTGTATTGGTATTTTTTGTTGTCTTTCATACAAATTGTAATTTCGCGCTGCTTACAAAGGTAATTCGCGTTAACTCAACGTGTAATGTGCAAATTTACGTCGTAAAATTCGAACTGAATATAACAATGCGAGTAAATACTCATACGTATTAGGGTGGGTTGAAAAAAAAAATTATTTTTGTTTCCTTTTAGGTACTTGAAAGAAGAAAAAAAAATTAAATTGTGCAATATTTCGAGATGATCTACTTCATTTTTAAATAAATAATTAATCAAATGAGGTATCTCCTAAGGATATTTTTTTGAAGGTGTTCTAGAATCTGTATGGTGTCACCTCGAAAGCCTATGGAAAGTCAGTCTTCGAAAAATAAGTTGTAATATTAAGTATTATTGCTGTAATTGAAGTAAAAAGTCAAAAAACTGAATGCACTGTCTTTATCACATTCGGCAATTTTTGTATTTATTTACAAATTTCATTAAAAATAAATTTTTTTTATTTAAAAACCTAGTAGTCCACCTCAAAATTTTAGTGAACACTTATTTTTTTGAAGTAGAACTCTACCCCTATATGAAAAGGTATTTTAAAAATTTTGGAAACATTTTTTAAAGATATTATTTTATAAAGTAAAAAAAACATTTTCAAAATATTGAGTAAACATTTTTTTTTAATGGTAGTTAAAACTTTGTTTGCATTTTTTTTAAGTGGAAATTCTTCCACCATACGAAAGTATACTTTAAAAATGTTGAGGAATTTTTTTAATGTTCATTAAAAAGTAAAAAGCATATTTTGAAAATGCTGTACAATACTTTTTAAATTTTTTTTATTTTGAAAGGTAGAAAAACATATTTTCAAAACTCAGAGCAAAAAAAAAAAAAATGTTTTTTTCAGAGTTTTGAATGTATGTTTTTCTACCTTTAAAAAAACAAAAGTTTAATTAAATTTTGTAGATGTGGAAAATGTGTTTTTTTTTTACTTTATAATGAACATTTAAAAAAAATTCCTAAAACAGGTTGTCTCTAAATATTTTTCCTACTCTATTTAATTTAAAAAAAAAACTTTTAATAGTTAATTAAAAATGATTATTAAAAAAAAAAAAAAACATTAATTATTTTCATAAAAATTCAAAAAAGTGAAACCTTATTATTCTTCGCCTTGAGCTTGTTTCATGAACATTTTATTTATATTTATTTTGGTAAGTTGGAAATTTTCGAAATGAACAAAGTTTTTATTTTTTTATAAGGTAAGCACATAAAGAATCAAAATTTTGAGCAAACCATTTTTTTTAAAATTTTTTGTTTTAACTTTTTTATAAGGTAGACATTTCACCCTCATGCAAAAAACATATATTCAAAATGTTTAGCATAATTTGTATTTTTTAAATATTTTTTTCATATATTAGAAATTCTATATTTTTAAATGTAGAAAAAAATTTTTTTTTTTTCAAATTTCGGTCACAACAAATATTTTTTTAAATAAATTATTGAACAAACCTAATTTTAAAAAATTTTTATTTTATCTAAATAGAAATCCTACACCCATGCTAAAAAATGTTAAAAATATTAAGTAAAAATCTTTTCTAAAAAAAGTTTTTGAAGTTTTTTTTTTAAGAAGAAATTGTGAAAATATATTTTAAGGATACATTTTTTTAAGTTTAAGGTTAAAATAATATTTTCAAATGCTGTAAAAACGACATTTAAAAATACTTGTTTGAAAAGTAGAAAAGCATATTTTCAAAACTTTGAGCAAAATTTTTTTGTAATATGTTTAAAAAGTGCCAAGGCAGAAAAACATCAAAATTTTCAGCAAACATTTTCTTATTAAATTTTGAATTAAAATTTTTTTATGAAGTAGGAGTTTCACCCCCATGCGAAAAACATATATTCAAAATGTCGAGCATAACTTGTATTTTTGAAATATTTTTTTATTAAAAATTCAAAATTTTTGCAATGTAGAGCAAAATTTTGAAAAAATTTTTTACAAAGTACAAATTCTATCTAAAGCAAAAAATATGTATACATCAGCAAACATTTTTTATTAATAAAGTAGAAAAACACATTTTCCAATTTTGAACAAAACTTTTTTTTCTATACAAATTAGAAATTCTATACCCATGCTAAAACAATATTCAAAATATTGAGTAAAAATCTTTTTTAAAAATGTTAACATTTTTGAAATCTATTTTTTGAAGTAAAAATTGTGAAAATATAGATTGAAAACAAATTTCTTTTAAAATAACAAAACATTGTCTCAAAGTGTTGTACAGAAAACTTTAAAAAATTCTTTTTTGCAAGGTAGAAAAACATATTTTTAAAACTTTGAGGAATTTTTTTTTTTATAAAGTACCAAGGTACAACCAGATTTTGAGCAAACATTTTCTTTTTAAATTTTTTATTTTAATATTTTTATGAAATAAAAATCTCACCACCACGCGAAAAACATATACTCAAAATGTTGAACTTAATTTGTTTTTTTTTTTTAATATGTTTTTATAGCGTAGAAATTCTAACTTTTTGAAATGTGGAGCATCATTTTTTTTTATAAAGTAGAAATTTCATACCAAGCAAAAAATATACCTCGAAAATTTTGAGAAAACAATTTTTTTTAATAAGTAGAAAAACACATTTTCAAAACTTTGAGCAAAATTTTAGTTTTTTATATAAAGTAGAAATTCTTCAACTATGCTAAAATATTTGTTTAAAATGTTAACATAACATAACACATTTGGCGGCCGCCGTGGTGTGAAGGTAGTGTTGCCGGCCTACCACACCGAAGGTCCATGGTTCGAGCCCTGGTACAGGTAACATCAAAAGTGATTTGAAAAAAGTTTTTCAAAACGGGGTCGCCCCTCGGCAGTGGTTTGGCAAACTCTCCGAGTGTATTTCTGCCATGACAGGCTTCTCAGCAAAAATTCGTCTCCCACCAATTTGTAGGGAAAATTCAAATCGGCACACCACAAATTGGAAGAGAAGCTTGGCGCAAAAATCTCTTAGGAGGTTTATGATGATATACCTTTTGTATATCGCGCCATAGAGAGAGATAACATATTTTTAAAATTTCGAGTAAATATTTCAAATTTTCTTTGTACAAGGAACATTTTTTTCCAACCCACCCTAATACACTCGTATTCACATGAGCACAGTTTATTCGCTTTTGTAAATGAAAAAGTGCTTGCTCAAATATTTGTCGCCTTTTGGGGCCAAACCATAATTTAACTACTTGACTTTTGCTGGTTGTTGGGTTTTGTTTCTGCTTTTCGATTGCTTTTGGTTGGTGTGGTTGTTCTTGTACTCAGTACCCATATGTAACTTTAAGAAGACACTATTGCACGTTGACAAGTGTTGCTTGTGTTGTAAATTGTAGAGTATCTGGAACTCCTCTTCCTACCCTCCATGTGTTCATATACCTGTGCAAAGTTTTAGATTTTAAATTTTTGCTTAAAAGGTATTATTGGCTCTGGGCTTCGGTTCCAAAGCTAGAAAATCAATTTAAGTACCGCGTGGCTAGTTCCCACCGGCCATCTGTCTAAACTTCAATTATTTAACGCTCGATAAGTTAGTCAACCGCGTGGACGCAACTAGCGGCGATACCTACGAACCCCATAACTGGAAGATCTGTCTTCAATATCGCACTTTTTCGAACTACAAATCCACTCTCCCGGCCCGAAGGTCTTTTTGAACTTCGTTGTTCCTCTGCTGAAAGTTGTTCAAGAATTCAAAGTTTACTGCTAAATCTGAAATCAAAAATCATAAACAAACGCTGAAAATTTATTTAGAAGCATACTTTAGGGCAATACAAACTTTGCCGCCCCTCGTTCTCCTGCTACTTGGACTCTCTTCAGAATTCGGCTATACATTTGCCATAAATTTACGACCAATAAATATTGCTTGCTTGTAGCAAAAGTTTTCAAGTGCTTGTTGTTGCAATTTTTATGAGCAATGCCGTTGGCTACAATATTCGTACAATTCTTTGCATACTTTTAGTTGTTGTAGTGTGACCTTAAGTATGTTTGCATGGTGGCGTAATTCATTTAGTACAAACTGATAGCGTAAAGCAGAGTTTGGTTTTTGGAATTTGTTTTGAATTGTGATTAATCTGCCTAATTTATTGTTTGAATTATAATAATTAGCTTTATTTTACTAAGTTTGTATTGCATACTTTTAGGCGCAAAAATGTTTCATTTTAGAAAAAACGTTTTTTTTTTTTTAAATTTTGCTTGCAATGAATTGTGCAGAAGAAGGAGATGTCGCATTTGTGTTTTGTAAGACTCGATAGCTAACTGGATTCACCATATTTCCAAGCCTTCCAAAAAGCAAAGAGAATCCTCTAATTTGTGTCGCAAGCGATCATAAGACAGATGGATCCTTTTTGGTTTTGATATAGGAGTCGGTACTGTTGTGACCGTATGCACGCTATCGTCAGAATGTCATCAACTCCAGCAGATTTGGGACAACCTCGGCAGCTAAACACATTTAGATTCTCTTTTAGTGAGACTCAGTATATGGAAGACTCAGTAAATCGTAATCCACAAGTGCTGTCAAGTGAGCTTTGTTGCTCTTATTATGTATCGGATGACACTAACTTCCTCCTTTGGTGCAGTAATAAAAGGGAAAGGCGACCTTTAAGGCTGACAAATAAGCATATACATCCTTTGAGTCGGAGGCTGTTCACAGATTTCCTAAAGTTAACCACCCAACTGAGGTAATTTGTAGATTACGAGGGCACTTAGCAAATACCGACATTGAACTACCGACCTATTGTGCCATCTTGGTGTACGTCTTAAGCCTTCGGTGTGACCTTTAAACATAACTCAAGGAAATAATTAAGCTTCTCACATCAATTTCTTCTCCTCCTTTTAATGGCGTTTAAACGTCTTAACGTTTTCTGCGCCCCAAAATAGCTCACCAGTCCCTTTTTTTTCGCTGCTAACTGGCGCCAATTGGAAGCACCACCGAATCGCAAATCAGTCTCCACTCGGTCACTCGGTGGGAGTGGTAGTCTCCCTCTTTCGCTGCTTCCACAGACAGGTGCCAATAAGCTTCTCACATTGACTGATTTAATTTCGTGGCCCCAAAACTCCAGCTACCCGTTTTTCTATCATCCACTGCTAAACTCAGCTGTAAAGTTTTTACACCGTAATTAAATATCTTGTAAATCCCCCCATAATCCCAGCAATTCTTTAAAGTTGCCAGTGATTTGAGAAAAAAAGGGTGAACTCCTATAAACAGGGCCAACCCCTGCGCTTTTAATCCCATTTAATAAGCGTGTGTAACTACGGAATAACTGTAAAAGTAAGTAAGAACAAGAATTATGTGCTGAAAGTCTTGCCTTAACGGGAGTGGGAGAGCAAAGAGGAGAGAGAGCAACAAAGCAAGTTGTTTCTTTTTTGAAAGCTCAGGCTGATGCTACACCGCATCGCCATTTCTTTGTGCTCTCTCTGCATCACGCCCTCTCGCTCAGACTCACTGCACTTTTGCGAAATGAATTTGAAGGTTTATAATAATTAAAAGTCTTGACAGCTGCAGTGCTTAAACAAAAAATGGTATAGCGTCAAGCAAGTCGACAAGTTAGTGGCAACTAAAACGAAGGAAAAAGAGGAGGGTAGAAGAAAAGTAATTCGGTGGAGAAAAATACAATCCAAATGCACAAGAAATGTTCACACTGACAACTTAAGTAACCAACAAGTAACAATGAAAATGTCAACATTACAATGTGAAACAGTTAAGATTAGCAGGGTTGCAATTCGAAAGTAAGATTGAATAATACGAGGGACGGTTGATTTATGAACTTGCGAAAATAATTCAAAGGGGTGGAGCGGTTTTTGCATAATCAGCATCAGCGCGAATTTTGAATGATAGTCGGCTCTCTGCCTGAGTACTCAAACTATGATCAAAACTAAGATCCTTGATCAAGCTAACGAAGCAGGTCTGTATCAATCTACAGCAAGCTTGATCACCTCAAATTATAATTTAAATAATTATCTAACTCTCAATGAGGAAAAATTAGTCAAATCCAGCAATTATTAAATCAATCTCATTAATTCAATCAATATCATTTTGAGCGAAATAATGGAAAATACTCCATATCCATCAATCATTAAATCAAAATCATCTTTACCGAAAATAAGGCAAAATATTCAATTTCTATCAATCCTTCAATCAACCATATCTTTACCGCATCAAGCATTCAATCAAATTCCTCTTTACCGAAATAAAGCAAATAATTATAAATCCAATTCAAATTCAGTCAATCTTATCTTTACCGAAATAAGGCAGAAGACTCTCAATTAATCAATCATTCAACTATGCCGAAATCTCCAAATCCATCAATAATTCAATGAATTTCAACTTTACGCAAATCATTTAGAAGATTCTAAAGTCATCAATCGATCTCAACTTTCCGAAATAACTCAAAATACGCCAAATACATCAATCAAGCTATCAAGCTCGGGTTTACCAAAACTAGGCAAAATACTCCTAATCCATAAATCAATCTCACCTTTACTGAAATAAGAAAAAAATTCAAAGCAAGCATTCAGCTACTTCGTCTTTAGACACCAGGTCCATCAATCCTTCAATCAATCTCATATTTACCGAAATATGACAACAGGCAAGCGTGCGGCCTTACTGATTGATAAGCTTCTTCGAGATAGTAACCCCTCTCAAGTTACACCTTTTACGCTGAAGATGGCGCCTCTAGGTGCTACATATCCTTCCCACTTCCGATATTTTGAAGGAGATAAAATAAGTTAAAGGTTCTAAAGCGTACGGCCTACTAGCTGTAACTTTTTAAAAACTTCTGGGAAGACGTTTGCCTTTAAAAACAATAAAAGCAAACCTCTATGGATTTCTAATTTAACAAGCCAATCATGGCTCCTAAACACCTTTTCCGTTATTTCAAAAGAGGATTCTAGTAATATAACCTTCAGAATAAGCGCGTGTTGTTAGTTGTGTCGTGAGACAAAGCAATATCGAAGGGAAATAGCCAATGAGAACACCAAATAAAACTCCAGAATCGATAGAATGGAAGCAGACAACTCTGTCCCAACGGCTTTGCGTTATTTTCCTCAGGCAAATTGAAAGCTCCTTTATGAGAGCAAGAATTCAATTATGAGTCAAACTAGACGATTGTAAAATCTCAAAAGGACGCCATTTCTTCTTCTTTCTGCGTCAATCTTCAGAACTACAAGTTGAATGCCTCAATCAATGCACATTGATCTTGGGCATTTTTTTTAGGAATAAAGTAAGGAATATCTGGTTGAACGAATTTTACCCACACCCGACGCTCAGCAAAGGCATTCACTACTGGAATAAATGTCTTCGGCTGAGACGCCCTCTAAGCGTAAACTAACTTAACCTTGCTTGCCCGAAATTCTTGGATCAAAAACATTTGTATAGTTGTGGTCGCGCCCGTACAAAAAGGTGCTAGTATATCGCTAGCACTACCCTAAATCTTGAGAATCTTTTCGCGGTTACAACATCAGTAGGAAGTTCCTTCATAGCCTCATTCGTAGACTCTGTCATGTGATCCATGTACTGATCGAGGTTTATTATTTAGAGTCAATAGCTATCATTACCGACTGGTATCTCAAGATGATGTGGTAATCCGCGGACCTCGTGTAGAGTAGGACTCCTGACTGAGTAAAAGTAGTTATTCCCAGAAATATTGTTCCCGTTCCACACATCTCCGTTCGCCCTCGTAAATCAAACGGAACTCCTAAATGAATTAATTTCCAAAGGCACAGTAGCTGTGCAAAGTGCAAGCCAAAGTCCCAATTGACAATTTTGCCACTGAAAATATTGCCAGCTATTTGTTGTAAATGTCATTGTAAGGGAAATGCCAGCAGTGGCAGTAAGACTGGTAACTTTATTTTACGATGTCAAGTTAGAAAATATGTTTCACAAAGTTAGGGAAATTTCTTAATTTCGAAATGTGAATTTTTTAATTCTTACACAGTGCGCTTTACATAAAGAATTCATTACTTTAAATTCTTGCCACACACAAAATAATAATCGTAAAAATATTTAACACCGCTGCTTTTAAAGAAAAACAAAAAAACATTTCAACAAATTACAAACTCCAACAAATTTACAACAACTTACTAGCGGTGCTGCTGGTTTATGACTTTTCCCTATTTAAAATTCAGCATTGCATTTGAATGTGATTTCTGAAACATTTCCAACGATGAACGACGTATGGTGAAATTAATTTTCCCACAAAAAGACGCACAATTACGCGTGTGATGGGTTGGAGGGAATGCTTAAATACCCAAGTGGAAAAATGGAATGGTAGGTAGTATAGTGGCGTTGCGGCAAATTACAACAAAGTGGAGAGCAAATGAACAAAAGAAACAGTTAGAGAGGAAAGAGCACACGTTGAGAGATGAGAGAATATTGAGAAAGACGAACATGAGAGAGTGAAATTAAAAAAGCTTTTCAAAATGAACTTTAAATTTTTGGCTATCTAAATATAAGCTTTTGGTCTCAAGTACTTCTGCCCCCAAATTTAATACAAAAACATAGGCCTTCTAGCTCTATTACAAAACGTTGTTTAGGTTAGGCTAAAATTGCTGGGTCGAATACTAGGAAAAAGCTATCAGGTCGACAATGAGGCCACAGGTATGCCAATTCTTATATTTTCAATACAGTTTCTACCCATTTCATTGCAAAGACAGCTAGTGGGACCACTTCGTGGGGTTGTTGTTGCTGGTTTTTTTGAAACGGCATAAACACTCCTAGAAGGTTTTGGTGAATGTTGTCGAAAGTGACAGTCCTTTGACAGATATAAACCCGGTAACCTCTGGTACTCCCTGGTATGACCAGTGCAATCTTCTAAATCAAATCACCTCCCGTTCCGTAAGGAAGAATAAGACAGGTAATAAGGTAATCATATTCGTAGATGAACCATCAAGTTATACATCATAACCTTTGTACAAACGTGAAAAGAGTTGGCCATAGCACATAGGCGAGTGTTTTTGTCGTTACCACAACAACAACAACAGTAGTTTCAACAGTGTTGGACCAGAGTGATATTGGTCTTAGAAGAGCAGGTTCAATTGAACAGGTAAATAGATGTTTAATATGATGAGGGGACAAACAACATCAAGGGCAAGTATTTGCTGTGGTAGCGTTGAGTCTGGATAAGTAAGAGTTCAACCTAATCAATATCCAGAGCTCAGTTGTGCTCACATGACTCTAGTCTCCCTCGGAAGTACGCGCTACTCATCAGCTATTTCAAGTGGTTGGATGTCAGTTATGTCATTCACAGGCCGATTTCTGAGGGATCTGTCTATTCGGTGTGGAGGTCATTTAGATGCCGCTTATGGTTACCCAGATCAAACGTCAGGTAAATAATGAAGACACAATGATATCCCATGTAACTGAGTGTCATGGATGCATCTGTTGATGTTACATAGGTCGATTAAGAGGAAAACTGTACTGCTTCATGAGGGAAGACTGGTACATATAGTTACATATACACCAAAAAAAAAATCAAATAACGGGCAACAAAATTTGTTTGAGGGTCAATTAGGCTACTTTCGCTCAAAGAAAAGTATCTAGAAAATTACTTATGTTATTGAAAGAAGAAGGTCTGCAATGCACTTCCAGTTTTGTAGAGGGCAGTCAACTCAACCTAACCTTTAATTTTTCCAACCAACTTAAGTTAGACGCTTCAATTTCCTACAAGGCTAATTGACACTGAAGCTCACATGCGCCACGAATATGCGATCACGCAAAATACATAAACAACTTTGAATGCGCATAACAACAATGTAACATTGAATGGGAAGGCAAAAGTGTTGTGAGCACATAAAAATGAATGACTGAGCGAATGAATGAATGAATGACTGAATGAACTAACGGCTGTGGCATAATGAAAATAAAACAATAATAGGAAAAACGTGAAATGTTTTGGCGGTAAAGCCAAATGGGAAGGTAGTAAAAATAGCATGACAGATTGCGTCTATGGTTGCTACAGCAGCAAATGTGTAGGGGTGGAGGTGAATTGTAATCCTAGAGCACCATGGCACACACCAAATACACCATACACAGAGCTATAACTACAAATAAGACGTGGCGACAGCAAAACTCATTACAATCCCAAAAACACCTGAGTGCGTGCGCGCGACGACGGAAGCTCATAACAGTTGAAATGCAGCTTTCAAGTGCCGGCTGATTACACAATCACACCATAGCACCAGCACTTGTGCTGAAATATGATTATATGCTATTGTTGTAGTTACATTTAAAATAGCTTTCCGTCATTTTATGCCATTTCACTACGTTTGGGGAAAATGTGCGAGCGCTCATTAATGCTTGTGACACAAACACACATACACACACATTTGAGCGCACTCATTCACACACTGTCACGTTTAAGTGGCAATGGTTAAGGCAGTTGGGGACACATTTCATCATAGGATACATTTTATTGTCGTAGAGGTATAAAATAGGAAACACTCATCATAAACATTTGTGTGGCGTTCTCAAGTCGTGAGAAGGTATTATTGTTCAAGGTGCTGCAGGAAGCTCATGTGACCAGCCTTTGTGTGTGTGGGTGCATGTGTGTGGGTGAATGGGTGTTAAACTTGTAATTTATATAAGCAGCAGGCTGCCCAGTTCTGGCACCCTTTGTGCGCCTACTTAGACAGACAAGCACATGTGAAACAACAAGCGCACCTTGGCACATTCATTGGCACTGGTGGCTCGTCACGTTTACTCGTAAATGTCATACGGAATTAATCTGAAAATTTCAATCAAATGTAATCACAGCAGGATATATAGAATAAGATGAGATCTACATATTGTAAGCAATGTAGATAGAGCTGGAATTAGGGAGAGGGCGTTTTACTTAGGAGACAAGATGTACTTTGAGCGCCACGAGGGTTCTTTTGGGCCCGGGATCGTATGAGAAAACTCAGTTGACTGCAAAACAGTTCTCACTGTAGCTTAAAGTCTTATCGGTGCTGTAGGTATTAACTGAGTTAGAGGTGTTCCGTACAAGAGGTTCCATATGGTGGTGTTCTATCCGCACCCCTGTTTAGTTCGTAATTGACAGAACTTGTTTCCCCCAGAAGCATTAATGATGAGTTGGGCTCATTTATCCTTTATCTCACCCATTTCTTCCCTTCAAAAAACTAGATCCTATCAACGGCTAAGTCCACGCCTTCTTATTCCAATCAATATCAATGGTACAACGGTACCAGTCTGCAAATTGACCTCTACGTAACGCCTCTTCTGTACAAAGATGCTTGTGAGACCGAAGCCTGATAGCCCGATGGGTTGACAAATGCCCGTTTAAAATACTCCGTTTCTTGTGGACACCACCGTCCTACAAAATAATAGTTTTCCCTTAAAATAACTCCCTCAATTCTTCTTCATTTCGCATACCCTATGCTCATTTGGAATTCACACCCACTCGTTACTGCACCCAAGTTCTCTTACATTTTTAAATCACCGACATCTCACTCACTCGAAACTTTATTGCCAAACATCAGTTTGAAGCGCTTCATTTAAACTGAAAACTGCTTTTCATCAGTTGCGATTTGTTTATTTGCTGAGATTTTTTTTCTTTCTCACTTTTCCGCAATGCACTCACTTTTTTTTTGCGCATCAATAGCACCGCGTCTAAGTTACGAGCACAAAATCTGAATTCATACGCTGATGCACTGTTGCACCTGAAACTTTATGCAACTTTAAATGCTATTAAATTCACTTAGACGGCAGATAAACTGGCATACGGGAGACGGACAGACACACTCAAACACACGCACACCTTGCACTGATTCACATATCTCACTTGTGCTCCACCTGAAGATGGCCATTTCATCGACATAACAAACCAGCCAGAGTTAACCATGTAGTTTACTCTTTTACAAGTCTTTTATTTCGAACACAGACGCTGCAATCCAAGTATGTGGGTGCGAATGTGTATACGGGTGCAAAATTTGTGTGCTGGTGTATGTGTTTGTGTAATTTATGGCTAAGAATTTCGCCTGCAGACTTTAAGTGAAAAACGTTTAGGAATTTTTTTGTAAATTTTCGCAAAGGGAAAAACACATAAGCCCACCTATGGAGGCGCAATGATGTTAGCTGCCAAAGCAAATCGATGCTACAATTGCTTGTGGTGCAAGCACATAGATGCGCACAGAGGCGCGCCGAAAGCGGATGTTGGCACTGAAGTTGTGAAAGCGCAAATTTTGTTTTTGCAGGTTAGGGTGGTGCTAGTGATACTTTAACCCAAATTTAAGTTACTTCCATAAAAAGACATCCACTACTGTTTGGAGGATAAGGTGATTAGAGTTTCCAGTCCAAGTTCTTTGTTTGTACACCCCATCGAGAGATTATCAGTGGATGTTTGTGCTCATAAGGATGTGGTATTTTGGAATAGAGTAAGAAAGTGGGACTTCCATCAAACCTATCTGAGCTTTAAATGAAAATGTTAGAAAAGTAAGCTCAAGTGGGAGACCATCGTATTGGACGTAAAGTAAATTTCTAAATGCCCAGAATAGGCGAGCTTAAGTACATGACGAGCACGCATTCATTGGCAACTGGAGGCCGTCATTTTGTTGGATCCTTTCAAAGGAGCAACTGATGGTAGGAGGCTTTTGTCAGAGTTAATGGATTAAGCAATAATACCTCCATGGAGCAATGCTTTCCTGAACAACATTATTCAGCGCACATTGAAGTTGCTAAAAATTCAGGCTACAGTAGCGTGAGTCTCCGAATATTACGTATAAAGAATATTAAGATGCATTCTGAATATCCTAGGTGCTAATAATTTCTAGTCCGAAGAGCTTCCATAATAGGCTGTCCGCCGTGCTGCTCTGGTTGTTGTTGTAAAAGCCATCAAAATACTTCCGGAAAATCTTGTGTAATCCAACTACTAGCCTGGTTGTCCTGCGAGCGATTTGATTTGACGAAGTGAGTTCTTCTAAGTCGCCTTGATTATCCACAGATCGCCATCCAGCTGAACGTCACTACAATTTGCGACACCAACTCTTTCCGTATGTAGCTTGGGCAGCTTAAGTATCGTTCTATTAAATATTGAGCATCCTTAGTGTGAGACGTTAGCAAGAATTCCTCTTTGTCAAAGACTTAAGCTGCAATTAAAGATTCCACTCTCATTTTCGTACTGAGACCAGCACTAAGTAATTCTCAATGGATTGGTAAGGCAATTGCGGGCCGTCTTTAGCTACACTAATTATACAAGCCTAAGGCTTCTTTAAGCGACTATTAGCGATATCAAGTGAATTTTGAAAGATCTACATTTCTAAGCTCCTGATGCGCATGGACCATTTTATTTTTGTGGTATTGAATGTCGATACCTATAAGACCCATTCATGAAGACCGCACTGTAGTTAGGTTCAAACCGTATCTAGCCGAAATACCTTGCAGTACTACCGCCCCGATCGGTGCCAATATCTTAAAAGTGTCAAGCTGATTGGTTTCGGTTTGACGTAGCTTTTCCCCTAATAAAAAAATCCCATTCCCACCCATGTATGAGCCACTTACTTCCCACACATGGCGTCCAAATCGTTTTTGCGTTTTATTGTTTGTTATCACAATTCCAGCCCTGCATGTGGAGTATCATTCAGTCAATAACGAGCTCATTGAAGGCATTTCAACACAGCCAATTGTCAATAGCACGCAAGGTACACCACTCCAAAACATGCAAAACAATGCAAATCATAGGTTTTTTCTTTGGTGCCCAGCATTTTTCGGACATTTGGACATTTCGGAATTGGCATGTCTTACTATACGCATAAATCCAATTTCACATCAATCTCAGTTGCACCACCTGAGCCAACATACCTACAATAATATCAAGAAAGAAAGGAATCAACAACTCCATAGCAATCATACGCGTACTCAACGTACACCGACAGCATCATCATCAGCATCATGGCAAGCATCCATCAAAGGCGCCTCGAAGCTTCATGACTCCATAATGATTACGACTGACTTCACAGTCGGTTGATAGCTTCTCACTTCTTGACTTTCTCATTTAGCACGTACGTTGGTCACATAAATTCCTTGCAGCTCGTCAGTCCAGCAACCAATATACCGCACTTACGTCCAAGCACCTGCTGCCAGCTGTGTCTGCTCACTTCGGCACACTTCACAAACACCTTTTGCGAAATTCTAGTGATTTGTCTCGTGTTATGTGCACAGGTGTGTACGTTAAAGCCGTGTATCTGTCTTTCCTACTTCCGTCTGGCAAGCCATCACGCCAACGGCCAACTTCAGTTGCAACTTCAATACTTCTCATGTTTATATCTGTAGCACCTTTACCGTGTCCTTATGTCCTTGTGTGTGTTGGCATTTATTTGCCTCTACAGTATGTCGGCTTGGTCGCATATTTGTCCAACATCCTCGTACTTGTTCTTTTACACGACTTCCATGCTGTCTCAACGTTGTTTAATGGTTTCATATGAGCGCATATGCTGACGACGTTATGGCATGTGATGGAGATTTGCTGGGCAGTCGTCGGGTGTAGAATAGCGCTCAGTCTTAGCGCAAATATGCAAGGATTTAAATCATTATTACATGACTGAGTATGCTGCAAAATGCTAAGGAATAGGAAAGGAGCTTAAGACTTGCTTTTAGACAGACCAAACATCTGCTGTCTTTAATGCAACAAATTCAGCTAAAAATTGTTTTGAGTAGAGCCGCTAGAGCGCTGGGAGACACTTGTTGAACCGCTGCCCCTCAAAGCTGTTCGATTACGGAACTTCCCTTTCCCAAAGCTTTCATTGGCCATCTGCAGTAGTTCTGGATTCTCGAGAATGTCTTGCCAGAGCATTTACAGCATTATTTTTTTTGCCAGTTTAGAGTACATGCAGCTCGTCATTTCAGCTAAACCTCTAGAACTATGTCAGTGCAGACGTTTGCCGTGGTGTCGCGGAACTCTATATCTGATCTTCGGAAAATACCTCCACCTCTTGCTATTAATCTCATGTCTTCCTTCACGTTACCCAATAAACTGAACCATTGTTTGCTTGTCTCGTGGGTCCTAGATTTCCAATTGAAAAAAAAAAAGTTTTAATAATCGATATCGTGGCCTGCCCAAGGCGGGTAGTCAATGTTCGACAATCTTTAAGTGATCCTATACCTATAGCTTTTGTCACTAGTCGCATGCTCTCTCTTTACATCTACATCAGACAGTGACCTACAATTGTTCAAAATACTATGAGAAACTCTATGGGATCGAATGAGCCAGCTAGTGCTCCGCGGGCTAACCCTGAAATTGGGTTGTTATATTGATGACCGTAAATGAGTTTGTTTTTTGCAATTTCGCTTTGAAACCCTGACGGAGTGAGTTTGGTAAGAATAAACATCAATCGGCTTTTTATAAGGCGTCCTAGATGATGTTGAAACGATCTGGTACCCTAGTGCTACAAATGTAGCTAACCCCGCAGCGTATGAGGGACTCTATGTTGTAAGACGTGACTAAGATCCATGTACCAGAAGTTGCTAGTACCGGATCTATATCTAGCAAAGCACTGTCCACATCAGTAACACTTATCTAAAACTTCTGGGAATTCGTTGTCTTTTTGGTCGGAGCTTCTTTTTCTATTGGCATTCCATAATCCAGCCAAGCGGGGCCTTTGGGCTTTAATTCTCTATACTATAGTCATACTAGAGGGCCCGGCAGACTTTGTCCTGCCCAGAAATTTACCTGAATGGATCTAGAATTATTGGCTATCCTTATCAATATCCCTATTCCGATCCGTATCCCTATCCCTATCACTATCCTCCCTATCTCCTTCATATAAAAGATCTCTATAGCAAATATTACAAAGCTCGTGGAAATAATTGCGGAGTAATTTGAATTTAGATTATACCAAAAGGCTTCACACTTCTTTTTCCCCCTACCGACCTTTTTTCTTGAGGTGGTTGAGATTGACTGAGGGCGGTGCCACACTCACTTCCCCCTTTCTCAGATTTTTTCTTGATATGTTAAGATTAACCTTATATAACTCTGTACCAGTTTTCAGTATTCTGCCAAGTATAATTCCAGAGTTATGCAGTACGAAAAATGACATTGTATATTAGGTGCCACGCCCACTTCTCTCTTCCTCCCCGTTTTCTTGAGGTGTTAGAGATTGATCTCCTTAAGCTCCTTATCAATATTCATTATTCTATTAGACCTGGGTCTAATCTGCGTGTTCCTTGAACTGAACCTCAGATAAAGTCGATGGCAACTCCAGACTGGCTAATTCCCAGACGTACAGGATTAAAAGCTCCTCCAAGACCAACAAGAGAAGCTTCTTTCTAGACAATTATTATGGAATTTCCAAAAATTCTTTTAAAAAAATTGCATTGAAAACTATTGTTTTTTTTCGAAAAATTCAGTTTACTATCTTCTAACACACCCTGTGCCATCGCTATACACTTTTGAGAATTCAACGCAGGGAAATACTATGTACTCTTCAGGCAGCTAAAACAAAATTTGCGCTCAGCATACCGAAGAGCACCACCACAAGCAGTTATACGCTCACGAAAGAGTGTTCTCGCTTACAATTGGACTCTATTTAGCTCACCACTAGCGCACTACCAATTACACAGCTGCAACACACAATCAAAACTCTACAGTTGAAAGATTGCATAAAAATTTATTGCGGCGAACAGTTGATAGGTACACTATCTTTACCTGAAAGGTGAAACAAAATAGTATGCCAAACAAATGTGCGTTTTGTGCGGTTGAAATTGCTCATATGCACATATATATGTAACAGGGCACAGCATTGGCCCACAATTGGCGACTGTTGATGACCTCAAAGAGCACACAATTTTGTTTATGTGTGAGACAGAGGTACTTTGTACGCTCACCAAAACAAAACCAGCATAGTTACCGGTTTTGTATAATTGTACCAAACTGGGCGCATTTATTTTCATGTTTGGACAGATCAAATTATATCACACGGCATTTTTACGAAAGGAAAAAAAAGTGAACTAAATAATTGAGAACAATATTGGTATCAAATGAAAGGTATTCAAGGCGCTATAAGTTGCTGCCATGGTTTTCGTAGTAACTAAATGGGGTTCAGGAGATTTAGTCCAAAATATGGTCTACAAAAAATTCTACTCTTTGTGAACAATATTGGTTTCAAATGAATGGTATTGAATAGGGCTATATATCCAACCAAAACGACGTCGGGTACACTGATTGCCTTATAAATAGAAATGAATGTGTGTCCGTGAGAATGGGCGTGCAAAGCACCCCAACAATCCCTATGAAATTTTCTTAGTAGGTTCTTGGGTTCACTGGACACAGTAGAGGCTCTATATAGTTTTAAAAAAGTGGGCGGTGTGACGCTCGCAGGCTATATAAAATTGTAGAGTTAGTTGGAGATATAGTGGAGGTGATAGAGGAAAATGAAGAGAAAGAGTATATGAAAAAGGTTTATGGGTAAATGAAAATGAAGTGTCAAATGGGGAGGGAACAGAGTACGGTTTGTCAAATATAGTCAATACAATTTTCGGACAGGACAAGGTCTGTCGGGGTTGGTAGTATAAGACTAAATTAAATCGTATCACGCAATTTTACTACACGTCAACTTCAATCAGATCATACCAGAGTTCATCATCATATCGTAGCAAACTCACACGTCGATTCATGCTTAATCATGTTGAGGCATGCTATTGAAATTTGAGCATATTTTAGCTCAAAAAACGAAATAAACGGCAACGATAACACAGAGTACACACAGCAAAATTCGCATGCCACAAGTCATTGAGCGAGGATGGTGTGTTATGTTGTTGTATTTTCTTGCTAGCGCTGTTGGTGCCACAACTAGCAATCGCATGGGCATGGCATGTCTGCTTGTTTGTACAATACATTCGTTTTGTGATTCGCTTGCTGTTGCTCACTGTTGCTCACTGTTGCTTTTCGGGTTTTCATACAAATGCAAGTAGAGCGCTTCGATTTGAAACTCGTTGGGGAAGAGCAGTTTTTCAGCTGTCATCTATCAGTAAAGTTGTGTTAACGTCGTCGACGCGCTGTGGTTTGTTGTCGGTTTGCCTTGCTTGCCTATGCGAACGGGCTGATATGTATATTTGTCGATTTTTTTAAAATGTAATTTGTAAAGCGAACGCCTTGCCGATTACATTTAGCCGTTTAATAAAAGGAAAATAATGCAAAAGAATTTCATTTTGATTAATTTTGCGTTGAAAAGCGTAGCAGAAAAAGCATACAAAAAATAATGAAAAATGTATTCAAATATTTTTGTTGTAAGCAACAGTGCTGATTCGTTCGTAAAGTGTGTGGCGTGTGCGTTAAAACTTTGTAAATTAAAGTAACAACAAAAAGTTAGTGCGTATGCGGGAGAAGCGGGCAAATTTAAAGTTAAAACGCTACAAAGTGCATTGACGTGCAGTGGGTGTGTTTCTAAAATCTGGCATAAATTTGCATTTAAAACATGATGCGTGCCTTTGCGCTGGAAACCTATGACAACAGGCAATTTTTAAAGTACATACAGAGCAGACAATTTTTATGTATGTATGTATAATCGCATGTAAAAACATCTGTGAGCGGCGCCGTAAATCAAAAAAGTTTATATATGAATGACGCTCGTGTACCAAACAAAAATGTGCTTCTGACAGCTGCTGACCTCATCAAGCATGTGGTAAGCAAGCTGACTTTTACCTACAACATAAAAAGAAAAAGTCGAAGTGACTGCTCTGATAGCAATAGAAAATCTATATAAAATACTAAATTATTAAAAAAAAATCTAAAATGTGTGCGAAAAATCGAATTTCATTTCGTTGTATTGAAGATAAAAGTTAAGAAAATGTGATTGAAACGGATGACAATGTGAAAACCAACTCCCAGTTTTCTTTGACGTTTTTCTACAAAAAACAATAACAATAATAATAACAACTACATTTGGCCACCTGCTTGCACATCCAAAATTGTGAAGCTGCCACCCACCAAAAAAAGAGCAGTGTCAGTTAAAGAGTATTTGAGTGCACGAATGCACGAGCGCGCCATCGGAAGAACTTAAGTCTTGCTGAGCACACGTGGTAAGAGAAAATGTATGCAAATATTTATGCAGTAATGGGAGAAAATGCTAGATTTTTAAGTAAATATTAAGGTGCTGTGGATTCATCGAACATTGAAGAACATATATCTTAAATTTCAGTGGCTATTTAAATATAGAAAATGCAATCTTACGCTTTACTTACAACAGCAGAACGTTGTCTTTGGAAACAAAGCTGAGTATTTTTTAGATGAAAGTATGTATAGTCAGTTTGTAGGACTAATGGCACCATTAATCGATTACTTTGATTTCCATAAGGTTGGTTGGATCAGCTGTTTTATATGGATATAGCTATGTCACCATTAAAAAGGCTCTGAGGGCCAGTTTTGCAGTCGTTACTTAAGTTTAAGTGAAGAAAAAGCTTTGAAAAGCGCAGCTTTTTGCTCAAGTTCTCTGGCTAGGCCACGTATACTTACCGGCACCTGCTGGTGGGAGAAGGAGTAAGAGCGAGACCGCCACTTCGATAGAAAGACCAGGTGTAGAAATATTTGTCGTCTTCAATTACGGCCAGTGCCCAAAGAAGACTGGCGAGCTGTATTGGACGGTCAAAATCATCCAGGCGATTAGATAACCATTTAAAGAAAAAGAGAAACACTTGCTGAATTTAGCAAATTTAAAAGAATTCTCGAATTGCAACTGCTTCATTTTCGTTCCTTTCGGAAATTTGTAATTAGAACTGCTAAGTGGTGTTAAGTTGGTGTTATGGCTCTTTGCGCAGTTTGCTTTTGAGACCTCGAAGAAATCGCCAACAGTTTACAACATTTCTCTGTTGCATAAAATCACAATGCCAATAAAATTATGGCTTCTGCCCACCACAGCAGTTTGTTAACTCGAAGCTGGTCACGGAAAAATTATTTCATCATACAGTTGAAAATATTGTGCACACTCACGAATTATTTTTGCTATCCTTAATTTGGCTTCCATAACAAAAATAAAAAAATCTTTAGCGCTTTCTTTCATACTGCATTTAGCCCCTTAATATTTATTACTTCCTCATATTCCGAGTCATTGGTTACATCGCTACTCAAATCAAATCCCATATTTTAATACATTTGTTTAAATTTTCTCAACTAGATCTTACCGCTCCGTAGAAAATAAACTAATTCAATAATGATCTATGTGCAGTTAAAGTCGTTATTTGAATGTAATTAAAACAATGTAATTAAAACAATAACCAGTTAAAGACAATAAGCAAATATGATTTGTTAAGTGAATTTCCCACGATAACAGACAACGGTGCATTGCACCCACTCTCCCTACATGCAGCGTGCTCTCGCATATTCGTATACATATTTTTTCTCTCAATTTTTAAAATAGTATCTCTTTGAGTATTCTCTAGTAATTCGTAAAGCAGTTATCTTACTTCAACAGCAAATGAAATTTTTTGCTGCCGCACTGCGTCACCTCTACGCCGCTAAACGTTAAAGTTCTTGTCGTTGCATTTCAATGAGGCCAACAACCAACGTCGCCATACCGTCTGCACGTTTTCGTTATCAGTTGGGATTAAGGTTTAAGGATTAAAGGTGCTTCAACTGTGAAAAGGGGGAGCAAAATTAATAACATAAGTAGGTAGAAAAGCAAACATATAAAGAAGTCAAGAAAGACATGCGAGTCGCAGCATCTCAGTCGGGATTACCCGACGCACAAACACAACACTGTCATATATACCGTTATTTTCTCAAACCAGTCAGCTGTCAAGTGGTAGGCAGGCAAGCAAGGATTTTCATATTTGGGTTTCACTGAGGAGACTTCAGTCAGATATTATATATGCTTGTCCAGATTTACATACGTGCTGCTCCATCAGCCCCCCTGTCAACTTTTGGTCTTACTTTGCCACAACATATTTTTAAGTGGATAATTTACTTTTCTACATAAGCATAACATTAATATATGCATATCCTCGTATATGCAAGACGAAGTTAGTTCGTGCTTGTACTATGGCTGAAGCTCCATCATCATTGCAATGGTTGCAAATCTCAACGTTTCCGGATTGAGTGCGTTGCAGAATTTATGTGGAGTGATAGAAGGGCATAAAAGTTTTCAAGCAGACCCTTTCAATAAAAGGTAAGTAAAGATTTCTGACGTTGTTTGAAGTTTGCCAAGATTTATGAGGAATTAAAGATGAAAGCGCACAGGTGCTTGCAAGCTACAACTTCAGCATGTGAAGAAAAACATTCTTGATGATCTTCACAAGGTAAGTGAAGCAAGAAAATTTGGACACAAAAGATGGGTACTCTTATAAGGGATTTCTTCTACGACGCGCAACCAAATAAAATATGTTGTGCCGGTATCAAACTGAATATTTGTGTAAAATTTGCTTTGCCAACTTTTCGCTGCATCTATGGCCCCTTAAGAATCTTCGTTCATCATATTTGACACACATTTTTTCGTTGCATGGATTTCTGCTTAAACGGTAAGGGGAAGCAATAGTTTATTTGTTGCAATAATCTTTCCTTTTTTGATTTTAGCACACAGTAATGAATTGCTCAGCAAGCGAAATCTGTGTCACTTGCTTCATATTTTTGGGTGAAAATATACAAACAATGGAACAATAGAAACAAATGATTGCAAAATCAGGCAAGTGTGAGAATTGAAGGACCAAACAAGGCACAAAATAAAAGGAAATAAAAAGAAAAAATGCAATGACGGAAAAAGAAGCAAAGAAATTAAATAAACAGAAAAATCAACAAAATAAACAGCGAAAAAAAAACAGAATAAAAGCATCAAAAAATGTAAAAAACGAGTCGACAAAAAGTGAGCAGAAAACTACTTGCGCTACCTGCCTGTTCACGTCACACAGTCTGCACATACAACGCTGTCAATTGCCATTGATTTTTCTTACGGGAATTGACAGAGTCTATGTCAACTTCAATGGACTCTTAGCTGCTCTTATTGTTTGGGTTTTTGTTAGCGCTACAAAAGGAACTTATGCTAATGTTGCTATGCTTGTAACATAGATTTAGTTAAACGTAGTTTTGTAGTCCCGCCACTGTTGCCGGGCTTTGAGCGTCAGGCTCTTGCGGCAATGTTGCGCTTGTTGCTACTGTTTTGTTGGCGCCTCGTTGTGGGTATTGAAATAATTTTGCCAATAATAGTGTTGCCACTTCAGCTATTCAAATCCCTTAAGGCGTGTCTAACTTTGGATGTTGTTGAGTTTAAAATTGTTTGATTGGGTTAATTATTTTAGAAATAGATTTGTGTGACGACGAATTAAAGAGTTTTTGGTAGATGTCAATGCGGGGCTTCGGTGGATGAATCTTAAAGGACCGTTTGACTGAAAGTCGCTCTTTTGACAATTTATGGTCTGAGCCAACTTAGAACTGAGAATTTTTCTTCTTTTCTACCCTTGTCCTTATGCTCGCCTGTTATACGTGCTCTAGAAACTAAACAATTCGAAACGGCATTAACATTACGAAACAGTTTTACCTGGTATGTATTTACTGCATTAAATAGTTAGCTCACCATTTCAACTACACCTTCCCTTAAACCAACCGCGTCTAATATATTACTATCTGCTTTGCGAAATGGCGGAAGCATGTAAAAGCGACCTTGTAAACGCCCACGGCTGTTAACGTTGCGTGGTTGTTGCATTTTGTTGTTTTTATTGCTGCTACTACAATTTCTACCATTGCAATTATTTGCATTTTGCATAGCTCGACTCCAACGCTTATCGCCACTTCTATAGAAATATCCACATTGGGAAATTTGCCGACATTTCCGGTTGCGTCGTTACTTATTTAAAGCTCTTGTAATGCCATTTTTGTTCTTGTTTTTCTTGAAAATACTTTTTAGTCTGTCTGGACATTGCAATTCATGCAGAGAACTTTACCGTGTTTCTTGTTTTCTCACCCGCTCCGTTTGCCCTCTTGGCATAACGAACGTCAACACCCATTTTAACTGTACTTGATTATAGCCGCTATGCGCTAGACTGCTCTCTCACTCACTATTTAAATGTTGTTTGTACTCTAATATAAAGCAATGGACTTGGGTAATCTCTTTACTGCACTGCTTGGTAAATAGTTTTTTCTTTTGCTGTTGCTGCTGCACCCACATTCCATAAATAGCGTCAGTGCTGGTTCTTTGCTAGCTGTTGTAGGCTTTGTTTGTTTTGTTGATTATTGTTGTTGTTGGTTGTTTTTGTTGTTACAGCTATTGTGAAAATATATTGCAATTGCATGTGGCAGGCAATAAACTTGGCCGACATACGAAAAACCAAAATAAACACCCACTCACAAGTGCTCAAAGTAGACGTGTGTAGCAATTCGCACTCAAGTACACTGGTGGTCACGAAATTAACCCGGATTCCCACAAACATGCGGCAGAAAGTTGTTGTTGTTGTCGTATTTTTAAAACAGAGGCACTAAATGCAGTCTTGAATACTCTACCGCTGGCCTTAAGCGGTAAACTGTTAGTGGCATGTGCCGCACTGCGACTAACGACTTTATCATGAGAAAGTGCCCTTGGTGCAGGTCACTCATCCATCCTCAAAAACCTCCCTTTGTATATCGAAGTACTGTTTCGAGAAGAAAAATGATATTACACTTCCGGAGAGAGAATACTGGCATGGAGGTCCACGTAGCAGCAACGTATCAATCTATCTATACAGAGATGGATCAAATATTGGTGATAAGTTGGGCGGCAGAGTTTACGCTACTCAGCTGGAACTACATATAGGCTTTCGCCCTTTTTGACACCCTAGGAGATATTCCATAATTCAAGTTGCCTTTAGTAGCTTATTTCTGGGAAGTGGCAAAATGTTCAAATTATCCCTTCTCTTCTTTATAAATGGGATGGCGGGTTAGTAAACGTCAAACTTTATTTCTTTTGGAATATCTTTTTGTTGAGAACTTCAGTCTACACGAAGCGGTCGTCTTCTGTGATCTGTTACAGCAAAGGAGGGAATTTTATCGTAATAATATGGCCACGATTGTCCAGACATGCATTCAGAGCGTCACTGCAGCATAACAATTTCAAACATTAGCTTACAAAAAAGTAAATCAAAAACGAATAATACTATTTTGTCGTCGGCCAATTCATGGAAATGTTTTCTCTTGTTCCGGCGCACTATCGATTCTAGCATGTGTTTTTGTCATGGCATAAATTTAAATTTACTTTTGACAGGATGTTGCCTTGAATAAACATACACGCATACAAAGCCAACAGTACTCCTATACATAAAGATATTTAATGGTATTTTCCCTTTACAGGATTTTAATGGACAATTTTCTAGTTTTTGTATTTATTTAAAATAAAGGATTTTGCATACAAATGGCGTGGCTACACAATAAATAAACAAGAATGGCAAATAGTGCTAAACGTTTGTGGAAAAGTTGGCATTGTTATCTTTGGTCTGCTAGTCAGTGGTCAATTGGACGTTGCTTTAAAGTGGTGCCATTTTTAAAAGTTTGTTTGTTGTTTTTTATGTAAAACATTTAAGAAACATGACATTATATTTATAACTAGTTTTACAAACGTCTGTTGTTGCTTTGATAGTTGAGCTTCTTTTAAAATGCTCACAAAATATGTTGAAGTGTATAACAGCAAATACACCCCCCAAAGAAGTTTCATGAAATATGTATATAAATTGTAAGGGATCTTTACGTTATATCTTCAGAAGTGGAATATTTTTTGTTTTTTCCCTTAATACCAAGGGAGTGTTACAGATGTGAACAGTACTTTACAGGGGGCCCTCTGAACCCGTCGTACCTTCGCGTCGATTACCTTCCTTATGGAGCTTCCAAAGTATATTTGGAGCGAACAGTACCACCTGGCGCAGGGAAAGCAGCCGATGGACAGGGATTCGTGGCAACGTTTGTCGTAGAATGGAGCTGTATAATCTGACTGTACCGCCAGCGTCCCTGCTTTGGCAGAGTTCTCTTCTGTCTTCTTTCCTCTTTAAATGTCGTTTCTTCGCTCTGCAAACGGTCATAAATGCGGTGAAAGAGGTTTTATCACTTGTTTACTCTGCTGATTCCCCGGAGTCGGTAGAAGAAGTGGTTAAGCCACTGCGTTAGCTGTTAGAAGGTAGTAATGGCACACAAGACTTTTGACACCTTCAAAGCAGCATTGTAACTATAAGTAACAGTTTTCGGAAAATCAGGTATGATAAGGGCGCTATGTGGAACTCTCAACCACTTTGTGCAAATGGAACAGCAACTATGTAGTTAAATAGCCCATCCAGAATCAATTATTTTATTTGGTATGAGTGCGGTAAAGTCGATTATTAGCTTCATATGATATCAAACTACAGTTCAAGAAGCTTTCGCAGTGTTATGGATTCCAATGCTTGAAAAATAGAAATAAATTATTCCACTTCTGAGCAATACAACCACGCACAGATCATTTATATTTAAATATGCTTACTTCATAAAGCTTCTTACCGTGCTTATGAGTACCAATGATTTCTTCGTGAATTTTTAAAATAATAAATACATTTTAGGCCCGTTTGGGGATACGCGCCAAGATCCATTGCCTTTACACGTTTACCTTCTTTCGCGGCATTCACAAAATGCTTTGTTTTACCTACTCGCGTGCTGACACGTATTTATCACGTACTTACGATGCCTGTAACCCTAAAGCAAAGTACAACAACTTACCATTTTCCAAACCGTTATAGGCGGTCATTTAATCAATTATGCAAAAAATGTTTCACAATAAAAATGAACAGCTTTTAAGAGCGTAACTACGCCAACGTCAAGCACTCACTTGATGGCAGCTATACGAATACTAAGTGCCAACAATAAAAGCGCTGATTGTGATGTTGGTGTGTGTGTGTTTGTACAAGCAGAATGAGAGGGAGCGCTTACTGCTGCAATCATTGCTACACATAACGTCACTGGTGGCCCCAACAACATGGCGAGACGTTTGTTGCTTACATATTTATATATTTGCAAATACCTTTAAAGTTTGCTGAGGATGCTGTGGTATGTTGCGTCGTAAATCGTTGTATGCCGTGTCTGTCCCTCTCTTTTTCATGTTTGTTTGCCGTTATAGCGACTTTGGCATAGTTGCTGTTGTTGCTTTTACTATTTTTTCTCCTACATTTTGTGAATGAATGCTGTGTTTTGTTTATTTCTTCTGCAACTACGGATACGTGAGAGGCTCTTCTTTGCATTTGTTGTTGCTTTCGTTTTTGCAGTAACACGTATCGCCGTCTTACATTAATAATTAATTAAATGTACAACACTAACGTTGCATTCACAAAGACTTTGCTTTTCTTTTGATGCTGTCTGCTGTTTGTTATTATTGCTTTGTACTCTGCAAATATGGCGCGACAGTTGTGAAAGTAGTTTGTTTGTTTGCTGTGGCATTAGTTGCAGTACAAATGTGGTTGTGGTTTTCTTTGCTTTTAACTTTTACTTTTTACCATGTTTGAACAATCCTGTTTTGATATGGGTCGCACCTTCTTTTCAGGAAAATACAATTCTGCCTTCAATGTTAATGACTTTGGAACTGCAAACGTCGTGCAAAGAAAAACGGGCAAGGCTTCCGCGCTAAAACCAATTTCCACCTAGACGGTAGTATTAAAGAGCTCGAGAAGGCGTCTAGTTCTCATTCATCTCCCCGTGGAAAATTAAGGTATACTGCCTTCTCAGCGACTTCTTTTCAACCCCTGAGAGTACCACCATTTGTTCTCTGTTGGGCTCACATCTAACCGAGCAGTCAGCCTTCCCTTTAGCGGCCAATTCCGATGACTGGGATGAATAGCATTTGTTTTATTAACTTTGGTTTTTCAACTACTATTTACCCGCTCAAACAAGTCTGACTGTAGCTCGTGTCGAAAGCTACTCATGTTATCCCTAAGGGTGCTGCGATTAGCCAACATAAAAATTTTGGGCGAAAAAACACAGCGCCCTCTTAAGGAAGTTTATCTCGTATATTTGAATACCACAGTATCTGGCTCCTCCGATTTTAAATAATGTTGAATTAGTACAGGACATGATAGAATCTATCCCACTTATTACGCCCCAAGGCGTAAGAACCTTCTCTCGTTACCTTACCATGGATGGAGTTATGATGCGTTGGCTCATTGGTCGCTTCGATGGATATCTGCGAAGCTGGCTATTCGATTTCTATCGCTTTTCGTAATTAAATGCATCGTAGATGTCTTCTGGATGGTAAAGACTGTGGATTGAATGCGGATCACTCGTAGATACAGAAGTATTGCAGTATAATCTAAGAGTTCACAGCGACGACTGAAGATTTGGCCGTTGTAGTTTGTTTTTGTTGTGACCTCCATAGCAAGTTGCATATCTTATTCGGGGCATCGGATACAGAGCCAGAGAGAACTGATAGAAGTGCGACTTACACATGGAAGAACATTTTGGGCTGCTTCATATTGATTTGTTAACCTTGCGATTGTGCTGCACAAGGGAATACATGAGTTGCTGAAGTCGGCATTCCTTCGTGTTATGTTTTGTTTTTCCTTCAAGCTGGGATTCGTCTATTTGCAGCTTATAAAAGTTGACTTCGTGAACAGACGTAGACGTCCTTTAGCATTCTGGGCTTCTTTTTATCTTTCTCGTGGTTTCACATCACTCTTACAAAAGCGCGAAGAAGTGTGGATTATCAGGTCCCTCCTACACATAGAGGAGACCTCTGAACCCAAAACAAAGTTGCCACATGGGGGCCTATTTGGCCACAAACAAAAATTAGCTTAAGTTCTATGTTCGAAGAACTTCAAAATTTTGACTGGAATGACTAGTTTATATATCCGTTTCTTCGTAGTGCCATCCGGTAACTCCATCAGGAAACTCCATACGGCAACTCTCTATATGCGTCTCAGAATCAGCTTTGAGTTCACTACGAAATAAAGAGTACGCTCCACTTACAACTTAAACTAAAGATACAAAGTTTTTTGCAAAAAAGCTTTCGAGATACAAACAAGAAAAGTAAATAAATAAAAAAAAGATAGCACAAAAATAAAACACAAAAGGGAGACAAACAAAATAGATAAAAATCATTAAAAAGTTATTTTGAGTTTGCAGTGTGGCTAACCCTAACTGAAAGAGATGGGGAGAAAAAGTGCAGTGAAACAATGCAGCAAAAAGGGTACGAGGTCATAGAGCGGAACAGGTCAACAGCTTAACCAACAACAACAAGTGAGAAAATAAGACAAAAGTCATAAGCCATAAAAGCAATGATTTTAGAATGAAGCCAAAACATTGACATGATTAGGGGCATACGGAGGAATAAAATCGGAAACACCACAAAGCTAAGAAGATCCTAAGCACCGATGCAGCTCAAATAAAATCAAGGCGGCTAGTAACAGTTGGGACTTTTGAGTGCATGCGAGACTGACTAAAAAAAAAAGGCAAAAGGCGTTGAAGTTGTGTTGTTGGGAATAAGTGGTTACATGTCACGTGCAGACAGAGAGGAAAGTGTGTCCCAAATGAAAGTAGTGTGAGCGTATATCCCCGTCGCCGATGGTGACAGCGATAGTAGTAACGCCAGTGACAACAGATGGTAAATAGAAGACGAAGTTGAAGATATTTGCTTGCAAGAAAGTAAGAAAATCTAACTGTTGCAAAGAAAAACAATAACGGATGGAAGAGTGGAACAAGGTTTGAGGACGAAAAGAACGTGAAGTGGATATAAAACGTCGTCAGTGGGTATGAAGCAGAAGAGGGGCGTCAATATAGAAAGGTGTAGACGATGAATACGTGATGGGAGGCGCAGTTCAAGCATGAGATGAAGACAAGAGCATGCAGAAGAGTATGCGGAAGAGCACGCAGAAGAGTGTGGAAGAGCTAATAGTTGCTTGAATAGGTCTTGTGTTAGTTAGTATGTTAAAGCGCTTATGCAATTTTTATGAGCAAATGGTGAACGGTAGGTATGCTGACAGAGTGCAGCGCACTAGTGTGGCACCAATATGCTGTTGCCGACAGTGGTATTATGAAGGTGGGGTCGGCTTTGTCTTGCTTGGTGTTAAAGTCGACATAACAATTCTCTCCAGTGTTACGAAAAGACGAAACGTGTTGTTGTTAATGTAAGAGATTTGCGATAGTTAGAAAAGGCATAGCTGGCACTATATGACATGTAAGCAAAAGGAAAAAACGATAACAATTAGCTTTCAATACAAACGCCACACAAGTGAGCGCACTGGCGACTGGCATTGAAGTACCTCGGCGCTGTATCTTTGCTGTGTGTTGACGTTGCATGTTTACGATGTTGCATTTTTGAGTTTTTCTGCATTAACTTACATACACATACAAGCATGCACCCTACTTTTGCACTTTTTTCTCACCTAATTTAAGGCAAGTTTTTGTGCCTCTTGAAAACGTTTCGGTTTTTTTTTGCAATTTGTTCTGGTTGTTGCACATCTTAGCTATTTGTTTAGCTACATAAAAACGTCAAGTGCACACAACAATTGTAAACACACACTCAAAGATAGGGTGTGCGACAAGGCAATGGATAACAAAAAGTAGCAAAGTTCAACTCATGGAAGAGAACATTGCAAAATCATGTGCAAGTGCATGGGGCGCGACACCTAAAAATAGACTACATTTTATATTTCACCCTTTCCATTTTCTTTTTATTACTATTTTCGATGATAATGAGACGCACATGCTATGGCACAGTAGGGCAGTAATTAGTGTTGTCATGCGCGTTTGGGCGCATGTGAGACATGTGGGTGGTGGATGACGTGTGTTGTCATTGAGAAGTGTTGCATATTTTTAGTGCGGATTAGATTTGGGATTTTAGGTAGAAAAGTAGTACGTGGTTAGAAAGAACCAACTTTGAGTTAAACCGAAATTGAAGTCTAGGTAATTAATGTTAGTAATGGCATCGTGTGTAGCTTTTAGAGGTCCTCGTATTCAACGCCCATCCCTTAGAAAAAAAGTGCTTCGGCTCAGGCACTTACAAGTGATATTCCTTGACGATGACAGAATTACGTTAATCTCGGAAAGGTCTACTATTTTCTTTCAGATTCAAGTAGAAACTCACCCAAAGAACCCACAATCATTTGCCCTCATCGACCCGATCCGCTTTGTCGGGATTATACAAAACAGAAGGTGTCAGTACCGTATTCATATCATGCGAAGGATTTCTCACGTCAATAAGGTGCTCCTAAACCTTCGGGAATTGTTTTCAGTGCTGCTCAAAAAAACACAACAGATAACGTAGGCTTGGCTTAATTAGGTTGGCTGCGTAGAGAATGATTTAGTTCGTACAGAAAAAGCAGCTAACATACTTCTACTATGTTTTATAGGCAGATGGTAGGCACTTTTGATTCGTACAAGAAATATACCACTTCGTGCTGATTAAGTCTAGAATGGTGACAGCAAGACGACCTAGGCCATTTTTAAAGCTTCACAGCTGGGTATGTTAGCTATAGTAGTTCGCCCTGTGTAGTCTACCAGGTCTTTCGTGGATGTGGATTTAACAGGGATATCGCGTGTTAACAGCCCTTGCTCAGGTTTAATGCGAGTCACCCGTATGTAGATCAGGCTGTAGTGGGAATGATAGGATTTGCATCGCAACCAATTATTAACGTTTTGCTGCAGGAGAATTTCACTTATGGTTTAAGATGCACATATGTATATTGACTAGATTTGGAAATTATTGTCTTAGCTGATGAGCTGCTGCCATGATGAGAATAATACCAACCTAAAAAAAAAACAATCAATTAAATCTAAAAATTAACTTAAAATAATAATTTACCTTAGTTTGTTGCGTTTGAAATTTTAAAGCTAACCAGCGAGCACCAAACAGTTTCCAATATTAGCATATATTTATTTTGGACAATTTCAGTAGCTCTTAAGTTTGTAAAACTAATTAATCGTGGTCCATTTACCGCTAGCTTGTCGAATAACAGGGAAAACAATTTGCATAAAATGCAGTTTGAAGTTTTTTGACACCAGCAACAGCAGTAGCAATAGCAAAAAATCGAATCGCAGCTGTGCGTTGCGACGGCTGTGACATTGCCATATACACACAACCATACTTCCAACTTTACATGATGTGAGCAGAGTAGTTAAGAGTAGCACAGACAAGAGAATCGTACCGCAACTCGGTTGTTGCTTTTGAAATTCAAATTAGCGTTTACTGAAATAAGGGGAAAAACAATAAATTGTAGTATTTTACGTGAGTTCTAATTTCAATAACTTACCTCTTATAGCAATGGGGTGTTGAAATTTGTATGCAGGCATGTGATTGAACTGGAATAATCCGTTTAGGTTATGCTGAAGCACGTTTAGTGAAGTGAATTTGTGCGATTATATTGAAGTAAAATTTTTTAATAAAAATGTGAAGAACATTGTTTATTCGTTGAGCAGATGTATTTTACAGAGGGGTTGTTGTTGTTGTTAACAGTGCTTCGCCTTGCCTAATGGGCAAGATCACTCTAAATTGTCATCAAGCTCTTGTAACGGAAGTCCGCGAAAACGCGCAATTTTAACAGGGCTGGACCAGAGTGATAGTGATATTAGAAGAGTAGTTTCAGTTGAATAGGAAAAGGGATGTTTGGTATCATGAGGGGACATGGATCGATTTTTAACCCTTTTTTTCGATCCAAAGTCTTTCACACAAACGAACATAGGGAAACTACGACCTTTATACTTTATATATAAAAAAAAAATGCGGACGCGTACATGAAAATCGCCGATACACTTGTATTTTTATTTTTTTTCCCTCTCCGAAAAAGTATATTTGGTTTATAGGACAGAACTAAAGCTCGTTTTTGTAACGCAGTGTAATCGCTGCTGAAGAATGTTTGCTCGCAGGCATAGAATCACTTCAATTCTTTTCAATTCCAAAAACTCAAAATGACGTCAAACAGCACTTGTATTACTGAATATTTTTTGTAACACTCAAAAGCAAGCAACACTTGAGTACTCAAATATTTATCTAGCCAACCAAAATATCTTTTAGCCAACAAGTGTCTGTAGCCAGGAAGTCGAGCATATCGATAAAACAAATTCTATAATAAACAAAATAACAGAGGAAAAAGTAAACAAAAATGTAATCGAGCAAATCAATTCTAATAGCTTTGTTTTTGTATTTCCTCACCAGCTACAAATTTCATGAAAATGGCGTCCCCGAATGACCCTGACCTTATTCGCTTAGATAAAACAAATTCAAGTACATAAAATCTTAATTACCCGGTTTGAAGAATTTTAATTGGCTGTAAAAATGAGCATCGGCATCTTTAGAAAAATAATTTAAAAAAAATTTATAGAGAACAACAATAACTACATAAATAAAATACGAATGGCATAGATAAATTAACACAGCCTGTATTTTTCAACGTTGTTATAACCTGCAAGCATAAATTCAAACGAGTAGTTGGCAACTCGTTGTACACACTCGCACTGCCAGTTAAATTCATTTATAATGGAATTAATAGAGAAGTGCGTTTTAAATGAGACTAATTAAAATGCAGAGCAGTAAAAGCCAATGCAGGCAATTGTTGAGTGCTGCAAAGGAAGTGGGTGTGAAAACTTGTAGAAATGAAAGAAAAAAGTGATGTGGCGTTAATAAAAAGCCGACAAAGATATTAGTAGAACAAGAAGCAGCAGAGTTTTACACGCAGTGGAAATGAATACGAGCTAGATAAAAGGAAATAAAAAGAAAAAAAAAATAGATAAGTATAGTTCACATTTAATTGAAACCTTTTACAGCTTGCGAAAGTGACAGCAGCTGTCACAATTGTTAAAAGCTGATGTCTCAACGCATAACAAAGGAACAAAATTGAGTATAAACTACGAACAGAGTCAATATGCAGCAAGCAACACATTTTTACAGAAAATTACATGATTATGGATTATGTCATGAATAGGAGAATGGACATTGGCATGACAAGCGTGGGCGACAAGATAAAAAGAACGTAGTAGGGAAAAGTTGATGACAGAGATTGTAGGGAAATAAGATCATAGAATTGATGGGCGGACATTCGGAAAATGGAAAAGTAAGAATGTAATAAGGAGGGCATGACTGATATACATATGTAAAAGTCATAAAAGTCATATTATAATCCGGCGAGAAAGATATCCTTGAATTTCGCAAAGCTTTGAATTTAACGTCAGTTTGATTGAGCCCCGATACCTGCGATTAAAAAGGGTTACTTATTCGGCTTATAAATGTATAAGTCAATAATTGACAAACAGCTGGCTGCTATGCATTAATCACCCTTTCGCAGGAGTCCAAGTGTGAACCTCTCCCAAGACCAGCCGAATAACGTATCCTAACCCTGAGGAAGATGACGAGTTGATTTCTCATATAAGGTGCACTATCGCAGTTTCCTCGGGAGCTTATAGGTTTTTGAACTCTTAAACTAGTTTCCTCTGAAAAAGTTCAAAATGTCTGTAATTATCGATATTCGATGCTGCAAGTATGATTAGCAGACTAAAGGATTAGAACTATATAGCTGACTTTCTGTTATATTTTAGGTCCAGCTATAAAAGTGAATAAAATATTATACTAATAGCAAAAATTTCAAGTACTAGGTACCTACTGTGAGGAACAAATGCCAAGTCTATAAATTAGACCTGAAAAAGTAATGACTGCCTATTCAAAGGATTCAGTAAGTAGAGGCAAATACATTGCTTCAGGATCGTATAAATTGAATGACAAAAATATGTTGAAATAATGTCTGAAAGTAGTTAAAAAACTCATCAATCCTCGCTTTAATTTTCCTGGTTTCTTACATATTGATATTTGCAAACCGAAAACATCTTATTTACTGTGTATGAGAAAGAAAATCTAAACGTCAAAATGTGTTTAGGCAATTGCTTACACACATAGCTTTGTATATATGAATATGTATATATGCATCTTCGTATGTCTTATAAAATTGTCGATTCCTTGGAGAGTACGCCACGCTGTTACTAATGTCAAGTTTAGGCGTTTACCGCGTGTCAAAAAAACAGCTGTTTGGCATGACAGCTGACGTAAGAGCCTTGAGCTGCTCATACAAAATCAAGAGAGTGCAATAGAAAGAGATTTCATAAAAGAGCAGTATAAGGTACGCTAGTGCTGTGAGGCAGAGAACTTGTGTTCCAGTGATTGTGAGAGAGCGTAAAAAGAGCGTTGAGAGTATTGGTGGTGTGAGTTAAAGGCATTGTGTAACTGTTGCCGAGTGCAATGTATGAAGAGGAATGTTACACAAATATGTTTGGACGTTATTACAAAATATTGGCAATTTGGCTACTTTTTGGTGCACAAGAGGAGGTTAATGACTTGTATACGTTGATTTTGGGGGCAGTTAGTTTTTTTTTTTTGGGATTATGCTGGTAAACATTGAACGCAAAGCTTTGTTGTTGTTGTTGTTGTAGCGACTAGCGCTTATAGGTTATGTAAACTTCGAAGTTGTGTTTTTGATGCACCGTTATCCAATAATGCCATTTGTTTCAGAATATGCAATCCAAAAGCACTTTGTTTGGAAGTACCAAGTGAGGAAAATAGCAGAAGCGATCCGCTGAGTCTGAGCTGTATGAGCCACACACATTGGAAGACAAGTTCGACGTTAAGGAAGCGATTTATCCTTTGGACAAGCGCCAGCATCGGGTGAGGTATCACATTTAATTTTAAGTTAAGCCAGGTGAAAGGGCGAGTGGATTGAACTCTAACTAAGCAACATAGGGACTGTGTCCAGTAAGATCCTGAAGACCGAAACCACGACTATGACAAGCAGGTTATGGGCTGGTGATGTCGGTAGTTTGCCACCTCAAGAACCAAGGGTGCCACGTTGGAGAAATAGCTGAATGATTACTATCGCCATCGTCTCCGTCTCGTTAAAACCTTAGCAGGTCTTCAAGCACGCTGGAATCACGTCTAAACTAAGTTGGTATTGTAGACTCCGTTGAGACAATTCCTAACACATGCTGAATTCTGGCCCTGAACATCCCTGCATATGCATAGGTAGCCTCGGCAATTGATCCCGGCGAGTGACCAAAACGATGAGGTCGCAGTTAGAAAAGGCTAAGCTAAGATCGATGATTTTGAAAACCGCCGTTAGAGTGGGCCACTACAGTTATGGCTGCAGACACTGGATCGGCGAGAAACACACCACTGAAGGGCGATAGGCAAACACACGGCCAGTCTACACCGTCTGCCGCCAGCGAAAGTCGGATAATACCTTCCTCATCTCCTTGCAGCGGGCTGTAGCGAAGGAAAACGACTTGAAGGGCCTCAGTGAATCGTTCTGGCTATAGCAGAGGCTCTCTTTGCCGAAAAAAACTTCATCTTCTCTTGGAAAATCTTGATAATGCGCACGATGCGTTCTAGGAACATATTCCACAATTTCCTCTTAACTGGTTATTTTTGTTGTGAACTGTGTCTCACTAAGTTTTCAGGTATGCAAATACAACTCAGACCTGACCTTAAAAAACTCTTTTGTATAATTGGAAGTGTTAATTTATTCCCAAAACCCATTTAATCAACTCAAAAGTAATACAGAAACGTAATCCATCACAACCAAGAGAGAACAACCAGCTCAAGAGAGAAGAACTCGCTATGCATTCAGTCTTTCATGGCAAGCAAGAAACATCAAACAACAGGTGTGAAAAGCAAAGAGGGCCGTTCAAATGAAACAAATTGAACACTAACAAAGTGAAGTGTAAACAAAGCACAAACAAACACAAACAAAATACCACCGACGCCACTAATTCGTGGCAAACGAGTAGCCGGCCAACACAACCGCGAGACGAAACAACAAATAGGCATGAAATTAAATATTAATGGGAAAAAGGGGTCATTCAAATGGTATTGTAGGTAAGTATGGAGGTTTTGCAATTTGATTTCATGTTGGTTGGACGTTAACTAAAACTGCATTTTGTTATAGGAAAATGGATTTTTGCGCACCGCAATAGTCTCGCTACAGCAAGCAAGCAATGTGTGATTATAAAACAACAAGAAATGAAGGCAGTCAAATATTTTTAGTGATGAATTGAGTCGGTGAGCTAATCACAAACAAAAGCAGTGGAAGCGGCAACAGCGCGTGAAACAGCTGAGGAAAAACTGAAACAGAAAAAGTAAAAAAATGCATACAAATTAAAATAAGAGGAAATAAAAAGAAAAAACAACAAACACACATTGTGCAATTAAATGAGTGAGTGAGTGACCTGACAGGCAGCGCGCTGTTGAGTGACGTTCAAACATGTTTGAAAAAACAAAGAAGAAATGAATTGCAAAAAAAATAAAAAAAAAACACAATTCACATGCAGTTCGTGCGGGAAAAAAGCAAACAAAGACGAAGCAAAAATAAAAACATTGCGTGACGTTTGCTGCGGCGGCTCAAAAAGGAAAAAAAAATTTGAAATCACATTGTGCTACATTCCGTCAGCTGAGACAGGTGCTACGATTTTTTTTACTATTCGCTGTTTTATTATTTGAATTTGGTTACTTATTTCATGCCTGATTATTTGTGTTATTGTTTGTATTAGCTACTATGTGGGTTGTTTTTTTTTTTCAATTAACGATGGCATACATTTTTGGTAATTGAATTTGAAATTGAAATGCGGACGTTGAACTATTTGGCAGCGCGTGAGAAGCAAAAAAATGGAGGGATATTGGTGAAGAGCCTTTGAGGTATAGCAAATGGAGCCGTGGAAGGGAGTGGTGTGTGAAGCATGAGAAGTGAACTATATGAGCAGACAAACAGCGCAAATATTACGAAAAAAGGGAAGAAAAGTAAGTAATACAACAAAAAGGCTACTGAGTGAATCAGTTAAGCAAGTTGACACCTCTAATTACATAAGTAGTAATACAATCCTATCTCTAGGGTATTCATGTATCGCGCTGCTGTTTGTAGACGTTTTATGTAATTTAATTTAATTAATTAGCATTAAGTGGTGACAAATCATGATATCTGTAGTTAAATGGGCGTGAGAGAGAGCCAGAGACAAAAAAGCGAATACTGAACTTATTGGAGACAAAATTCGTGCTTGAAGTGATTAAACAATATTATTCGGTTGGGCTATGTAATTCAACATACTTACCCATTCATAGACTAATCACAGCAGTAAAATAAAACTGAGCCAGTGTACGAGGAAATAACAAGAAAAAATCACAAAAATTATTGGCATTCTGTTGGATTGAAGAAGCTGTCAAATAACTGCTGAAAAAAGTCAAAAACGGGTATACATATTTTAGTTCCTTCCGTGATTAATAATACTGTTTTACTGTGAAAGATCGCACTTTATTTTGTTACTTGTGCCATAGTGGTTGGGGACGGGCTTCCCAACCGAGTGAATTTATTTCTCTGCTGCATCCATTTTGCTGAATCAATATATTCCAGTGATTCCCAGATGCCTGCATCAAACTACTAACGGGAAGTACTTCTTCGGAAGTGGGATTTTATCTCATCTGAAATCTTGCAATCAGTTTTAGGTCTTTTGAATTTATTGTTAAAAAGTTAGCCTTGTAACATCAGTAAGCGTGTATAGGAGCTTGCTACCCTGGCTCTAATCACGTCTTCCGAGGCTGATAATATTTTTATATCAATTCATCTACATACTAACTGAAAATACTTGAACAACCAACTTCATGTAAGGAGCTTTGCGTACATTTTCTAACCTGAAAATATTAAAGCATGTTTCTAACGGATTTAAAACTTTGCTTGGTACATATTTCATAATAAAATTCAGCAAGACTGAGTATAAAAATGTGCTATTTATGCAAATTGCGCAATTTATCACAAATAAATAAGGTCAATGGATGCAAAGACCAATACAAATATGCAAAACTTAACAAAACTGTCGGCTTAATGTCGAATGATGCATGTAAGTCAATGCAAGCAAGTATGAGGAGAGTAGTATCGATGCTAGAGCAGTGAGCTGTTGTTGGTATTGAAATTAAGCCAGAATGCAAATGACAATGAACAACGCACGCAGCGGTGACAACACGTTTGGGTAAGCGGGAACCTAAAAACAGAGAACAGGGAAGGTAGAGGTGAGGTAAGGTATGAAGTTTGAGTCGAGTAGCAAATCAAGAGAGGTGTGAGCGGCGTAAGAGGGCTCGTGGAAGTTGTAGTGGTAAGTGTTTTCACATTTGACTTGGGTTCAACAATCGCAGTGGAGGTTGAGGTATACTAACCACTATACTATCGAGGATTGAGTTAACTGAACATAAAAAATTTATTGAGTATCATTGTACTATTGAAAAAATACAAAAATCCTCACAAATGTGCGGCACAGCAACTTCATTCATGTTCTCATGGCGGCCTTCAGCCACTCATTCATTCGAGCAAATAAGTCAGGCGGCGGCAGAGTACACACAAACCATCCAACTTTGCAATGAGGCCGTCAACTAGTGGGCCATGAGAGTCAACGAGTCAGCCAACTGTGCGTTCTTTCATTTGTTGGGATTTTTTATTTTTCACATTTTATACTGTTAGTTTTTGTGTTTATTTTTGCTGTTGTTTTTTGTATTTTACGCATTCATTTTTTTTGCGTCGCCTGCATTTTGTAATATTTAAGCTGCAGCTATTTGCATAATGCAACATCGTCAGCCACAGTATATAGTACATATAGACATATAGGCAATATGACAGAGAAGAAGCAATAATGTAGAATAAGCAGAGCAGGAGAAGAGGGAGTAGAGAAAACAAGAAACAATAACACTCAAACGGCAACAAACAACGAGGTTAAGGTAAGACATTGCTACCACTTGCAAACCCCTTTGCAACTCTTAGTGCACAGGTGCCGAAAATTAACACACGGCGCAGCAAGCAAAGGATTGGAGACTACATTGAAGGTAGCGCGCTCATTGGATTTGGCTAGGTCAATTTGCCTATGTTTTCTTCTTCCGTCACAAAAAATATCCCCTATTGATTCCTGCTATGTTTATCCTAGGCTGACGAGCAGTTATGGTTGGTCCTTGGTCCCGATAGCTTGACAGTGATTAAGGCGTTGGAAGTGCAGGAGGAATGAAAAATGAAAAGAGCTCAGAGTAAGCAGAATCCAAAGAGTTGGCTTGTGTAATGCATTAACCAAATATAGAAAGTTATATAGCTGTGTGCTGTAAATGAACGCAATTTGCCAGTGAATATAAGAGTTTGCATGAGCCTGGATGGTATACAAAGGAGTACAACAGTTATGGGATTGCAGGCAGATAATTTAATGCGAAATTATTGAAGAAATATAGCGTTAAGTTTGATCAAGTGAGAAGGCTATGAAATGAAAATTACTTAAACCGGATCAGAATTACAGTCGAGTGAGAGATTTTTTGAATGAATGAAATTCGATGCAGCCCAACCGTTTCGATGGTTTAGCGCCATGAAAAATTACTGGACGTCAGCAAAATAGATAGCCTTTAGTGCCCTGGAGCTCGGTAGCCAGAGCAATACTTACAAAGGGTCAATGTAGAGGTCTTTAAAGTCTAGGCATATTAACTGTCAAGCCGTTTGGTATATCCCAAGTAAGGTGATGTCTGAGGCATATTGACAACGGCAAAGGTAAATTCCTCACATCGTGATAAGCTTCTCAGATTCATTAATCTAGGAATTATGTGGAAGAGAACCGACTTCCTACCCAGAACATATTTCCTTACCGCTTTGATCTTTCCAAGATTTCAATGGCAGTGTGTAAATATGCTTGGGATAAGGCGCTTGCCGGTATACTAAAAACCCATTTAATTCGTGGGAGTGGAAGTACGAAGACGGAGGAAGTAGAAGTAGAGAGACGGAGGAGTGGAAGGGAGTGGTAGTAGAGAAACGAAGGAAGCTGCAGAGCTACAAATTGGGAAACATTTCTTTCGAGTTTTAGATGATCTTTCAATGAGCTAAAAACTTGAACAGAAGCATAGCTCAGAACCTGAAGACAATAAAGCATATATTGAGAAGAATTCCGATAGATGACCCACGGATAGAGAAAAGTCGAAGATACCAATGTTGACAATGAAAAACTGGGCAATCTTTTCATGGACTTTTAGGAGATTTTCTGTGGGCTATACGTTTGAAACGTGTCACATGGTTTAGAACTCGGCTTTTCAAACTTAAAACTGAAAGCTAAAACTCGATAATAAGGACAAATACAGGGTGGCTGATGAATTTTGCTACATTAAGAAACTCAAATAATTTTTTTTTCAGTGTATGGAATTCATTTTTCTTTTATTCATGTTAAAGCTCATTAAATTTTATTAAATATAGCTTAATTAGTTTTAAAAATAATGGAATTTAAATGCCCCCCCTGCTCGTCGATGCATGTGCGGCATCTTACCAAAAAGTTGTTCATTACTGCTTGGAGAGTTGAGACAGGAATAGCCGCAATTGTTTCTCGAATGAATTGCCTTAGTTCATTCAAATTTGTTGGTTTTGCTTTGAAGACTTCCTGTTTGCAATAACCCCACAAGAAAAAGTCAGGTGCAGTAAGGTCAGGCGAGCTGGGTGGCCAACGGAATGTGGAGTTTCTGGATATCAGCTTATTGGGAAATTTTCGTCGCAATTCTGTCATAACAGGTTGGGCCATATGAGGAGCTGCACCATCTTGCTGAAACCACACAGAGTTGAAAGAAATTCTCATTCGGCGTAATTCTGGATAGAAAAACTCTCTCAACATGCTCAAGTAACGGTCTCCAGTAACCGTAACAGTGTGACCGTTTTCTTCGAAGAAGTAGGGCCCGACAATGCAGCGTGATGAAACTGCACACCACACTGTGACACGAAGTGGATGCAATTCCGTCTCATGGAGTATCTGTGGGTTGGAAGCACTCCATATTCGACAATTTTGTTTGTTTATGTTGTCGTTTAAATCGAAATGGGCCTCGTCAGACATAAAAAGACAGTTCAACATGTTTCCATCCTCTTCCACCATTTGAAGCATCTTCTGGCAAAATTCCAAGTGAATCGGCAAGTCTGCAGCGTTCAGTTTGTTGGCCATTTGAATTTTATATGGGAATAAGTCCAAATCTTTGTGCATAATTGACTGTAATGACTGTCTGCTTACACCCATTTGAGCAGATAAGCTTCTTGTCGAAACACGTGGATTGTTTTGTATGGCAGCAGCTGCAGCAGCGATTGTTTCCTCCGTTCGAACTGAAGGGTTTCGATGGTAAGGTCTTCTGTTGACTGTCCCATGCTCGGCAAAATTGTTTACAAGTCTTATTATGGTCCATCTGCTCGGAGGATTGCCGCCAAACGTGCGCCTATACTCTCTTTGAACCGAAACTACGGACTCCAGTGCGTGATAGCGGCGGACAATCCAAATTCTTGTTTCAGTGTCCCAGTTATCCATTTTTGTTAAATGTAAAAGTCAAACTGCAAAATAAAAAAAAAATTTACCAGATTCATTAAATAGAAAAAAAGTTATTTCATTTTTTTTTGGTAGCGGCTTTCATTAGCCACCCTGTATATAGTAAATTTAATACCTCCAGATACCGCACCGTTTGTGATGTTAGAGAAACTCCGGTGTTGACATTGAACAGTTGGGGAAACTTGAGATCGATTTTTGTGTACCTTATCTGTGGGATAAAAACTTGACACTTGCACCAAAGTACAGAACCCGGAAAAGTATTCCGTTAGTTGACGTGCTGGTCGGGATTTTTCAAAATTGATAAATTTGAGCCATCTCTCGGTCTATTTTAATGATAAGTTCCGAGGGCTATAGATATCAAACTTGCAATATAGTCCTGAACCTGACAATGACATAAATGTAGAGACCCGCTAGGTGGCGCATGTATTGCAATATTTACAAACTTCATACTAAGAGCATAGATCAGAACCCGAAGACAGTGAAACTTATATTGAAAAGAAATCCGCTAGATGGCGCACGGATCGACATGTTTAGAAAGTTCATATACATGGATCTATGCAAAATAGAAAAAGTAATAAGGGTCCATCAATTTCAAGAATTAGCTGCTAATTTATGGTCATGTTATATAAAGGTAATCTTATATAACTTTTATAACTCCCTATTTCTTTTATTGTGAGGATAACTTGCCCACCTCTTCAACTACTTTTTCACCCAAAACCAACTAATTTACGTTCTTAACTGTATCAATATACAAAATGGTGCCGCCGATACTCAAAAACTTTTAGAAAGATTTATTGAACTGATAGTTCAGCTTTTGAACTTTTGAGAGTAGCAAGACCACAAATTCTCCAAAGTATAACTTTACGCACAACAACAACAAAAACGACAACAAAAAAAGGGTTGTGTAACAAAGAAATTGAGCAGGCAAAGAAGAAATTGGAGAGATGAGAAAAGTCACTGGGCAAAGATGAGAGAGTAGAGTAGCTTAAATTGCCAGCGTCGTTGCTGTGGCAATTTTTTGGCAATCAACTTGACTACACATGTCATAAGCGTGCATGATATGAAATTGTGTTTGTGTGCGTGATAGCTGCAATTTTGTAATTTATTTGAAATGTATTCTTCTTCACAGAATACATTCCTTTTGAAGTGCATTGCCCTTGCGCCTGAAATGCTGCTTGAAGAATTATGAAGGAAACTGCATGGCAGTAACAACAACAAGTTTTGGGGATTATTTGTGGCAGTGATAGCAACAACAAAAATAACAACAACAATGTTCATATTTTCCCCAAGGCAAATACACGTTAGTCGCTTGCTGTTGAGCAAATATGAGAGGTTAATGAAAGGCAAGAAACAAAAATAGCTAGGAAATATTAAGCATGTGACATATATGAGCAGACAGACATGCATGTTAGGGTGGGTTTATATATTTTTGAAAATTAAACTTTTTTTGTTTTGCATTTACTTAAAAAAAATAATGTTTATTCAACATTTTGAGGTGATCCGCTAGGTTTTTAAATAAACAAGTAATACTTCCAAAATAAATAATTTTTTAGCTAAAAAAATTACAAAAAACATGTTTTTTTACTTCCAACGGAAAAAATTACAAAAAGCTAAACATTTAAAAGAAATGTTTTTTTATTTAACATTTTCAAATAAATAAAAAGTACTTTCAACAAAAATTTTTTTGCTCCTATAATAAAAAAAAAAATAAAAAAAAAATTTTATCTATTTATTTTTCTTACCTGAAAATAGGCCCGCTCGAATTTTAAATAAATATCAAACTTGCAACGAAAGAGTTTTTTTTTTGGTCGTAAAATTGTAAAATAAATAAATAAATTTGGTTGCTGGCCAAATTGTAAAAAATAAAAAAAGAGTTTTATTTAACATTTTAATAAAATAAGTAATAGTTTTAGAAGAAAAATTTTGTTTGAAAATTTATTAGAAAAATAAAAATATGAAAAAAAAATAAATAACAAATAATTTTCTTTAACGCAACAGTTTGAGGTGACCAGCTTGGTTTTTAAATAAATGGGTAATAGTGACGGAAATTGTTTTTTGGCTAATATATTCAGAAACAAAACCAAAAAAAAAAAGTTTAGTTTATTCATCATTTTAAGGTCGCCCACTCGATTTTTTAAATAAGCACGTAAAAGTTCCAACTGACATTTTTTTGTAAACAACAAAAAAAAATAAAAAAAATTTTACTGATAATTTTCGAGTGATTCTCGAGCTTTTACGTTTCCACGGATTTTTTTTGGTTCAAAATTTAAAAAAAATTAAAATAAAATAAAAGATTTTGTTTTAGATTTTCTCCATTTTTTAAATAAGCGAGTTATGAGGAAATAAGGAAATATTTTTTTTGCACAAAATTAAAAACAAAAAAAATATATAAAAATAAAAGTTTTCAAGTATCATGACTATGAATGAGCTCAAGGCCACTAATAATTTTTCTATAGCGAAAATTATTATTGTATTTTTTTTAATTTTTTAATAATTTATTGAATTATCAAAAGTTTTTAATTGAGCTCATTCATAGTCATGATATCTGAAAATGTATAGGCCGTAAAAACCAACAAATTGTTGGAATAAAAAGCAATAAATAAAACTTTTAGTTTAAAATTTTTTGTCCAAAATTCCAAATAAAAAAAATATATATTAATTGAAAGAAAAGATTTCTTTTTGTAAAAATATAAATATAAATAATTACAAATTTTTTGTCAAAAATTCCAAAAAAAAAATGTCTAAATAATATAATTTTTTTTTTTGGGAATTTTTGACAAAAAATTTTTAATTATTTATATTTATATTTTTACAAAAAAAATGTTCTCTAAATTAATATATTTTTCTTGTTTTTTTTTGCCCAAAATTTAAAAACCTTTAAAATTAGATAACTAAATAATTTTTTAAAACTCGAAATGCTGAGTAAAATTTTTTTTACCTTTTATACAGCACAAATTTAATTTTTTCTTTAGCAAAAAAAAAAAAATAATTTTTTTCCAACACACACTAATGCTTTAATACTATTACCTTTATTACGTATATCATATGCAAGCACTGAGCTCTCTGTCATTTTGTCTCCAAGCAAACTAGCTCGAAACTGAGTACATAAATTTTTAAAATAATTAAATTTATTAGAGCACCAGCAATAGGAGCCAGTTGCTATGCCAAGACATCCTTAAGGAAATGTAATTGAGCAGCATGTCTTACATATGCACAACAGCTAAAGCTATCAGCTTATACATTTCTTATACCTTTGCAGCGCTCCCATACAGCAAAAGCGTCGTCTCGTACCCAAATTGCAAGTAAAATTCACCGGAGAATGCAACCTTCTTGTACTAGCATGACGTGTCTTTATGCCTTAAACATATGCCTGAAGTGTGCTTAACGAAAAATTCTAATTGATTTTCTATCAACATTTTTCTTGTACTTACATACTGCTCTAAAGCTTAAGTCATTTTATTATATATGTGCATTTAATATTTGTATTCAAAGCTTTTGCTGCTGCATTTCTACTTCTTTGGTTGCCTCAAGCCCAACTGCACTGCATTAAGCTGGTAAGCGCTTTACCTATGCACGCTTTGAGTACTTCGCTTGATAGTGCATTTATATCTTCAATTTATGTAATAAAATTTCTTATAAATTCGCTCTGCTTTTTTTGTTGTACTCCAATGTCTAGCTCTCGAATTTTACAATTTTATTATTACTTAATGAGTTATGCACTTAAGTGGATTTAAATAAATTGAAAGTATCTTTTTGAAAGATTTGTGCATATCAAAAGTATTGTTAGTAATTGGAGTTTGGTAAAAGCCTAGAACTTTGGTAGAAAAATATCTGAAAGAAAAGTCAAAATAATCAACGGAGGGACTCTAAAAGCTTGTAGAATCCAGTAGTTGCACCAGGATATGACTTTTGGGTATCCACTTTTTAATTATCTTTCGTTAATTTGAAGTTTCCCGGTAGCCTGCGCGACTTAAATAAATACAATAATATCCAGTTCATTTGGTTACAAATTCTTTTTGGTTATTCACGAGAAAATTACTAATGGTTTTTATTTGATATCTTTTCTAAAATTGATTTACAATTTAAATTTTTAACAACATATTTTTTTATAAAACGCGAACGTATTTGTGCAATCAAAGAAAAATAAAGTAAAAATTTAACAGGTTATAAACATATTCGAACATACATAACTCGCGTGCTTGAGGCAGCTTTTTAATATTTTCACAATGAAATTCCGAAAGCTCAGTGCTCCTAAAACACATAATAGGATAAGATTTGTTTACAGCTGTAAGCGAAAAATCTCTTCAACATCAAAACAAAAAGAGTAGAGCGATAATAATCATAGAAGGATATTGTTTTTGCAGTAACATTTATGTACTTTCGAAAAGCTTTCAAAAGCTTGCAATCTCGTTCCGACCTCGAACAAATTTTGCTTTTGATCCAAGACTCTGATATGGCCGAAAATATTTCGAAAAATATTTTAAATATTAAAATATTTTCGGTAGCAAGTGATTCGTGAGTAGAAAAAACCATAGATTTTTTCTGACAAATGCTACCAAAAGCTCTCTGTGGTTTGAAAAGCGTGCCGTACATTTCTCTAAAGAGTCCTTACATTTTTTTTAATGAATATTAAAAAGTAGGAATAAACATGGAACAAAAGTGAATACAAGTTTTTTTTTGCTTCTAAAAGCTTATAGGAACTTTTCCAATTAAAATAACTTTAAGAGATTTCTAAAAGCTGAGTAAGCTTAAACCAATGTTCGCCGAAAAGCTTCGCTGAAAGCAACCAAAGCGATAACAACGACGAGATTAATGCATCTGCTGCGTTTCTTTCAATGAAAAGTAAATAGTAGAAACAACCGTTGAAAAAAAAAATCTCAGATCTTCTAAAAGCTTAAAAGAGTATTCTGATCAAAACAAGTTTCAAAGGTTTCTAAAAGCTTAGTAAGCAAGTGTCTTTGGAAGCAACCGGTGCGATAGTAACTACTAGATTAATGACTCCGCTGCTTTATTTAATACTTCCTTTCGAGTGGGAAAACGTGTAAAGGAGCGCGTAGAGCTTGTAAAAGCGTTTAAACGCTTTTTGATCTAAACAAGTTTCAAAAGGTTCTAAAAGCACAGTAAGCACGGAGAAAGCTTTGTTTAAAAGCAAACGAAGCGATAATAACTGCTAGATTAATGAGCCGCTGCTTTATTGAAAACTTCTTTTCGAGTAGGAATTAGTATAAAGGAACGCTTAGAGCTTCTAAAAGCTTCCAAGAGCTTTCTGTTCAAAAAAAGTTCCAAAAGGCTCTAAACGCTTAGTAAGCGCGAATCAATGTTCATTTAAATTCACTCTTGAAAGCCACCCGAGCCATAAAAACGACTAGATTAATGCGTCCGCTACTTTTTTGGAAGCTTCAAAAAGCTCCGGAACCCGTTAAGCACTTATTTTAAAGTTTCCATTTCTTTTTTTTTTAATGATAAGTATAAAGTAGGAATAATTATGAAGAAAAGCTCAGAGCTTTTAAATGCTGAAAATAACTTTTTGATCATAACAGAATTTAAAAGCTCAAGGTGGGAAAAATTCGATAAAAATATATGTTTTAATTTTGATATTTCCAGCGACGAAACTCGAACCACTGCAGGAGGCATTTAAATTATATTCACTGTGCAAATTACTACTAAACTTTGACTGTGATTTTTTTAAATCATATTTTGTACTAGTTTTAGACTGGACATTTTTGATCTCACAATTGACGCCTAGTAGAACATAGTCATGTTTAAAATATCAGTCGCTTATATGGAAAAAGGGACAGTCAGCTGAGTAGTTGGTATGAACACCAAATATTCATTTTTATAATACCAATAAAAAGCGCGTTCACGCTTATAACTTAAAGATTTCTTCGCACTATACGAGTGTCTGAAATGTTGCTGTCGCTCATTTGCGCGTGCTTGAAGACCGCAAATTTCGTTATTATTTGCAATTTTCCTTTTATTTATAAAAATAAATTTTTTTATTTTTTTTTTTGCTCGCTTGTAACCCATGAGCAGTGTCAAGCACTATGTCATGCTCTCTTTATATTTCTTATAGTAAAATATGCGGTCATGTGACGTGCATTTTAATTGATACTAAAGCTAGCAAAAGGCGGAGTTAAAAGAAGACAGCGGAAAGGGTCTTGCAGGTGGTCCGAGTTATATGCATGAATGTATGTTTGTATTTGAATATATATCCAAGCAGTTATACACAGCAACCAGACTATCAACAAGCCACATTTTCTGCATATTAAAAGTCTGCGAAGAACGCGCTATAATACCATGCGGAGTATGTGTTACACAGTATTTGGACTGATTGTTATATAACTGGAAATGTATGTTAGTCTGTGTGTGTTCTTGCATATTGATACAAAGCCCTGTAGAAAAAATTTATCGATTAAAAAGCACAAGCTGACTGAACTTCAAAAAAATCTACACACTTTAAATTAAATAGAAAATGTTTGATGTTATCGAAGAGTGATATCATATATCACGCGAACTCTGAAACTCGCTAATGCCAAACACCTATTGTTGAAAGTCTCTTAAGATGTTAATAATTTCCTTTAAAAACGGGCGACATTCGCGCCGAGCTCAGCCGCATCATAGTTGAATCATACATAGGTTACATATGCATACTCATACGATGTGGTATGACCTGTGCTTGTTGCATGTGATAAAGCCGACGTGATATGATACATCAACTTTTTAATTTGAGGAGGTCTAATATCATTTGATAAATATATTTATAAGCCTGATTGCTGCGTTCTGCGTTCATACTATAAAATTATTATATATTATAGCATTTCTTTTGCTTTGTTATCAGATTACTCAACTGATTTGATACCATGATTTAATACAAGAAAGTGCGATGTGATACGCTTTAATCTAATTGTAGCAATTAACAATTCATAAAAAAAAAACAAATCGTTATTCTGTCATACAGTTAGATTGAGTATTAGCTTATGATTACCACTTTTAAACATAAGATCAGTTGATGTTCTCTTCTAAAAAAAATAATTGTTCGATGCGATGTGATATGAGTTTAAGCTGTGCAACTGCTCATCAATTATGACTTGCGATATGAGCTGATGTGATGTTTTGCGTAAGATTGTGATGTAGTGTTATCTGATGCATTTAAATGCGAGTAAATTCGTTTGCTGTGATTAAAAAGGTGTGATGTGATGATGTGTCATTTGATATTATATCACGTGCTGTTTTATCATGTGATGCGATCCCAACAGTTTTTTAGCATTTTAATATACAAATTTTCAACCAATTCTACTTTGACACAAATTAGTTTAAACACGCACATACATACTTTGCATATATTTGAACCCAACACCTTGTCATAAAAAATCACCAGATCACATCTTAAAGCAGAATATGCAAGGTAAACATTTCGATCCAAATTCTTTTTGAAATCAACTCGTTTCTTACAGGGCAATTGTTATCAAGGTGCATGTTACACCCTAATTAAATTTTTTTCTTTTACATATTAAAATGTGGCGCTTCTGTGTACATGACTTACGTGACAGTGACGCGGGTGCGCTATGGCATTTACGCGCTTATTGACTTCGCATACCAAATGTAAATGCGGCTGTCGCTCACCCTTTGCACTGTTTAAAGTGTGAAAGTTCAAATGCAAATACCAAGAAACTCGCACATATTGAAGTTTCGATCGATTGATTTAACCTCGTGATGTATGAGTTTGCGAGTAAATGCTAATAAAATGTGAATACAAGAGTTGTTGTTGTAAATTTCTATAGTAAAATAGCCGCTAAGAGTTTGAAAGCTTACGAGATCTTGTATCACACCGCAATCAACATTCTAACCTTAAAGAAAACCATATCTTTCTTTCCCTTCATTAAATTAGACACCCACAACCAACTCCACTCTTGTTAGCGTTAAACTTCCTTTACAACGTGCTTTACTCAAAACGTAAATTTTTGAACCAACTAAGTGGTTGAGTCCAGCCAGCTTTAGAGCTTTTGAAAGCTTTGCATGTAGACCAGCCTTGGAATCAAGTATCGCCATACCTGTTCCTCCCCTCAAAAAATACACACCAGATTTGTGCATTGAAAGTATTTAAAAGCTTCTTTACTTCTTCGAGTATGGCAAAGCTCTAGGAAGCTTTCAAGACTTTGTAACTTTTTAAAGGCTTAAAATTAAAAAAAAGAAAAAACTAGAAGTAATAGTTGTATGTACCTGTTTTACAGCCTTTTTTGAGGCAGGTGTTTATTTTTTGAGGCTAAGCAAGCTTCTGAGCTTTTGGAAGTTTTGAAAAAGCAGCAGAAAACTTAATTTGGTATTTTTCAAAGTGCTTTTAAATGAATGTTGTTTCGTGCTTACTGAGCTTTTGAAAGCTTCTTAAATTGTTTTTGACAAGAACAGCTTTTGGAAGCTTTTAGAAGCGCTGGGTCTTATTCAATGGTTATTCCTGTTTGTTTACTTTTTATTAAAAATAATATAGACTATTTAAAAAGCGTCATTGAGCTTTAGAGATCTTGGAAGCTTTGAAAAAAGTAGAACACTTAATAAACTAGTCATTGTTATCGCTATGGTTGCTTCATGCTGACTGAGTTCAGCTTTCAAGAGCATTCGAAACTTTTTAAACATACATTATTAGTATCGTTCTCACTTGGCTTTCAATTGAGGTAGTCAACGGAAATGGATTTTCATACGTAACCACCGTTGTATGTTTGTTTATATACTTTTTGCAACAACTACTTGAAATGCATACAACAACAAAGGATGTTCTGACGAATTCGCAATGAGCTGAGGATTGTTTAATAAAATCCAGCAAGCGCTGAATAAGCAATGAGGCATCGATAGCGCTGTCCACGTTTAATCAATCGAAGTGCTCATTTCGTATGCAAAATATGCGATTTCCTGCGCGCAGGCGCAAACAGTTGTGACGCAAAGACCGGAAGTTTTGTGTGTGCAGCGCGCATTTTAATGAGCCTAAATAAATAGTTTGCAATATGTACATATATTTTAGAAACGTTTTGCAAATATAAAACTTTAATTATTTTTACTTGTGCTTTCCCTCTCTTTGCAGCGACACTATGCTTGAGTTGCGTATGCAAAGTCTAGATTGGACAACGCTTACATTTGAATAATTCGTTACAAGCGCGCACTATTTTCGCTTAAACAACTACGCCGCTGCGGCGCACACAAATGTCTGACGAAGTGCCTTCGGGGCGCCTATCGCAAATCTTTGATTCGCTCACAAATCTACAGCAGCAGCAACTGCAAGCGCGTCGCCAGTCTGCTTCTTCATCATCAACTTCACCTGCCAATTCTGGGCGCGCCACACCTTCGACAGGCGCTACACCACAACCATTTGCCTTTCACCATCAACACTTTAGTAATCATGCGGCGCATGCGTATTATGGCATGCGTAGCGCGCATGATGGTAATGCATATTTGCACACCTTTCCGGCGGCGGCGTCGACGCAAGCGCATCATCATCACTACATGCATCACATGCAGGCCATGCACTATTGCGCTCAACAAACAAACGCACAACAACAAATGCACCTACAGCAACAAAACGTTTACAGTAGCGCGCAATCACAACAACAACAAATGTCACTACCACCCATGTATGCCTCGCAATCGTTAAATTCATCACCTTTACTCACCAAACGCGCTACTTCATTTAGCGGTAATATACCGTTGACGCGCGCGCATTGTGAAAGTTTAGCTGCAATGCGTATCTCTGCAGCAACTGCAGCGGGTGGCGCTAGTGGCAGTGGCGTTTCACAATCAACACCAAATAGTCCGCGTTTGTTGCCGCGTCATGCGCAGCGTCCACCGCCAATACCAACAAAACCAAGCGCAGCGACGCTACAAATCGCAAGTGGTAGTAGTGCTGTTGGAGGTACTAGCGGCGCTACCTCAAAGAAGTCAGCAGGAGCAGTGTGTGCTGGCGCTACAGAAAAAACGGACTCAAGTGTTACCCAATCAACAGCGAATGAAACAGCAGCGGCGATTAATCCCGGCTTAGCGGCGCTTGATACGGACGCGCCTTGGCCGCATTTCTCCACGTTGACGGAACATTTGGATGTACATCAAGTGAACAACTACGCGCAACCAGTGCCAGAGGTAAGTAGAGTTTGGAAATTAAAGAGTTTTTAAAGAATATTGTATATCATCATGGGCACAATATCAGGAGATACTAGTTTAAAGAGCTCGTTCAGGTTGCAAGCTCAAAAAGCAATTGTGACTTACACCTTTGGGAACTTAACTTGCGAAGACCTTGCGAAGGAGGCTTGTTTAGGTACAACTGAAAGATCGACCCATCTGGGTCGCATACGCAGATCTTTTAAACTATTATGCCATCTGCAGAAAACTGAAACCAGTGCCATCTGGTCCATTTTTTATTTGGCATACGCCTTACGCTTTAAGCCTAAACTGAGGGAACTTCTTCAGGGTTTTAGGTGGAAGTCTTAGATCTCTACTTGTCTCTCAAGAGCTTCTGTACATTCTTAGGTAGTGAGAGGGGCGCGCCACCTATACGTGAAATTTTATTTGACCGTCTCCTCAAGCAGTGACTCCTTAATATGCTACTGGTTTAGAGCAGATAAACGCTGCCCTCCACGGAGTTTAATAATTTTTCAATGAAGTTGAGTTTGTGGTCTGCTTTAGGACAAACTTCAACCAGCGCGCCATCTGGGTGCTTCATTGTCATCAACACTGCCAGTGTGAAAACTTGTTGAGTCATAAACTTTAGCTCGTATTTATTCATATTCCTAGCTTTCCCAGTTACGATCTCGTTCTAGTATCAAATATCATTATGATGACTTCCTGAGTTTTTGTAAGAAAACATCGCGGCGCGCCATCTAGTTCTCAAATGTTGGTTACTAACTTTGTATTGGTAATGAAATTGTAATTCTCCAAATTTATACCTAAAGAGCACATCAAAAACCTATTAAATAAATGGAGTGACCTGATATGAGCACGAGACCTTTCCAGTATGCCCTCTTCTGGTAAGATACAATTTTTAAATTCAACTCGCGCCATCTATGTGTAAAATCTCCTTGGAATCGAAAATACTCCGAGGGCTTCCAAGCATTGTGCAGCTTGTGAACGTTTTCTGGTTCTTGAAAAAGTTCGATCACAAGAAATAATAAATATTATTTTTCTTTACTTTACAGATAAATTGGCAGGAGCGATGTTTGGAACTTCAGCTGGAGCTGCATCGTTCAAAGAATCAAGCGGGTCGAATACGAGATATGCTGCGTGAAAAGGTGAGTTTATATGAAAACAAACTTAACAAAATATGAAAACGAAAAAAAATTGAAAAAGGAAAAATGAAAGACGAAATTGCGTTGCAAATTTTGCGCCTAAAATTAGACCATACAAAAATTAGTTTCAACAAAGTTTCTGCAAATTAGATCGAATGTCGAAAAAACACATATTATTATTATTATATATTATTATTATTATACAATTAAACTTTTTCAAACACAAAAATGTTAAGTACCAAAACATTTCGCCTAAAATTAGACTACAACATTTTTTAGAGTCTCACCATCTCCCATGTGCTTAAGCGACATTTCTCTTGTACGCCGTCACGCATAATGAAAATTAAATGCGCTTTTGGGAATAATTCAAATGAACATATGAAATGAATAAGCACGAACACAGAAGACAGCTTGGAAAAAGAAAGAAAAAATAAATCAAAATCAAAAAAATGCCTTTTAAGCACCAACGTGAGGAGTGAAATAACTATGGCGACATGCAGACGACAAAATTAATAGAGTGAAAATGAAAAAGAATGTTAGAAAATATTTGGAAATTTGTCAGAGAGCGCTAATATTTTTTTGAAGTGTGTTTGAGATGCATGCACACATGTGTGGGTTTATTTGATGTGTGATTTTTAGTGCTGCCAAAGCACAAAAAAAAAAAACAACACTTTTCTCTCTGGCATGAAACGCTGAATAAATTTAAAGGTTTAGTCAATAACAGATAGGTTTTGCATATAAATTATTTATTTATTATTTTTTTCCGCATTCAAGATTAAAATTGTCACACTTCTATATTTAAAATCTATTTACAATGTTAACTATAGTAGGTGGCAGTCCTACCAGAAAATACGTCTGACTTGTAGTCTTCATAAATACCGCTAACCGAATATCTCTATGATAATCTAATCTTTATTAATTTTCTTTGCAAAACTTCCATTAGTTTATTCAAAAATATATCCTTAACAGCTTTTATAAATAACCCATTTTGATGCCCCTTAAGTATTTTATTTTATTTTATTTTATTATATTTTTTATTTTTTTTATTTTATTTTTTTTTATGTTATTGTATTTTATTTTGTATATTATTTACAAAAATTTTTTTTTATTCAATATTTTATTTAATTTAATTACATTTTTTTAATTTTATTGCATTTTATTTGATTTTATCCTACTTTATTTGATTTTTTTTTTTTATTTCATTTAATATTTTATTTTATTTAATTTAGTTTAATTTAATTAATTTAATTTAATTTGAAATAAAATAATTTAAATTTAATTTGATTTAAAATAAAATAAAATAGAATAAAATAAAGTAAAAGAAAAATAAAATAAAATAAATAAAATAAAATAAAATAAAATAAATTAATATAAAATAAAATAAAACAAAATAAAATAAATCAATATAAAATAAAATAATATAAAATAAAATAAAATAAAGTAAAATAAAATAAAATATAAAAATAAAATAAAATAAAATAAAATAAAATAAAATATAAAAAAAAAATAAAATAAAATAAAATAAAATTAAACGAAATTAAATTCAATAAAATGAAATAAAATAAACTAAAATAAAATAAAATTAAATTAATTAAAATAAAGTAAAATAAAATAGAATAAAATAGAGTAAAATAAAATTAAATAAGATAAAATAAAATAAATTAATATAAAATAAAATAAAACAAAATAAAATAAATCAATATAAAATAATATAAAATAAAATAAAATAAAGTAAAATAAAATAAAATAAAATAAAATAAAATAAAATAAGCTAAAATAAAATCAATTTAATTTAATTTAATTTAATTTTATTTTATTTTATATTAATTTATTTTATTTTATTTTATATTAATTTATTTTATTTTATCTTATTTAATTTCATTTAATTTTACTCTATTTTATTCTTTTTTATTTTACTTTATTTTATTTAATTTAATTTTATTTTATTTTAGTTTATTTTATTTTATTTTGTTTTATTTAATTTAATTTAATTTAATTTAATTTAGTTTAATTTTATTTTATTTTATTTTATTCTATTCTATTTTATTTTATTTTATTTTTATTTTATTTTATTTTATTTTATTTTATTTTTATTTTATTTTATATTTTAATTCAATTTTAAAGCGCGCTAATTTTATTTGTCGACACTACACAAAAATGTATTAAGTTTGTAAGTTAAAAATCCAAAAAGTTTTCTGTCACCCCCTAATATCTGTATGCAAATACGCGGCATGTTTTGCTTGGAAAATTTCCAGTCTCCATACGTAGATTCAAGGATATATCATCATAAAAGGCTCCTACGGCCAATACGCCTTAAACCCATTCACAACGAGATTCCCACGCATATTAGCGCAGTCACATGCAGCCGTCTGAAATGTACTCAAATTATAAATCATACAGCTCCGGCTGTAAATTTCACTTACCGACTGGTTGGCGTTTTACAAAGCTACATACGTGCATTACATACATGCTATGTATGTATATATTGAAAAAACAAAAAAATAAAAAATATAAAATATATATACATTTGAATAAATATACCAGCAAACTAAACGTTAGCAGCCCTTCAATGGTATGACGACAAAGCAAATTAATTTATGCTTCACTAAATTTCGTCTATGCCCCTAAAAATATGCAAAGCATCTGTGCGCTGTATAATATCTGCTATACGACGTACATATCTCGACGTATAATAGTGATGAGGGTGTATAACTGAATTGAAATTTTTGTGGTTGAAATACCAATAAAAAGCTTTTCAACACTAATTACACGCAAATTAAGCACGAGAGAGTATAGACGTTAAATTGACCCTGACAGAAAGGTGGTTGCTGCCACTTGCAGAGAGAGTTAATTTAGTAAGAAATTTAGAGTTTTGTTTAAGAATATTCAGCAATATGTGGAAGGTAGCGAAGGTGGTTCTGCAGATTTCCAACAGCAGGCCTTGAAAATTTGGCTACTGTGACCAAGATGGGAAATTATTATAAGAAGAGCAGACTTTTGTGCAATTGAAAAAAATGATGAAATTAGATAAAATTCCCTTCTACCGATCTCTTTTAACTTTGACGAAGTGCGTGCCCTTGCACTCTCTCATTTTTTGTGCACTAAAAATGTTGTAGCGCCTAAAAGTATGCCAAGTATGCAGAAGCTTAAATAAAGCAGATGCTCAAACAGAACCTTACCATTTCGTTCAGCATATTTTCAATACTGCAATTCTCAATTAATTCATAATAGATTAAGCATAATAAGTAGTTCTTGCGATCCTCTCACAACAGATACTTGGAGCTTCCTCTGCCAATTGAGTCTATTAATTTATTCAAAAGTACTTTCCACAGACGTGGTCAAATCAAATCATTTACTCAACAGTCGCTCTGCTATCAACAGCACTTCCCTCAACGTTCGGACAATTTTTTTGCCGCAAAACCAGAAACCTATTTTTAAGTGGAGAACGTTGAAAGGTATGAATCTAGCCTTAGTTTCGAATGCCTTCTTAGATCGCTTATCGACTATCATTAATATATATCTACAATTGCCGATCGATGACTATGGCTACCTCTTTGACAATAATTTATTCTCGATAATCTGTAGTTATCGACGACCCCCCTGCGGGTTAGGGGTTTAGAATATGCCCGAGGTAGGCATACCGGTCGTAAGAGGCGACTAATATGCACAATGGTAATGACGTGCAACTCGATGGTTGATCTACGGATATGATGCCTCTCATTACCCATCTTATCCTTCCTTACGGAAGGAGGGGTGATATGATCTAGAAGGCTTCACTGGTCATAAATCGCTACCACTACAGTCGGGCAGTACCGCAAGGGAGTACCGGAGCGTACCGGATTCATATCCGGCCAAGGATTTTCAGTTCGACAGCAGTCCCCAAAACCTTCGGGGAGTGTTTTTGTCGTTACAACAACAACAACAACAACAACAACGTACTCGATCAGTCGCCACCAAGATATCTGAGATACGAGCATGCGCCCCTAAAAGTATGCAATGCTTACTCTCCCATAATGAGTTATCAGGCGATAGTTGCACAGTACTGGTATAAGACTGGTATAACTTTAGGCGCTTGAGTTTAGCGACCTAGAGCCAGCGATATAGGAGCTGGATAGAGAGAGTGAGGAAGAGATAGTAGTGCTAAAAAGTTCTTTAAACCCACACAGTTTCACTGCTCAAACTCCATAAAAGAGTTTTTCCCTCACTACAGCATTAAACACCGCAAAATGGTTGGCGCCATTAAATTTTGATGGTCGCTTTGCGATTTGTTATTTTTTGGCCAATCCATGCACTGCATTGCACTACTTATTGCACTTTTGCGGCATTTTTGCCATATCGTTTTTGTGGTATGGCACTTAAATTGTATTTTATTACCTTACAAGAATGTTGCAATATGTTTGGTCATAATTTTGAAGCTGAAATACATACATTTATGCAATTTGGCGGTTATTTTGGGGATTTGGAATAAATTTACTTGCAGTGTGTATGAGGCGCCTAAAATGCTGCAACGCTATTAGCGGTTATATTTATAGAGGATTTAAACATAATTTTTTGGGGATACTTATGGTTTTCGTGTATTTAGTTGGAGAATTTCATTGTTTTTTGTAATTTTTTTTAATTCAAAAGGATTGTAGAAGAGTGATTTATCGCCCTTCTCCCAATTTACCCTTGACACACCTATATTTCACTTTATATTTTCCCGCCTTTTGAGCTCCAGTTTGTCTTCTTTTCTTAACTTTTTTCTCAAAAATTTCCTTTGCACCTCGCACTTTTTCACCTTTTTAGTCTATTTTCACTTTTCACGCCGTTATGGGCATCTAGCCAATTGTTCTTTTCATTGCTGGACATTTTACTGCATATTTACAGGCGCAACATTGTTGCATAAAATTCTTCGGTGTTGGCAGCTCACATTATTCGTGCAATACCAACATTTTATTGTTTTTATTGTTTTCCGTTGCATGTATTTTCACTTTTATTGTCATTGTTTGCTTTTGTTGTTGCTGCAACACAAGTATTTATTGACTTAAAAATTGCTTGATCCTTAAGCTAAAAATATTGGCGCTGAGTTACGGGCAATTTACGTTAAAGTTTTTGTATAAGCAATTCGGAATTTCTAGATGAATGTGAATTTTTTCATTTGAGAGAATTTGACCGTGTAGGTGTAGTGCATTATTAAATTGCCAAAAAGGTCGCAAGTTCGAGGCTGAAATTGAAAAGTAAATCCTCACTCAAAGGGCTTGCGCACCAGGTCGTGGAATGAAAACTATTGCTCTGGTGTTATAAACTTAAGATAATGGTATGCAACGCCAATATTTACTGCAACCGTAACTGTTACCATAACCATACCCACAAACATAACCATAACCTTACCGTAATCGTAACTATAAATATAATTCTAATCGTAACTGAAACCATAACCGTTACCGTAACCCTAACCATAACCACAACCTTATCCTTATCGTTACTGAAATAAAAAAGTACCCTGATCCATAACCTTAAATATAATCTTACCCTAATAGTACCTTTAACCCCAACTAATACAACCTTACCCTGATCGTAACTGAAACCGTAATAGTTACCATACCATAACAATAACTTTAATTAGTAACTGTAATCGTACCCGGATCCATAGCCATAACCATACCCTTACCTTCATCGTAGCTGTACCGTGACTGCAACCGTAACCATAAACATAACTTAATTTAATCGTTACTGAAACCTTATTCTAATCGTAACTAAAATCACTGCCATTTCCACAACCATAACCATAATCTTACTATAACCGTGACTGAAACCGCAACCGTATCCATAACCAAAGCTATAAACTTACCCTGATCGTGACATAGCCATAAACATAAACAGACCTGAGCCATATCCAACGCCACAACCATACAAAATTAATTAGTGTATCGTTATGTTTTCTTTTAATTTCGACTTTTCATTTCTTCAGAAAACAATTTTTCTTTTAAATAATAAAACTTCCTATACCGATTGTTGTTGCATACTTTTAGGCTGAATTTTTATATCGTCATATACTTTTAAATCATGTTGTAGTTTCCCACTGCGGTTGTTGTCCATACTGGAAACCAAACAAACGATGAGTCGCTTTGCCTTCAAAAAGTTTCCCAAATAAATTGCCTAATCACTTTAATCCGTGAACTAACCCTAAAGCTCCCTGCTCATTAAAATTTATTTTCGTAACAAATATTTTAATTGATTTTGTGGTTTTCCTCACTGCGAAATAACTTACGAACGTGTTTATTAATAAAAATTCACTCATTAGAGCAAGCTGGAGGCCTGCGAGCAATTCAAAATTTTTGAAAAATTTCAAAAATTTTCACCCCATTAGATTGTCTTTGGTTGTAATCAAAACATCAATTTCTATGAGGGTTAAACTTTCGCCAGCGTAAATTAATATGCAGAAAACGTATATGCTCTCTTCACTGAACTGATTAAAATTTAAGTAAGTGTGTATGCGAACTTGAAGGAATGCTGCAAAAGCCAGTGAAATCCTTCTGAATTTAATGATTTATTGTGTGTTCGACATTTTTGCGGTAAATTTTTGCAATTAAAAAGTTTTTGAAATGGTTTGCCTAAATTAATAAAATACTTAATTAAATTATATAAAACCATTATTTGCAGTAATTGAAAATATTTGAAGTTAACCCTTAGCCATTTCACGAAATGTGTGTGCCCTTTCGAAAAGTCTGAGGAAAAGGAAAGGATTTCAAAGAAAAATATTGGTTAGGCACCTTTTTTAGGCGCCTGAAAATATGCAGAGCTTATATATATTGCTATTATAAGAAATGAACTTTGTTAAAATACATGATAGCGATTTTTTATATTCTTCTACAACCATTTTTATATTTGTGATTTACCAAAACTCAACTGTTTTTAAACTAAAAATTATTGCATACTTCAAGGGTTCGAAATAGCCAGCTCCCTCATAACTACCAATAAAATTTCCTGCTGTAGTAAAATTTAGTTGGAAAGTAATTAAAATACCAATTACAAAAGTTTTTGCATACTTTTAGAAATTGCTGAAAAATTCCACTTAAAGTTTGCCGAATATTTTCAATCCGTTAGCAAATTTCATTTTTAGTTTGCATTCTTATAGGCTGCTTATAAATGCATGCCACTTGTAATATCGTATTCAAGCGTACCAAAACTGAAAATAAATGCGCGCAAACGTGAATAACTTTGTAATGCAAATATTGAATAAAACATCAATAGGGCATTGCATACTTTTAGGCGCAAACGCTTATACATCTTTAAATAGCAATAAAAGGAAACACAAAAATGTATTATAAAATGAAAAACATCTATTTAATGAAAGCGAAATTTAGATATTTGCAAAAAATTAGAATTAGAAAAGTTTTTAAAGATAAAAAAAATTTAATAATACTATTTGAAAAAAATTTTTTTTTTAATTAAAAAATTATTTAAAGAAAACTTTGATAAAAAAATTAAATTTATTAAATGAATGAAACTAAATATATTGTTTTCTTTTGAGCTTTTTGCGTTAAAATTACCAAATCTTTATATAACCAAGTTTAAGAAAACCAAAAAAAATTAACTTAAAGCAATCATAAATAAAAAAAAATTCAAAACTTTAGATAACAGAAAGAAAATTTTAAAAATAATTAGTTTTTAATTTATTTCCTATTTTTCAGCTATTTCGAACCTTGAAATAAAAAATGAGATTGCAGAAAATATTTTTCAAATTGAAAACAGAAAAAATTTTAAAATTTGGAAATAAAAAAGTTAACTCATACAAAATTTTTTAAACTAAAGATATGTAAAACTAAATAAAAAATATGTAATTTTTAAGAACATATTGAGTAATTTCCATTGTTTCAATGAATATTAAAAAACAGTTCGTTTTTGTTGTTAGTTACATCGAAACTTAAAATAAAAAATTTAAGTACCTGAATTTTATAGTGTCAATTTAAAATAGATAAAGTTGAAATATTTTGAAATGAAAAACTTAGCTAAACAAGTGCATAAATGTTTATTTGTTTCCAGCTTTTTAAATAAAAATTATGAAATTTAAAATTAAAAAATGCCAATTTAAGAAAATGTTGAAAATAAAAATGTACTCGTATTCAAATAAAAGATTAAAATTTTTTTTAATAAAAAAGATATTAAGCTATTTCCCTTTTTAAATTTTTAAATTTTTTAAATTTAAAATTTTTAAATTTCTACTTTGTTCAATTATTTCGAAGTTTCAAATAAAAAAATAACTGAAATTTTTTGTAAATTTAAATAAATAAGATTTCATCATTTGGAATAAAAAATTTACCAAAAATATATATATAGGGTTGTGTTTATAGCGTTTTCAAATCAAATCGAAGTCTTAAATTAAAAGAGCTAAATGACAATATTTTTTTGTGAACTTAAAATAAATAAAAATTTTAAATTTTGAAATATAAGAGTTAGCTGAAAAAAATTTGTTAATATTTTTAGTTTCTAAAATTAAAATTACGAATGCTAACAAAATTTATCAATTGAAAAGTAAAAAATTTAAATTTTAAAAAACAAAAATTGTTGGTATAAAAGAGCAATTAAAATTTTTATATTTTGAAAAAAAAAAAAAATAAAAAACTTACTAAAAATATATTGAGTTATTCCCAGTTTTTCAAAAAAAAATTATTAATTTCTTACTATTTTTTTGAGTTCTGCTAAAATAATTTGAATTAAGAAAAATTAATTACCAACATTTTTTTTTCATTTAAATTAAATAAAATTTTAAGAAAAAGAAAAGTTAACAAAAATAATATATATGTATTTCTTGATTTATTTTCGGGTTTTTAAATTAAAATTACCGAATTCAGAGTAATTAAATATTTCTGAATTAAAAAAAAAATTTTAAAATTTAAATATTTTGAAATAAAAAATACAAGTTCTTTTAAATTAAAACAATATATTGACTGATTTTTTCCCAGGTGGTTTTTTGCAATGCGCATTAAAGAGCATTACAAACAAAAAGCGTTGTGTATCAAATCACAATACTTTTCAGCAACGCATAAAATATTTATTTCCGTTTTACTCCTACAACAACATTTACACTTTTTATCATGCATTTTTCGCGTTTCCGTGCTCACATTTCCGTTGCAACAGCCAATTGAAATTGGCATTTATGCTTGATGACATTGTTGTTATTTATTGATGCATTTGGTTTGCCCTAACAATTTTTTCTTTTTTAAGTCTTGTTGTTTTTGTTTTTTTTACAGAAAAAATGTTGCTTATGATTGTGTTAAATGCTGAGTGGCAAACTGTCATTGTTAAACATGATTTGATGCGGTTGAAGTTATCGGTTATGATTTGTATGGCAATGGTTATGGTTAGTGTTGTAAGAATTGATTAGGCGAACCGGTTACTTTTAGCAGAAGATGGAAATGATATACAAAAAGTTGGACCTGAAGATTTTTTTAAATTTAGATTTTTTTCATATAAGAGCTGAAGACTTTGAGGAAAGAACCGGCTACTCGATAATCATATGCTTCGGTCTGATACCAACTTCTCAAAAGCAAAGTTTTGAACGGTTACTGAGTAATTAGGTTTATGGCTTATTTTTTTTAAATTTAAAATTTTCGCCACAAAATATGAAAATAGTCACTCTAAAACTACTATTTTACAAGATTGTGGGATATACATACATTCTTGAATTTCCACAAGAAAATGATTTTCATAAAAAACCGGTTACTTATAACTTAAGCTAGACTAATTCTCATACATCTTTTTCGCTGACATTTCCGAAAGTTCTGTTTGAGCGAAATTTCAATTTTCCTCTTGCTACGCTATCATATGTAAATATATGCAAGCCCACACACAAGTATTAGCATCAGCGCTGCTCCAACGCCTATGCATATGCAACAGTTGCTGCCGTATTCATAATTTCCGCACTCCATACGCTTAAAACGTTTACATGCCTTTATACCTATGAACATAGCAAATAAAGCGGCAGCGTTATGTTTATCATAACTTGTTCTATTTAAATAGACACAATGAGTGGCGTATAAGTCATTGCGCCTGCATGTAGGCAATGCACTGCAATGAAATGTACGTAGAGGTGTGCAATGTAAATAAGGCAAAAGTGTGTTAGTATTTGCTTGGCATTGTTTCAACACTAAAGTTACATATGTTCACTTAGATCTTTACATACATGTTTAACATATTTACTTACTTGCTGCCTAAATGTATGCTACATAAAAGTGAAAAAGTTTTAACAAACCGGCTTCCGACAACTGACAGCTATACGGAAGGATGCGCCCAAGCGATCGAATGAAATATGGAAAAGTCTATAGAAAAGTTTGTATATGTGTGAGATTAATAAAAGAGTGATGACATGGAGAAGGTGGCGATGGGGGGGGGAGCAAAGTATGCTCATATAGACTTTTCAATTCATGAAAAATCTGTTCACCATGCAGGCAGACAAGCTATTGCTATAAATATATGCGCTAGCATATAAAAATTGCCACATTTCACCCACATATGTCACTTGTGATAATAGTGTAGATGTAACACCGCCTGTGCTGTGCTTTATCATTGCTTACATATAGGCGCTGCACTTTATGTTGAATTCAATGTGCTGCATTTTTATAATTTTTTCTAAAAAAAAATTTAGTTGTTGAAGTGTATTGTGTTAGAGGGACCTTTTTTAACTTTAGTTAAAGTGCATTAACCGACTTTAGGCGCAAATGCCGATTCATTTCACTTTTTGGCTCTATGCTCTTGTAATTGAAGTGACTGGATGGTCGAAGTGCACATGATTATTTTTGTAGAAGTGACTGAATTGTCGAAGTGCACATGATTATTTTTGTAGAGTTCAATTGCAGCTAGTAATTTGTTGAGCATATTGCGTCGAAGTGATAAGGCATGTTGCATACTTTTAGGCGATGAAAACGTGTTGATTTGCAGAGAAATTGTGGATAGTAATTGGATTAAATTGCTTTTTGTTGACTAACTACAGCGGCTGAGCTGCATTCTAGTTCTTAGGAAAAGCTAACCTTTTTTATTTGAGAGCACGATTTAAAACATATTTTAAGGAGGAATTGGATTGATGTCAAGCCAGGAGAATCTTGCATTCGACTAGATTTTTTTGACTTTTTTCGACTTTGCTTTTTAAGGGTTTTATCATGACCTGCTAAAAAAATTTTCATTCGATTTTAAAATTTTCATTTATAACCTGTCCGACCCAAAAATATCCGCTAAAAACGTTGGCGATAACAGTTTTTTGAAAAAAAATTTTATTTTCGGCTTTTTCGACTTCTCTTGGTCGGAAAATCGACTTTTCCAAAACCCGAAAATAAATTTTTTTTTCAAAAAACTGTTGTCGCCAACGTTTTTAGCGCATAATTTTAAGTGGGACAGGAAATATGAGACAAATCATCGAAAACATTTTTGCATGAATGCTGAAAAACTCTTAAAAAAATGGTGAAAACACTCCCCAAAACCCAAAAAATATTTTTTTTTTTTTCAAAAAACTGTTATCGCCAACGTTTTTAGCTGACATTTTTGGGTCGGACAGGGTACACATGAAAATTTTAAAATCAAATAAATATGTCATGAAAAAAACCTTAAAAATCAAAATCGAAAAAAGTCAAAAAAATTAAATTTCGCAGGCTCGAAAATTATTTTTTTGGGGATGCGTAGTGGAACTTTTTTTCCTGAGCCCGAAACCTATCGAAAAATCGATGGCGCGATATCGGTTAATAAATCGACCCAGTCTAATAAATATATATCTATATACCTTATATTTTTATTATGAGTATTTGTAACTTCCTAAAACATCAATTCTTCATATTTCTGGCGAAGAGGTCGTTTTAGCCCCTTTTGGTCGATAGAGGATTACAATCCTTCTTTATGCATGCCCTTAAAGAAAATTTTTGTGCATGCAATATGAAAGATCATAGAGGGGAAAAATTCCCGCCCAAAGGTATGCAACGGTTTTCATTAAATTTCTTTGTATATTCCTGTGCTTACTACAGAGGCATATTACTGATAAGCAACCTTCCAAACCATCGAATAAGAAGCAAAATGTGGAAAACTTGGAATGAGTATCCAAAAATATTTTTATTTCTTAGGCCCGGTTTTTCAGTACAAGTTTAACTCAATTTGTCAGTTAAACTAAGCTAAAACTTGTTACGCAGTTTTTCAGTCAACTTTAAACGAAGTTTAAACGGAGTTTAAGCGGTCAATTCGGCAGGGTTAAACTCTAGTTAAGCTGTCAGCTGTTTTGCATATTTGATGGTTTTGGTTGTGAAACAATAAGCTGAACGCAATTAAGAAAGGACGATATTTTTATATTTAATTAAATACTGGATATATCATCTGCCGAAAGTGATTATAGTGATGCAGAAATTGGCGAAATGCTAACTATTACAATACTGAGGAGAGGCAATGGCGTTGAATATGGAAACAAATATTATCTGTTGCCGTATCTAGATAAAGAAAAAACCAATGTTGCCGTATAAAAAGCAAATATTAAAAGCGGCCTTAAACTCACACTGAAAAACCGCTCTGCAGTTTAACTGGAGTTTAAATTTATGCCGAGTTTAAGCAAACTTAGTTTAAACTGAGCTTAACCAAGGACTGAAAAACCGGGCCTTAGTGAATCGATCTATACCTTTCATTCTGAAGTGACACTCTGGCATGTTTAGATCTTTGTATCTCTATATAATTTATGTTTGCCTTTCACTTGAGGCACTCAGCGCCACAAACATGCATTTGTGAAACCGCCATGATTACTCACAAATGTGGCGAATCTTCGTAACTAGGCCTAAATGCTCACATGTAACAATTCATCTTGCTACTCATTCCTCGCTGTTAATTATTTTTTGATGTCAAACATTATCACATTAAAGCCACATACAAATACATTTTCAGAGAAAATGAAAAGCAGCGACATGCCTCGGCGGTGTGATATTACATTAATTTCTTTCTTAATTAAGTAAACAACAAACATTCGTTTCTCTTATGTTAATAAATGTTTAGGAAGATGTACATATGTATGTGTGAATAACGAAAGTCACATTGCCTGCTTGCATACATCATTACTTAATATAATATATTAATATGTTTTGCGCTTCTATTATTGCGCCTAAAAATATGTTTACGCATTGTGTACATTAATTTACTTTCATCCTGTTTATTAACTCATTTACGTAAGCTCAGCCATTGTTAAACATTCTTACTCGTCGAGTAGTTAGTTGTCAGTCGCATTAGTTGAACGCGACTTGGGGAATACCAAAGAGTACGTTTCCCTTTCTTTCAAAACTAAATATTATTTCACAACATACATTTAGGCGTAATGTGAGAGGAGGGGAAATTTTTGCTAACGACAGTTCGCATACGCAATTGCTTAACATTTTCTTAGTTTGCTTATTAGCACTACCAAATATAATTCAAGAAACTTGCTTGCTCAATATGTTGGAAACCACTTACTGGAGAGTGTTATTCGGGCTATTCCTAGGAGTGGTTGTAAGCGACCACATATGTTTTGAGAACAATTTAATTAATATTTATAATTTGTTATATGATGCTACAAAGTTATTAAATTCTTTCCTGCGCAAACAGATATATTATTAGCGCCTTCAAGCATCCCTGCAAAAAATGAAATTAGTCTAGGATGCATCCAGGATGAGTCGCAAAGGAGAATGCGATTAATGCCAGTTCTGATCACTTTGTATGGGTTGAACTGTTTACATTTTTGAGCATGTCCTATGGAGGGACCAATTGTACCCATTTATAACCGAACGGGTACGAAAGGACTAAATCACTTCACACCCGAGCGGGTACTTTTAACTCCTATAAGTATGCTACAAAAACCCAAAATTGACCTATACCCATGTGAGTATGCTACACAATTACTAATGTACATATGTATATCGAATTAAAGCCAAGTGTAGACTAAAGATATTTATCGCGGATCGCTTTCTTTAGAGATTAATCACACGATTTTTTGCAAGGATGCTTTACGTTCTATATTAAAAAGAACTTGGATATGTAAGTACCTAAAAGTATATGACTTTTTAAAAATCCAAAAGAATACCAATTTACTCTGCCTTTGTAGTATATGGTGATATAGAACTAGAACAAATTCATAAATTTTTTTCTGCACAGGCAGATATGACTCATGGAGGGTGTACAGCTTGTTAGTACCTTTAGGTATTTTAAATTATTTGTTGAAGCAGTTTTTAAGAAAATGTGGAGAACTCTGCTAGGCTTTTGCGAACAGTTAAAACTTTAATTAAAATAGCCTGAAATATCAGAAAAACTAAGCCTAAATACTTTTTCTCCCCAAAAGAAGTTAATGTAAAATTTATTTGCATACTTTTAGGCTTTACTAATAATTTTAGAATATTTATTTTGTTTTGTTGATTTTCCGACAGTGTGGAAAGTTGCTGTATATTGGAACGATTTTTCAAATTTAGTTGGAACGAAAATAAACACAGGATGGCGAAACGCCGAAACCGAAAACCAAATTTGACAAGGGATGACGGAAAATCGTTCCAATATACATACATCAATTTTAGAATACATTTTTTTGCGCTTTTGGTATACGATTAAAGAAGTACTAGACTCGTATAGCAATTCTTCAAAATATAGTTTTCTAGAACTAGTTACTGATTACAAGAGTGATACCTGTAGCCAGAAAATTATCAAAAAATATTGCTTCCTGGAGAAAACAAATTCCTACAAATAAATATAGAGGCTCGAGTAATATTTCGAAGCATACTTCTCGGCTTTTTCCGTATTTTTTTATAATTGCTTTTTTGGCTTATATAAATTAATATTGAGTGCTTCATTAAACTATTATTAAAATTTCAATATTTATTTATGTGTGTTTATTAATTTTTAATTCCCCACTAGGACTAAAAGCATGCTCTAAAATTTAAATTATCATAATTTATTTGTTTATTCGTTTGAGTAGCTACTGGAATTCCTGTATAGGCCTGAAAGTATACTTCTGAATTTCATACACTTCAATTCGAAGGAGCAGCCAAATAAATTGTAGTGATCTAAATTCTAAAGCATACTTCTAGGTCTAGTCTGTAATTCCAGAAAATTACCATACATTAATTAATTAATAAATAATAATTTTATCAGAGTTCGAACTCTATACTGCTTCAACCTTGAACGAAGGCTTCGGGAAGTATTGTCGAACTAGCAGTCCTTTGCAAGAAATCAAACCGGTACGCTCATGTACTAGCATGAAATGTGTATAAAAAGATAAAGCTCTTTCTTTTCGTCGTCGCTCTCTCCCATTTTCGTAATGAGTCAAAAAGTATGCAACCGTTTTTGAAAATTTCCTTTTTACAGATATGAAAATCTGGCATTCTTCTGAGGTAAAACTAAAAAATATAGTTTTTCGTATTATGTATAATCAAGTACAGTAAGCCTTAAAGTCTGCAACACTAAAAATTATTCCTTGCTATTGTTTGAATACCATCATCATCAACACAAATAATCTTTAAAATCAATACTCAGAGGCACATCCTCTACCATGCCGTAGTCTACACTTTCAGGAACTCATAAATTTCAATAGCCTAAAAGTATGATTTAAAAATGCCTTTTTTCCTTTTGCGTCTCTTTAAGAGATATAACATTTAAAAGTCTCTTTATTAAAGATATATTTCAAAGAGTTAGAAGAGATCATACATAGTACTTATTCCTTTCATAAAAAGCCTAAAAGTATGCTTACTTAGTAAACAATATGACCCTCGAAGTTTAATCGGCATGCCGAAACTTTTTTTCATTCCACATTTTCATCAACTTTAATTTTTAATAATTATTGCAAAAGCCCTAAGTGCATGCTTTATTAATTTTTAGTTTTATACAGGGTGGCGCAAAAGTAATCCTCCTATCAGAAAATGCTATAAATTTTGCGATTGGCCCATAAAGTCAGTTCTGTTTTGACATTTGTGTAGTAAACACATGCGAAATACACGTTAATAAACAATGTTACGCTACACTGCTCCAGAACGCGGAATATTGCTGACTATTTATTTGACCAATAATCGGTCGGGGCCAAACGGTTACTGTGAATGGTGAGCGCTACAGAGCTATGATCAACGAGTTCTTTTTGCCGCAACTTGATGAATTGGGATTGGAAAACATGTGGTTCCAACAAGACGGTGCAACAGCACACACTGCACGTGCCACAACCGATATCCTGAACATCGGAAGTTTACTTTTGCGCCACCTTGTATTAGTAAAATATTTTTACTTTATTTTTCTTATTTACATAACATTTTAATATTGCCATAACTCCTAAAAATATGCAAAATTTACACAACATATTCTTGCTTTTGTACTGAAAGTAATAGCTACTTTTGCAAGCTGCAATCTACACTTTTTCCGCCTCAAAGTATGCAACGCATAAAAGTCACTCAAGTTAATTTCAGAAGAGAGCCCTATATGGTCTGAGTGAGGTATTGTAAACATTTTTGTACATTGAAAAATCAGTAAAACTTCCACCTCCTACTTCCGCTTGTCAACGAGTATTGAAGAAAAGTTTGTATTATTTGTTATATAAATTTCAAATGACTGGCAGTTTGGCAAAAAGTATGCTATCATAAACCACAAAAATGTTTTGCCATACCCTGCCAGCAGGCAACCAAGGACAATATGCAGAGAAAAACTCACAACTAAACTACAAAAACATTAAAAAGCAAAGCAAAACATGGCAACAAAACTGCCAACATCATTTTCAGCATCAAATGCAAAAATGACAATAAGTTATTTTGTGGACGAAATAAATTTGAAGAGCAACAATAATGGAAAAACAGAAAAAAACGTAAATAGTTTTGGTAAAAGTAAATTGCGTTGACATTCCACAAAAAAATTGTTCACAAACTGTATAGTTGGATGTGCGGGAAGGGCTAAAATGGTATGCTTTAATGAAATGTTTTCGTTTAGAAAAATAGGTCCTTCAGACTTGGAAGTCCACAGATTGAGCAAAATGACTGGCGTGATGGGAGAAGTGACTAGCCAGTCGGCTGCTTGAATATTTGTACTCTATGTTTTTCTTAGAATGGAAAGTAGATTTCTCGTTAAAAAAAGTCTGTACAATGCAATACAATTTGTAGAAAAAGGAATGGAGGAAAAATAAGGGGGGAAAAAGAAGGGGGAGTAAAACATAAAAAACAGAAGAAACAAACACAAAGAAGAGAGGAGAAGGTCAAGAAACAAAGCATAGGAAGAAGAAGAAGGCAGTAAAAAAGGAAAGTAAAAGAAGAAGAAAATTGAATGAAAAACAGAAGAAAAAAGAAGAACCAAGAGGGTGAGAGAGAACAAGAAGGAGAACAATAAAAGAAATAGTAAAAGGAGAAGAAGCACGAAAATAAAAAACCTAGGAAAAGGAGAAGAAATGAAGAACGAGAAGAAATGAATAGGAAGAAACCAAGAAGTATAAACAACAGCCGGTTCTATCGTAACGGAATGATCCGGGTTTTTTTTTACCCCGCCAAGGGCCGTTATTTCAGTGCAACCTTGTAACTCTGTCTAAGTAGAAAAGTAGGTGAAGAAGAAGGGATGAAGGTGAAAAATGCGAAGAGGAAGATATGGAGGAGGAGAAATGAGGAAGAAGTAGGAAAGTAGAAGAAGAATGAGGGATGAGGTTGAAAAATGGGAAGAGAATTTAAAAGGAAAGAAGAGAAAAAAAATAAGCAGAGATGAAGCTAGAAAGAGGAATATCTAAGAAAATGAAGGAAAAGTTGTTGATGACTGAAGTTAAGAACTAAAAATAAAAAAAAACAAGCAATAAAAAAATGAATTGATTACGATTAGAAAAAAAATTTGATTACGATTAGAAAAAATCAAAAAATAATCATGATTTTTTACGATTATAAAAATAAATAAAAAAAAATATTCCAAAAAGGAAGAGGGCGAAATGACGAGAGTAAAAGAAAAACCGGGCGAAAAATACTAAACTAGTAGGTTAAATAGAATTTTAAAGGAAAACTATAATTTTACTCTGATTTTATATAAAATCTGGGAAGGAAAAAAATATTTTTCACTTAAATTATTTTCGTGAAACTGGTTGTAACAAAATGAGTATAATACGGATCTATGAAAACAAAAGAGATGAGGGAGATACAAAAAAAAAAAACGAAAAAGAAAATGGATGATATGAAGAAGAAAAAAGATCGATGTTGAAAGGAAAGACAAACAGAATTAGAAAAAAACGTAATAGAAACAATATTAAGAAAAATAAAAAAGAAGATTACTAAAAAAACAAGTGGAAAAGGAAGAACGCAAATAGTGAATGGAAGGAAAAATTAAAGAAAACAAAGGAAGGAGATGAAGAAAAATAGGCAAAGAAAAATAAAATAGCAGAAGTAATTAGAGGAAGAACAAAGAGTAAATACAAGAGCGGCGGAAAAATGAAAAATCGGAAAAATTAAGAAAATTTTGTTTCTGGAACAGTCGGCTCTGCGCTCCGTAGCTGTCTAAAGTATCGGTTGGTACAAGTTCTGTCGCTCCAGCAATATTTTGAAAGATTTTTTTGTTGGTTTTGGGTGTGTTCATTTACATTACATGTTTTGTTGGTTTATTTTATAGAAAAAATTGGAAAAGTAACAAGCACATACAGGCCGTAGTTATAGTACTATTTGCAAACAGACACCATTTCTCATCAGACTAATTGCTATGATTTTGCTATTTCAGAAAATTGTATGAGGAATCGTACCATTTTTAGTATTTTTGATCTCCTGTGATCTACCCATCTAGTTGCGATTAAAACTAATTCTACTAAGTATGAAGCGTCCCAACATAACCTATTTTGGCTCTTTTGACACCAATCATCTCTTTACTTCCCGAATAAACTATTCTAACAACAAATTCACTTTGGTGCAATCCTATTAAAAATGCTACTTTCCTAGGGCTGAACTTAAAAGAGATGGTGACCATTTTGGATGTAGATATGCCGATTAGGCAGTACTAAAATTACTACAACAACAACAATAGCCTAGCCCCGGTAGGTGCTGGATTAATATTCGTTGGAACTAGAATAGCTCATTAATGTTGCTTTTTAGTTGATAGGGCGCACAGCTCCAACCATCTTCTGAAGAACTTTTCTTTCGAATACTCCTACCATCAGCTGATAAGTGACTTATAGAGCATGGTTATCTTCCTCGAGCGTGGACTTTACTACTCAATTGCTTGCTCATTTCAAAGAATGACTTATTGGTAAGATTGTTTCTCCTTCGGTTTTTAGCTGGCGTTATTTTTTTGATTTAAGGAAAGTTCTTAAAAAGACAAAGTCATTAAAATTCTCAAACCTGCAGCTGTCAATACTGACATGATTTCAGGGTCAGACCTAGTTTTTTACCTTTTCAGACCTTTAGTTACTCGAAGATTTTACAAAAATAGAAAAGATGTACTTTCTTTAGAGCTCTCATTTTGTTATTGTATAAGGACCTGGTGAAATACAAAATAGGAAGTTTCAAGTTATTTACAGAAGATGTGTGCCACCAATTGAAAAACTCACAAAATATGCGCCTGTATGTAGGCTTCCTTATTCGAAACTTAAACAAAAATGCTAATCTCTCGAAAAAAAAAATCAGAAAAAGTCAAACGATTTTTATTGGTACAAAAAGTAGCAGCTTAAGAGCCAATTTAGAAAAAGCTTTCACTTTTAGCTTTTACTTTTTTTCTTTTAAATTTTTCTTAACACTTCATGTAACCTTTACTAAGCGATGCCAACTCAATTGTTCAATTACATTAGCAATTCGTGCATGAAAAATCGATTGACTTTAATACTAGCGCTAGTCCCATTGGTAATCCACTGCTTACTCCGTCATTATTGTGCGCCTGAAAAACAATGCGATTTGCTTATTTTCCTTTTTCCTAACTTAAATAAACGAAAATTCAAAGTTTTTTTGAATTTTTTTGCATGCCACAACCACACGTACACATACCATTTCTGAAATAAAGTCATGCAAAACATTCCTGCAAAAAATCGTGGCACTGATCTCTGAAAAGAGTGATCCGGCATCAATACCTTTCGTCTACAGTGGGCTACAGTTGATTCCAACTATTCCATTACAGGTATAGTTGGGATAAGTCGATTTTAATTTATGTAGCCTACTTTTAGGTGTTGAAAGTGAACTTGTCCGACCGTATCCGTAGGGGCACAAAGGGAAGCTGTCCGACAGTACTATTTTGGGCATGAAAGGGACCAATTAGTCTCTTGAGCATGTCCTAGCTCAAACATACAAAGAGATCAAAACTGGCATTGGTCGCATGCTCCTTGGCGACTCATCCCGGATTCATCCTAGACTAATCACATTTTTTGCAGGGATGATTAGAATGTGCAGTTCAATTTTGTTTCTTGTTACATAGACAATTTTGTAACTGTCATAAAAATATTTCTGTTCAACATGTAAAAGTATGATATGTTGCTATGGTTGTTTGTTTGCGCCTGCAAATAGGCAATACGGAAGTGAATGGCAATCTGCGGTTGCCACTTTCACTTGTCATACAGTGATACGTTTTGCATGAAAATTTATATTTTTCGTATAAACTGGCATGAGTAGGTATGTATGTTGTTCTTGTTGTTGTTTTTGTTTGTGTTTGTAAGCACTTGTATATTGCTGCTTGTTACTTTTGCGCCCAAATGTATGCAAGCATGTTTTCTATGTCAAAATATGCTCATAATTGTACAGTGACAACATACCCATTTCCTTTTGCCTGCTACATCTCTTCCTCCTTGGCACTTTCTAATCTTCTTCTCATACTCCATTTTAGGGGGTTTACACGTTCTATTTTTCCTTTAAAGTGTGTTAGTAAGTGCCAATACGCTCAGCATGCTATTTTCGTATTTGTATGCTATTAGCTTTCTTCTCAATGCCCGTCTTGTTTTTCTACGCCTTTTTGAGGTAAATAACCCTTTTTATCTTAGTTGTCTGTGTGCTCCGCCGTTATCTTTTTTGATTTCTTGTAATGTTTTTTCTGTTTTTTTTTCTGTGTCTGTGCTAAGGCCCGGATTTTTTGCATCCGTATAACGTGTTGCCTACTTTTAGGCGCTTTTGGGTGCTAAATTAGCATAGATTTTAAATAATATACAGTTTTAATAGTCAGTTTTAATCAACAACCTCTGGCGAGCTTCAGTACTGAGCTTCTAGGGCGCTCAAAAAGTAAAGAAGCTTTTAAAATTTGTCATTTAAATCGCTCAATTTATTATCTGATTCTTTTAATGTTTTTTTGTTTTTATTGGTCTGTTCTTAGGTCCGGATTGTTTCCATTTGTAAAATGCGTTGCCTACTTTTAGGTGCTTTCTCACGTTAAATTAGCAGGAAATTAGTGCTAGGCATAATTAAAAAAAAAATTGCGTGTAACAGTTTTTAGATTTTAAATAATATAAAGTTTTGATGGTTAACTTAAATCAACAACCTCTGGCGAGCTTCAATACTGAGCTGCTAGCGTGCTGAAAGAGTAGAGATGTTTTTAAAATTTGTCATTGAAATCTCGCAATTTAAAATACTTCTTTCTTCGGTATTAGTATCAACTGTCCTAGAAATGAAAAAATCCTTTTCGCTGTTTTGAGTTATGAAATTATACAGGAAAAGCTTTAAAAGCCTCAAAAGCTCAAACAATCTTCCAAATCGTTTCAAATATGACTCAACGTATACAGGTATATACCAATCGAGTTTAAAAATATACCAAAGGTATTTATCTAAATTCTGTAAATAAAAAAGTTTACAAGCCTTTTCTAATGAAAAGCTTGGAAAGCTTCGAAAGTTACAAAAGCTCAAAGAGTCTTTTCAAGATATTTGTTTTTCCTTTGTTTGAGAGCTCGTTTTCCCTACTGAAAAACTTATAAAGATTTCAAAGCTTCTAAGATCACATTAACAGTTTGCATTATATATTGAGCAGTCCAGATTCGAAGTTTTTAAAGCTACCGTGCACACCCTTTGCGAAAACCAAGCCTAACAGAGGGTGATTGAATTAATTTAAATATTTTTAAAAAATCCTGCACTTACATATATGCATTCAGCCTCAAAGCTTTTAAACCTTCTTTACTTCAAAGCTTAGAAAGTTTCAAAAGTATATGAATGCTCAAAAAAATCGTGAAAGCTTCAAAAGCTCTGCAAAAGGGAATGCATTTGACACTAAGCACTTTTCAACATTAATGTTTGAATCCGTACGTGTTTGGGCGCTTCCAGCTCCGAGTTAGTGTAAACGGCTCAGTCTATAGCTCAACCTAAAATAGAGTCCCTTCCTTTTATGCTAACGGAGGCCTAAGACCTCCAACTTTACTTTATACAAGCTACACATCTTTATATAGCCACAGCTCGATACCTGGCTCAGTGGCTGAGTAGCTTTTGACTTAATACTTTTCTTACTAGCCGCGTTCGTTTTGCCTTGCACTTACCATTACACAAAACCAACAACAACAAATACCCTTGACATTTTATTGAATATACAGAAGTGTAGATTTCATAAATTTAACCACAAACACAATCCGATTATTATCGTTTCTTTTAGTTTTAACAGAAAGCTCAGAAAATGTGAGTAGCGTAAAACTAAAAAGCTAGAGTAAGTAATAGTAATATAATAAAAATATTGGTCCATGTGCGCACGCACACAACAAAAACCTTGGCCATGCACTTACCAAACTGACAAAAAAATAGAAAAACAAAGCTCCACACATAAAAGGATTAAATGTGCTAAATCCGCTTAAAGTGAGCCAAACGACGTTGGGTGCGGTTGGTTTAAGGGGTTACTTAGTTTTTTTGTTTAATAGTTATATGTTGTACGATTTGAAGTTATGGTTGCATACTTTAAGGCATGAGAATAAGTACGGCTTTAAGTACTTTGTTAGCCTTAATAAATCATTATTAGTGATGGTTGATGCACTGAATGGATAATACTATTGGCTAATGAGTTTCCTCGATAAGAGGATAGAACTGTAAGGAGCAGGGTGGAAAGGGGAACAACAGCCAACATAATTAAAACCAGCACCAAATTTTCTAAACACAGGGTGTCTCGCATGAAAAATTATTAACACGTGACTAAAGTGAAAAACAGATATTAAAGCATAACAAGGAAAGGAACGCAAAAGGAGAGGTAGTGAATCGCAGCAAGATGGAACAGTAAGAATAATGAGTAAGCGCAAGGGAATTACGATAAAATGGTTTGTGTCTCCACTAATTCAAATCCTTAAATGTTAGGTCTTTCCTTACGCATATGAAAGTTCCACAAATTGCATGTTTAATACCTTAAAAAATGTATATAAAATATATCCCTCAATTAACTATATTTAATTACTTTACTACAGACACAGGGTGTCTTCTCACAAAACCCACAATATCAGGAAATGAGATAAGTAAATAAGAAATTGTGAAGGCTTTTGTCTTCGGTGTTTTTTAGTTCCCTTTGATTTAAAAATAGGGCGTTTAGAATGAAAAAGAAAGACAATATCCTTGTAAAAGCAAAAACAAAGCTTTTGAGTGAGTAACAGACAGATTTTGTAACACAGGGTAGCTCAAGTAAAATATATTTTTAATATAGTGAGACACAGTTGGGACAGAAAAAAATTGTAAAGACCTTTTTCCCAAGAAATACGTCCCTTTTTAATTAGAAAAAGCAATCACATAGTTTATGAGGGAAATCGAGAATAATTTTAAGGCTTTTGTCTGCACTTTCGGCCTTCTTACTCTCCAACACAGGGTAGCTCAAATTAAAGATTTCTTAAATGATAAACTAGGTGTTGCAAAGTAAACCAAAGCTCCGAAAAAACGAAGTAAGTAATAAACTTTATAAAATTGTTCAGCAGTTTTACCCAATTCCACATGTGAGAGGATAATTTTAATAAGCATTGCCTACTTTTAGGCTCATATATCATACGAAATTTTCAAATTTGATTTTTTTTCTGCTTAATTCCCAACTTACTAATTTGCCGCGCTTGAAATAAAATACTAAGTAATAAAACAGTCGTGATAAAAAAAAACGGTTATTTGCTTTATCAACACCACAGCCTAAAACTATGCTACAGCTGTTTTCTATTACTTCCGCTTTTTAATGCACGCACTGTAGCTATGCTCTTTTCCTATTTTTGCGTGCCCATTTACTGTCATTTGTTGTTGTGCAAAAGCGTGTGTCGGAATTTATTAAATTTGGCATTTGGATTTTGATTGACGATGCTTTGCCTTCTTTTCCTAATTGTTTTGTTACCAAAAACTATGAATAGGGAAATTTTTGGGTGAGCGCAAATAGAGCGAAAACGAGAGAGCTGTTACTCACTCTATGCGCAGTAGTAAATAATAAAATACTGGTTTTTTTTGCTAGTGGCAAGAATGTGTATCCGACTTGCATTTAAATTGAAGTTAAAGCTCTTTAAAGTATGCAATGTATTTTTTCATTGGAAGTGATATGCAAAGGATGAACTGCCTACTAATTTGCAGAGAAATAGAAAGCGCGTGATTATTGCTTAAGCTATTTTTACATATTTAATTTGTTTACTTGAGAAGCAGACACCTTGTCAATCGAGGGTGCCTAAAAATATGCAACAAATACTTTTTTACTTTTCTACTTTTTTAAGCAGTTCAAAAATATTATTGATATCCAAAAATGCTTAAAATAATTGTTTTTTGCATAATTACTGCTTCAAACGAACTATGATTTGTTTGCTCGTGTTGTAAAAGATTGCATACTTTTAGGGTGAGATTTTTGAAAAAGTGTTTGCAGTTAATAAATTTTACTTTGTTATGTTTTCTTTAGAAAGACTATCCGTTTTCCGCTTAAAAAATACTTACTGCTGACTTAAAAAAGTAGCCTTATCACGCGCCATAGCCTCACATTCAATTTTACAAGATCTCCTCACTCTCTATCAGTTTTTATTCTATACTTTGAACTTGAAATTTGTCTTACCTTGAAAAATGCGACATCATGCACTATCCTCTGGTCACGTTTAGGTCATTCACACTCTGTTTCCTTGTTTACCCACTCGCAGTTTACACACTTCAACTGCAGCGCCTAAACGCATGCAAAGAATTTTGTGGTCACAACAAAATTTTGCCCCAAAACCCACCTCACCATTCTTGTTTGGCATTGCTTTACAGTTAGGAGAAATGCTTTCACTAAGTCTGCATTCTGTGCATACATTTCCTTGCGCTCTAATTTTTATTGCATACCTTTTAGCGCTACTTCGCACTCTCTTTCTCTCTCTCTCTCATATAAATTCCCAGTATTCTTCACGGTTTTCTTTCACTGCCTTTTATTGACAGTTCTCTGTCTATGGAATTTTTGCACACAACACACAGCTCGGATTTACAAAATCACAACGACTATTGCGTTAGCTGTGTCGCTGGTTTGTCAGTTCAACTTTAGCTGCGAAACGCGTTGCGTGTATTTAGGCGTATTAGCGCGTTCGTGTTGCACGTTCTTCTATGGCGTGAAACACTTTTCTTTTCGTGCGCGTTTACTATTTGATAAAAAAAAAGATTTTGAAACATAAAAATAAAATATATACTTTTAATAATAAGTGTAAGCATGAAAAACTAAGTAACGAGTTTAAATAGAAGTCTACTTTTAGGCGTGAAAAGCAAAATAAAATTTATCAAGTATACTTGTGACTTTCATTTGTTATCTATGTGTTACACACTCGTTAAAATATTTGTTGGCTGTTTCGTTACTTGCTTTGCATAGTCCATGATTTTCGCTTTGACAACCTTTGGTGCGTAACGTTTAACTGCGCCTTAATTTATGCATAGAATTTTAAATTTTAAATAAACATCAGACTGCTGATGTTGTGGTCGTCTTTTCTGTCGCTGTCGGTTATATGTGCAGCTAGCTTTCAAGTGTCTTCCGTTTTTGGCTGCTTTCCTTTGTCGTTGTTCGTGCTTAGTTGCGCTTGAGTTAAAACATAAGATATGCTTTTAGGCGTTTAATGACACTGCCAAAGTTATAAATTCTTTGCACCAGACATATGCTTTGTTATTAGAGATTATCTAGAAGGAGTGAAGTGTTGTGAGGCGAGGCATTTATTAGAATTACTGATTGCACATATTTAAGCATGAAATGAAAATATGCGCCTGAAAGTATGCTTTAAATCAAAATTGTCATCAGAAATGTTGGAATTAGGATTCAAAGGAAAATGGAATATTACATAGCACCTGGATTGATGAATAATTCTTTTTGCTAAAAGTTAAATCCTAGTTGTGAACGAGTTTGCTGCGAAAATTCCAAAGTACGCCAGAAAGTATGCAATAAATATAGGGTTTTTATTTGTTAAAAAGTGAGAGCAAATGTTTGAAATGGCTTTATAATGCCTATAGAAAGAAGTGTCTCTATGAAAATTCCCTTTTTTAGTAACTGACTGTAAAATAATTTTATTTTCAAAATTGTACTAAGCAAATATATTAGAAAATTAAATTGAATTTATTTTCTTAAAATTGAAATGTAAATGTAAAAATTTTCAGACTCTTTTTAAACTGTTTCATGTGTTTGAAGTCGAGAATTCTGCTGTTCAAAAGTTGGCTAATATTTCCAAAAGTCAGGAGTTACAAAAAATTGGAAAATTCTAAAATTTTTTTTTTTCAAATTTGAGTTCTTGACTGTGTTGAAATTGTCGTATGTAAAATTTATATAGAGGCAATTTATATTAAAATATATAAATAAAAGTTTCTTTTTGTGAAAATCGAAAATAAAATATTATTGTTAGTTAAATATTTTTTTTTATTATTTCTGTTTTGTTTGTTAAGTGATTGAAAAAAAAAAAATCGAGCTTTGCTCCAACAACAATCACCATAACTATAATTTGTACAAACAATTTTTGTTGATGTTTTTTTTTTATCTTTCTTATAAGAAAATTTAAAAAGTATGTTAACTAAATTTGGGTCAAATTATGGCAGAGGTGCGTGAATTTAAATTTTTTCTTTAAAGAACAAAATACCAATTTTTTTTTTGTTCTATAATCACAGCCTAATTTCACTTAAGATCCAATTTCATGTTAGGCTTTTTTGCATATTATCAAAAATTGCGTAAACAAAGTTAATAAAAAAAAACATTAAGCTCTTAAAATCCAATTTTCTATTAAAAAAAAAAAGTAAACAAAAAGTATAGAAATTTTTTTTAATATTTTTGGCGGGACAGTTGAACTCTGTCGTATTATTTTTTTCAAAAAAAAAAAAAAATCGGTTCTGTTACCTCAATTTAGTAAAAAAAATGTGAATGTTAACTTAATTTAAAATCGAATCTTTTGAAAATAATTTGCTTATTTTTAGAATTTTGGAAAAAATACTTTAGAAAATTTGAACTTAAAAAATGAATAAATATATTTATTAAATACGGTGCAGATTTATATAGTAGTGGTTAGTGAATATTGTGAGAAGTCATTATTAAAAAAAAAAAATTTAAGAAATTTTAAAAATTTTGTGCGAATAAAAATTATAGCCCAGTTAAAATATAAATCAGTTTTCCAGAAACAGTTTCTATTTTTAAATTAAAATCTAACTTTCTAGAGACTCTTCCCGTATATTATTTTCCCTTTCGAAATTTTTTTGAAAATATTTTCGAAAATTTTTAAATTATATAAAAAATCGAGAAAAAAATGTATGCTAAATTAAGTGCAGGTTTATTATGGCGGTTGTTGGCGAATTGCGTGAGGAGTTAGTTAAAAAAAAAAAAAAATTTTTTTAAATTTGTGCAGTTTCAAATTTAGTCCCAAAAGAAAAAAATCCTTGACTGGTTAAAATTGAAATCTTATTTCCTATTATATTTTTAATATAAAAAGAAAATTGTTTTGTGTGTTTGCTGATGTAAGAAAAAAAGAAAAAAGTGTATATTGAAATCATATTTTCTAGAAACAGCTGTCTGTTTTTGTTTTAGAACATTTTTTTGAAAATATTTTCGAAAATTTTGTTTTCATGGAAAAAATTCTGTGCTAATTTATTATCAAAAAAAAACAAAAAAAAAAAAAGTTTTAAAAATTTTGAATGTAGTAAAAACAAAAAATTTATATATCAATATATTAGCCTGAAATGAAATCAAATTATCAAGAAACATTTATTTTATTATTTTTTTTAGTATTTTTTTTTTAGTTTTTATTTTTAAATATTTTCAAAAAATTTGTATTTCGTATAAAAAATACGATACCCATTTATTAAATTATGGTAGTTTTTTTTTCGTTCAATTTTAAAATTATCAAGGAAAGGAAAAAAAAACATTTGAATAGTAATTTAAATTGAAATATTCATATATATTTATTATTTAAATAGTTTTCGAAAATATTTTGTTTTTAGCTGCAGTTGGAAGTAAATTTTTATTAAAAAATATTTAAAATATTTATTCTCCCTAGATTTCTTTTGTGAATATTTAAAAACAAATTATTTACGAAATTTGATGCTGATATGAATTAAATTGCTGCTAAAATGTATTGGTATATTTTGCGAGGAATTCCTTTTTAAAAAACATCCAAAATTTTTGTAATTTGTAATTAATTGCACAACGCTTCCCACTTACTTACATGCGTATGCTTTCTGCAATCCCAAGTGTATGCTTACTAAGCCCGTCTGGCCGATGTCTGCATTAAATAAATAAATTTTATTTATGTGTTTATTCATTTATTTATTTACTTTTTTGAAACCATAAACAGCAACAAATTCAAATCTCACACATAAATAATTCAATTGCCAGCATTGACAACAAAAACTGCATACGGTTGCATACTTATAGGCGTGCCAAATCGTGTCAATGTCAGTGTCGTTGGCCAAGCGTAAGAGTGTCGAGGTAAAGCTGTGCCGGACGAATAAGCAAAGAGTGTAATAACAAGAAAATTCGATTATAAAAGGGGCAAGAATAAAAAAAAAGGAAAGAATAGAAAAAAGCAACAAGAAAGTACAACAAGAAAAAAAAGAAAGAAAAAATTATAAGAAAAAGTGAAAATAGGCAAGAAAGGTAGACAGCTGGGTTGAGAAAACTGCAAGATGCGTGCGTGTGCTTGAAGGCATGTGTTGTAATACATTTAAGCACACACACAAACAAACCCTGTTTTTCGCTGCCTTTTCGCCTACTAAGGATATTTTAGAAGTAATTTCATAATATATCTAGCTTCATAACAGCAGCCACTTGCTTGTGGTTAGCTCACACCTAAGCTCTGCTGCCCACATATGCCACGCCATATACATATGTATGCTTGTTGCATGCAGGGGTATGCCTGTATGGTATCTATGTCTGCGTGTGTGTGTGCTGGTTTAAAATCTCTGCACTTTTTTTTTGTCTACCAGCAGAATAGCCATTAATACCCTGCAGGGAAAATAAATAGTTTGAAACTGTGATTTCGTGTTTCGAACTAGAGGCCAAGTGTCAAATGTGAACTAGTTTTATAGCAACTAGATATTCACCAGTTAAAAAGTGGCCAATTAAGTCAGCATTACAATTTTCAAATATATTCTAATTTTTATATGGTTTGAAGCCAACGAAATTGTATCGATAAGCGAAGCTAGAAGTTAGGAAAGGCTACCGAAGTATTGGCTGTAAACGAAATGATTCAGAACAATCGGTATGCTACCGAAATCTAAGAATAATTAAAAACTTTCGAAATAGTACAGATAAGCGACGGAGCTCTAACTTTGAATCTTTGAATAGTATGAGATTTATCAAAAAAATACTGTTAATTGAACAAGACCTAACCTGCTGAATTAAGGCACAAAAATATCGAAATAAACAAAAGAGACCTAAACTGGTGAGCTGAGAAATTATTCGGAACTACCGAAATGGTATGGGTGAGAAAACGAGATCCAATTGAGGAACTTAGTAATGGTTCAGATTTATCGAAATAGAACCTTCAATAGAACGAGACCCGAACTGGTGAATTTTGAGATGATTCAGAATTATCGAAACATTTTTGATAAGCATACGAGATCCAATTGTGGAATTTGGAAAAGGCTCAAAACTATCGAAATAGTTCCGATGAATGTTCGAGATGGTACAGTTTTATCAAAATAGTGCCGATAAACAATCTAGGTCGAAAATGGTGATCCTAGGAATGATTTAGAATTATCGGAATAGTACCGATAAACTCACCGAATGCAGCTTTGAGAAGGACCAGAACTATCGAAATGGTAACGACAAGTAAACGAAATCTAATTTAAACATACAAATGGTACCAATTTATCGAAATAACACTGCTAATAGAACAACATCTTATCTATCGAGGTAGTACCGATAATAGAATGAAATCAAAAATGGTTAACTTAGAAGTGATTCAAAAGTTCTAAAACGAAATTGTCAAACTTTGAGATGGTTCATAACTATCGATCGACGAATTGGATCCAAACTGTGGCATTTTAAATAAGTTCGCAACCATATCAAATATTAATAAGCAAAGAGCAATTTAAGTTCGCCAGTTGATTGCTTACATCAAAGATTTATTATAAACGCACCAGAAGTAGTGATTTTCCCTACAGGGTCGCTAGCCGGCAGTCATACTTTCATATACCGTAGTAAATAAATAGCTGACCAACTCATTCATTCACTGAGTACGCTGAACTCGAGCTCATGTGAATTGTGGCTTTTGTTGACGCTGCAAAACTTGGGTCACCAACCGATCTAACAAAACCAGTTGATTGTGTATACGAATAGGTCATGCGATATGCTTATCCAACCATAATTCACTGGAGTTATAAAATACGTCTAAGCTTTAGACAATCCAGCTGGAGCAGCATTTTTTAACGCCCACACATGCCGCTGAAGCGCTTTTATTGTAAATTTCCTATTTACCAGACAGTATTGCTTTGTTTGAGCGCTTTACATAGACAGTTGTTGCTTTTTGTGTGGTTTTATTGTGGTGTCAAAATTGTTGTGCTTCTCAAAGCGGCGAAAAAAACGAATTAAGTGACAAGTGGCCGCAGCAGCAAACAACTTAAGAAGCGACAAAATACTTGTTTAACTGAGTACGCTTTGCCACGAATTCTGCGCCATTGTCTGGCACCGATTAAAGCCAACTCTGTCTAAAAAATTTTTTGTTGCATACTTTCAGGCGGCTTATACAATTTTTTAATATCCATGATCTTCCACATGCCCCGTACAATGATTTTGTCTGAAAGTAGCTCCAATAAAATTTACCGGTGATTATTTTTTTAAGACATTTTAACCCTTTAGTAACCCTCAAAATATCCTTTTATTCGTACCTGACATGCTGATGCGTTCTTTAAAGAATTGAAAAATTAAAATATTTCAGAAAACTATTCCTTTTGTAAAATTTTGCCTTATGTGCCCCAACAACTCTCTCTCTCTCTTCCGGATTTAAGTTTTAAAACTTTTTAATAGGTCCAAAATATTCCCCTAATCCCTAAAAGTATACAGTGCATATGCAGGATCCAATTTCTGTTCGTTTGAATGCTGCCACAGGTTGTTCTACTTAGTTCTAACTGAATTTGATCACTTTTTTTTTTATAAAATTCACTCACCGAATGCCTTTTTTCGACAAAGAGTACCAGGCGCATTTGTCTATGTTCCATAGAATGTGTTTTAGCAAAATTTTGTGGTTTTTTGCAATCACAATGGCCATCGCGCAACTCTGCTTCAAACTATACCGTAATGCCTGAAAGTATGCAATAAAAAAAAATGTGCAGGCGTAATTTTCAAACTGATTTAATTTTACATCGCTCTGTCACATTTAATTGGTCGTATTTGAGTCTTGATCCAGACCAAATTTACACAATGCGTCGGCTTAGTATAGATAGTAGTAGTGCGCCTATAAGTATGCACCGAAATATTTAGTTAAAGATGTAGAACTCCAATTTGCTTGCAGATGAGATGATTACGGTTGCTACAGCTTAGAAATAAAATTTGAATTATATGCGTTGCTATTCGCCTCTTTGACTCAAACTCTTTTTATTTCTCTTTAAAATTTTTTTCCAACAGAGTCAAAAGTTTTTTCGTAGTTACACATTTAGAACGTTCCATTTTTATTTCCATTGCTATGCAAATAGTTGAAACTTTCGCATTATTTTTCTTTTCCCACTTTTTGCTAAACAAAAGCATAATAACTGAAAATTTTTGTAAATTTATACCGAAAAGTATGCAAGAATTTGTTTCGATGAAAACTTCAATTTCTTTACCCACAAAAGTATGCCTTAATTTGCAAAACTTGGCGCAAGAAAGTAAGAGAACTGAATGTTGTGCAACGCTACAAAGCGAGAAACAAACTGGCCAACAAACAACATCACAAAAAAATGCGCATAAAAATATGCTCAATAAATTTTTGAAAATTTTAGGTTTAAAAGAATTATCGAAAGAAATGTTGCAGTGAAGTGATGAAAAATTATGTAATTAGTCTACTAATAATAAAGCAGAAAGAGCAGGCATGCTCACAGCAACAATAGGAAAAAAAAAAATATTTTACAAAACTCCTAAAAGTATGCTATGATTTTTGAACAAACAAAAAGGAGGCTAACTGCCTTGAAAATACATGGTAAAATTGCAAAGCGTAAGTTTCTATGGCTATGTGCATGTAATGAAAGCAAAGAAAGCAATTTTCAAGAAAGTGTGAATAAGAAAATGTAAAACGAGACAAACAAAAATTCAAAGAAGAAAATAAAAAAATATCTAAAGTTAAATAAAAAGAACTAAAAAGTTAAATTTCAAGCTTTAAAATAATTTCAAAAACACCACTGATAATTAAAAACCTTACAAAATGGACGCCACAGTGATGCTCGTCGATGCCACGCCCGCTCAGCTGGAGGCACAGCAACAACATTTACGCAAAAATAGCATGTCTCCACCAATGCCCAGCAGCTCTAACCTTCATTCAAAGTTAGATGCCGAGGTCACATCCACAAATATGTCCAGCAGCAATGGTCATCATCACAAGCAGCTACACAGCGTTGCTGGCTCAAACGCCAGCAGCGGTCAAACGCCCAATTCTAATTGTTCATCAGGCAGCGCTTCACCATCAAAAATGTTACTTGGTGGCAACAGCTCAACAGCTTTTCTACATCACAACAATCAACATATGCAACATCAACATCAGCATCACCACCATCATCACCATCACAACAACAGTCATACTCACGCATTACATACGCTCCACCAGCATCCGGCGATTGTTAATTTGAAGCAATGTGCTGCCGGTGGTGGAGGTGGCGGTGGTTTGACAGGTGTTTGTTGCAATTTGAGCGGTTGCAGTTTGAGTGGCAGTAGCACACCAACGCCATCACAGCAGGCGCTACATCACACGCTCTATCCGCTGTTGGTGGCCGGTAATGGTATGGGCTCAAGTGGCCCTAGTTCTTTGGTGAATTCACCGGCAATGGGTAGACGTAAGCGATACACAAGCACTTCATCGAATTGCTCAAGTCAATTTAACAATAATTATGCGGGACTCGATATGGAATCATTGGAGGATATGTTAAGAAAGGTGAGTAGAGTGGGAGAAAATGTGTAACAAAAGATAAGGTTTAATGTAAATAACAACATAAAAGGCTTACGAATTACTTGGAAAGCTAAATTTAGCATTTTTCAAAATTTTTTATACGCATATGAGCTTTTTTAGAAAATTTCCCAAAAGGGAAATTTTGGGGAAATTTTTGGAAAGTATGGAATTAGTACAAAATTGCCAAAAACTTCACTGTAAGCACATTTTGAATAACAGGCTTTTGATATTTCAGGTATTGAAAATTTCCCACCTGCAAAACGTTTACGTACACATATTTTGAAAACAAAAAATTGTGAGAGATAAACTCATAGACTCATTACCTCCAAAAAAGCATAGTTTAGTTTAAATTTTATCACACATATCCAAATTTTTACAATATTTTAAAGATTTTTTACTACTTAAACCGCTTATTTAAGCCACAGGTATGTGACATATGTACTTTAAGCGAAGCAAGCTCAACTTCTTTCTTGCATTCCTGTTCATGTAACCCTTACTAATCACCTATTAAAGCAGTAGAAAAGTTTAACCTTTAATAAAAAAAAACTAGCCGAACAAAAAAAAAAAAAGCTACAACAACAAACTAGCAGTAAAAAACCACTCTGCGCCTGAATTTCTAAAAACAAACTAGCAATCGTTAAACCCAAACTCCCCAGCTTATGCGCGCTGAGCCAAAGTAATTTCACAGCCGTTCAGCACTTCTCGCCTGCACGAGAAATCCTATCAACCAAGTCACATATCGGCAATCAATGTGGCCAACAAGCCAAAGGAAAAATAATAATAAAAAACCGAGTTGCAAAGAAAAAATAAAAAAAAAAAAAATATTTTGAACTAAAAAAAGTTGAACGAAGTAAAAACGCTAGTTGAAAATCAGATTGCTAGCGTAAATGGATAGTGATGAAACCCCAAAACGCAAAAGAATTCAAAAACATAAAATACCAAACTAACGAACTAAAAAAAGGGTTGCATACTTTAGGGGGCCCCTTAAGGGCGATATGATAAGTAGTTGGTGGTGCAGGGAAAAAGCGTGTGATGAGAAAAATGAAATGATTGTGGTGGCGAATGGAGTAAGCAGTGCGTGCGAAGGCACTTGTTTTGAACTTCTATTTAGTTACACATACATGCATATAAATAAAGGGCATGTGTGCCTGTGTGTGTGTGGGGTGTGATCATATCTTTAAGGCTAAGCAAGCATCTATGCTTCAATTAGGTTCGAGTCAAGTGCGTTCAAAGATAAAAAAATATATAATAAATAGCAGTTGAAGTGCAGAAATGTGGTATAGGAATAGTAAGAAAGCAACAGAAGAAACCCAACAAAGGATCACCCAATTGCTTCAAGCTGCCACAAAAGCACTGCCTTGTGCATAAGTGCCTGCAAGCCAGCGCAAACTAGGGTAATGTGTTTTTGTTGTGGCTTCCTGCCGCTTACCCTATATATTTTTTACACAGAACATACTTTTGTTTAGTTTAGTTTCTTGTTTAGCGTATTTTTTTTTTTTGCTTTGACTTTTTGGCGTAAATTGCCAACAATTGTGGTATTATTAGCAAAGTACTTGTATTATTGTTGTTAGTTTTCTTGCATTTCCAGTGCACAGCTTTGAATAAATAAATAAGTTATCAAAAAAATAGAAAAAAATCGATGCTCTGCTCTACTTTTTCAGCAACTTTCTTTATAACATTCATTTCTATAAAAAACTTACTATGACGCCTAGAAGTAGGCAATGTAAATTTGCTCAATAAATTTTTTACATTTTATCTGGTTGCTATATGTAACTTATTATATTATCTGGTCTTTGCTTTAACACAAACAAATTCCCTTCTATCGCTGGTCAACTTTTGGGCTCATTTAAACTTTTTGACACATTTGTGGGCTTATTATGTCGCAGCGTGTTTTTCTCTATTTCCCAAAAGTTTTTCACTGTCTTTGTTGTCTGTTTTCCTTCTTTACATACGGTCAGCTTAAAATTTATGACACTTTGCCCAAAAAGTTGTGAGATTAAGTAGGGGTTCTATAAGAAATAGTCACTCCAAATCATTGCCTACATCAATTTGGTTATCAAATGTGTCGCCTTAAATTCAGTATTCTAGTACCTTTGACTTCTAAGCTTTTGCTTCGTTACGGACTATCGACATCCCCAAACCCCTGAAACTATTTTATTTGTATAAATTTTCTTATTCTCGCATGTGTCAAATTAAATTTACAGCCATTTATTTCAAATTGAATAGCGCCAAAAGTTGTATCACAATTGTGAAAAGTAGCAGTAAATGCGCCTAAAAGTATGCACAGCGGATCTCACTAAAAAGTTTTTCTAACTTGTAATTCGAACTCGAAGCAGGCTTGTAAGCGGAGAAAATATATTACAAAAAAAAAAAATTTTAATTTAAAAAAAAAAACTCTTACTAAATCGAAAACTTTCAAACCTTTCAGTGTAAATTTTGTTTAGCCACAATCGTGATCTATTGAAATTCTCTGTGCAGAGAATTTAAAAAAAAAATGTTTATTAGACTAAAAGTAGTGGTTTAACAACAAAATTTCGTTCTAAAACATTGTAAACTGGTGTGAGAACAGAACTCATTTACTTTCCCTCATATAAGAAAAATTTCCCAAAGAAGGGACATTTTAAAAACTTGAACTTAATCAGTTTCAGATAAGGTTTTAATATCCAATGATTTCCTAGGTAAGGTTTAAATATTTTGTGAAATTTCCCTTCGTTTCTATTTCTAAAAAGCATTTCCACAGGCTCAGAAATTTTCCCCCTTTCTTTGAACACACGAGCTTTATAAACTTATTATTTTTTTTGATTGATTTCATCTGAAATTAAAAAAAATACTGAACTTACCGTACTTTAGGTCCAGGGAAATTTGAAACTTGTTTCACTCACTGTTTTTACTGAGCCCATAGGCTCATTGCAGACAATTCTTCTTCCTTGAAAGGGAATTTTTGTACTAAGCAAAGCTGGCATTTTTTGATAACTTTATATTTTATTAAAAAATGCATAAAATTCCCCTTCAGTTATAAAAAAAGTTACATTTTAATTGCCATATTTTTGAAAGAATTAAAAGAAAGAAGAAGGATTAAAAGAAATTCCCTAAAGGGAAATTTGTATGAACCAAATTTTTTTTTTAATATTTTTATTTTTTTTTAATTGTATTCAGCTTGATAGATGACTTTATCTCCTTTTAGGCAATCGTTCATAGAATATAAAATTTCCTTAAAAGGGTATTTTTCCAGAGCTGCTATTTCTTGACAATTTTTCTTTAATAGTCTTTCTTTGGACAATTATATTTTTGCATGTTCTACTAAAAAATATAAAGTTTACAGAAAACTTCTCTTAAGTTATAAAAAAAATAACATTTTAATTTAATACTCTCGCTTATTGCCACATTTTCGAAGGAATAACAAAGAATAAAAAAAAATCCCAACAAGGGAAATATAAGTTATATTCAACCTAAGAGATGCCATTCTCTCATTTTAGGCAATCCCTTAAAAGGGAATTTTTCCCAAAGCTGGTATTTCTTTATAACTTTTCTTTAGTAGTCTTTCCGTGAGCAATTATATTACCATATGTTACTAAAAAATATAAAGTTTACAAACAAATTTTTTTAAGTAATACAAATTTTAAATTTTCATTTCATACAGTCAAGAAAGGGAAATTTTAATAAACCAATTTTTTTCTTTTTTTTAATATTTTATAAGTAATATTAGCTTGTAGTAGACTAGATCGATGTCCTTGTGTCATTTGTATATACAATAAAAAATTTCCCAAAAGGGGAAATTTTTTCCAAACTTAGTATTTTTTGATGGTTTATCTTTTTGAGTTTCTCTGTAGACAATTAAATTAGCGCTGCATAAGCTAAGAAACTTTTGCACACATGTATGCGCCATTGATCTTTATTTAAGAATTTAGGAGAATACTTAATGTGACGAATACTACAACCATAACCATTCCAATCATAACAAAAATCAGCCACGAAATCGTTAAAATCCCATACATACACCATTTGCGTGTCATTGCCACATTAATGCTCGCCATACGTTGTGTCCCTCATTGAGCGACCGACATAGAAAATTGGCACGCACAATAGGAATTGTCAGCAGCAGCTGGCACCAAGCAGTCTGCTGGAAAAATAAAATTACAAAAAATATGAGTGAGTGAAGCAGATACAGCACAATAACAAAGCGCAATAGTAATTTGCGCCTAAAAGCTGACTACGTCGGAGTAAGAGACTTCAGTTCTGGAGTATATTGGGAGAAAATACTTACATCCGAATTTTATTAGAACGCACAAAAGACATGTGCAGTTAAATATTGCACGCAGACTAAAAAGAGCATATTTTACTTCAGCCTTGAGTTGCGTTGCATACTTTAGGGTGCATACCTAAATTTCTGCTTTCCTGCACTGCAATGCATTTGTGGTCAAAGTCCTTCACGTGGCAGTTGTCAGCTAGAGTCGGGGTGTGTTGTTTGCATGCTTGTGTTGCCATCTGCATTGTCAACAAAAAATACTGCATACTTTTAGGCGCATGTGGGATCATTTTTGCCGAAATGGTGCATTTTTTCTTGTCGATTTTGATCTCAACAATTGTGGTAATGGCCGTCGCTGGAAACTATGCTTATTTGATTCTATCCCACGCGGATGTAGCATACATTTAAGCGCAAGGCCTTTTAATTTAATAGATAAAAACAGGAACCATACTTTTCTGGAGCTATTAAAGCTATTTCGCTACTTTTAAAAAAGTTTTTTGTGAAGTTGCTTTCATCCAATTCGCCAGCGAAACAAGTACACATTTACAAAGTTGTCACTGCCTTTAAAGTATACCCACAAAAAAGGACTTCTAGTCGCCAAGCATAGCAATTTTCATATTCCTTAACCATTGCTTCGAGGTGTTGTGGGTTAACCTTGAAAGCTTAGGCGGCCCTGAAGTTTGCTGTGACTTAAAAGTGTTTTATTTTCATTTTGTTGTTTTTTTTTTTTGCTTTTTCTCAACTTCTGTGTAGCCGCCTATTTTCTGTAACTCTGCGAACAAAAATAATCATTTGACATAAATCACTGTTGAAATGCAAAGTTTTGAAATGACAGGCCACACGCTGAGCTGTAATCCTGCTGAGTGTTCTGAAGGCACTATGGGTTGCTCGTTATGATATGCCTAAATTTCTGTTGGCAGTTTCCTACTGCGTTTTACTGCTCCTCTTAAATAGGATTTACATACTTATTGTATATATGAGCGCCTATAATTATGCTTGAAAATAAAGTAAAATCTGTGCTTTAGTGTACAGAATAAATATATGCTTCAGCTCATATAAAGTTCTATCTATCTCTATGGCGCGATATACAACAGGTATATCATCATAAACCTCCTAAGAGATTTTTGCGCCAAGCTTCTCTGCCAATTTGTGGTGTGCCGATTTGAATTTTCCCTACAAATTGGTGGGACCTACAGTTTTTTGCCGACTCCGAACGGCATCTACAAAGGAGACGAATTTTTGCTGAGAAGCCTGTCATGGCAGAAATACACTCGGAGAGTTTGCCAAACCACTGCCGAGGGGCGACCCCGTTTTGAAAAACTTTTTTTTTTTTTTCAAATCACTTTTGATGTTACCTGTACCAGGGCTCGAACCATGGACCTTCGGTGTGGTAGGCCCGCAACACTACCTTCACACCACGGCGGCCGCTAAATATGCTAATTTGGCGTAAAAATACAGTAAATTACTAACATAAAAAGTTTCCCTCCATGGGAAATTTTTGAAAGATTCATAGTTTTTACGCAGGTTTTATTTTTAAGGTTTTTAATAGTATTTTTTTGGTAAAAATAAGTAATTTAAAAAATTTCCCTTTGATTAAAAAATTACCCTTTTTGGGATATTTCACTAATTTGCTTACTTTTTTACCAACTCTTTAAGTAACGCAATAATAACAAAAAATTTGCAATAACGGCAATATTTCGAAACTTTTCACCAAGAAATGTCTGTTTAGAAAACGTTTATCTGGAATGGAAACCCCTTCAAATATTAACTGTTTATATTAAAAAATTTCCTTTAAAGGGAAATTTTTCAAAGAGTCAGACTTCCATGTTTGTTAGGAAGGTTTTTAAGTACATTTTTTGGCAAAAATAAGGACTTTTAAAAAATTTCACATTTTGGGATATTTCATGAGTTTGCTTAATTTTTTAAATCAACGCCATGAAAAAACCTTTTTTTTTTACAAAACTCAAAGAAACTGGTTAACAAAATTTCCCTACTTGACACATTGAAACAATACAGAACAAATATTGATGGCTAAAAAACAAAATGCAGCAGAAAAATTTTTCTCTAGGGAAATTTTAGAAAATTTTAAATTTAAGCTTATAAACTTAGTTTATTGCGAAAAGAGGCTTCTAAGCGAACTTTAGATGTTGAAAAAATTTGTATGCAAATATTTTATATAAATAACCTTAAACACATCAAAGTAAACGCTGCTTCAGAGAAGAAAAACAACGCATTACCGTCAAACCTTTTGACGCTGCAAGTAATAAATCTTAAGCGTGAATAAAACGTTCTAACCTTAATATATGTATGACTTGAAAATTTCACGAAAAGCGCCGTACGAAAAAAGTGTTCAAAACGCGCCAATTTTACACAAAGTTAGCTACAATTGAAGGTTTGAAACAAAGCAGAGCAACCTGTGCACTTTTTTTCATTTTTCACCACATACCCTTTGAGCACATTTCCTAATGCCTAAAACTATGCAAAAATTTACATTTTGATTTCGTATTGCTGCACGTCCTTCTGCCCTTGGCTGTGGCCACCGGATTTGTAGCTCACAATTCCCTATTCGATGAACTCTCAAAAGTTTCGCTTTTAAAATAATATTTTTGTTTCAAGCGCTCAGGTGGTCTGCGGAAAAGTATGCTTCTTTCTGTTTTTTTTTTTTTTCGTTTAGCAAAAGAATAACAGACCGGCTGTGAAGTAGCACACGTGTTGGTGAAGTAAAGCATGACTATATAGAAATTTGAAGGAACCTTGTATTAGATACGGCAATATTACGCGCGCTCTATCTTCTGTTTCAATTTCAAAGTATATTTATAGGCTACATATTTAGTTGTTGGTATAAGGTGTTGCAGCGAGCGCCTGTCGTCAGACTACAAATAGTTCAAACTTGCTAAAAGTGTGCTAGGTAAGCCGTCTGAGTTGTACCGCGTATTCATTTGAAATTAAATATACTTTTGGTAGTATTTTCCATATTCCCATATGCCTTTTCAATGCAAAGTGATTGTAATAAATTTTTTTAGTGCATAATTTTTGGCTGCAAGAATATTTCATTGCTAAGTGAAAAGAGGCGACACAAAGTATACGTTGTGAGAAACAAAATATGCTGGAACTATTGATAGCATTCAAGTAAAGTTTTGCTGCCTCTTCCTTTTTAAGTTTCGGTACATACAGGGATCTTTTTTTGAATTTAAAATTTATGTTGCATACTTTTAGGCTTTTTATATATTTGATTTGGATTTTCAAAGGTATGAATTTTGTGAAGGAACAGCCCTTGTTTTAGAAGTTTTGAGGACCTCTCTCAAGACGCCGTTGCTATTTGTTGCTGCTTCCCTGTTTTGGGACTTCATACTTCGAAGTGTTGTATGACAATTGTTGTAATGACTGGCAAAACACTTTATAAGAGTCAGTGAGATTTGTTCTCGTATTTTGTTTTAGTTTTAAAGAAATTGGCTTTTTAAATTTAAGCCTTTCAGATTGAAATATAATAAAATATGCACCTATAATTAATATTAGACAAAATAAATACATATTGTTTCGCTTTTGAGCTTTTCACTCTTATTGTGCTTTACGATAGCGATTAGAAAAAGTCACCGAAACTTCCACGCCTAGAAGTATGCTTTTTTTATAGAATTGAGACTGCACTTCAACTATTAAATTGTATCTACATATATATTTTTAAGCGAGTTTATAACGACTGCTCGAAAATACTCGCTTCAATCTGCTATTATTTTGTTACTATGCGCCTAAAATTATGCATATTTATTAAAAAAAAAGTTACATGCATTGAAAGTCTAAGTCTTTTGCACTATGTTTAATCAAACTAATTAATATGATGTCATACTAAATCGATTCAGTAAATCAATTTGCTTTTTCATTGCATGTTGCAACACTAGTTAATCATTAACGCACAATATCAACTACTTTAAAGCCTAAAAGTATGCGCTTCGATCTTAATTAAATCCACACAATTCCAGTGGCTTTACAACCACCAAATAATTTTTACACATTTTAATGCTAATTAAAAGGGGACATGACGCAAACACAGTAACATAATGAAAAACCAGTGCTATTTATTTATAGCGAAATGGGCCTAAAATTATGCACTTATAATTATAAAGCAAATAATTATACATAACATGCATGTTGGCAACAGGCGCATACGACCTGTCTAAATTTTGCAGTAACTCTAACCATATATAGGTGCGTGCAAATTTTCAAAAACTAACAATATTATGCAATTAGATTGTCTATTTTTAGGCGCATAAACAGTAGAAGCACCAGTAATGTGTATGCGAAAGGGTTTCAAAATTTATTGCTGCTGTAGGTTTTGCAAACAGTATCGGCTAACCGACAACTAACTAGCACATATAGATGCCATTATTAATTTGCTGCCGAAAAGTATGCTATTAAAAGTGCGTTTGTGACTCTGTATGGACTTGACTGGGTGAAAGTATAACAGTAAAATTAGGAGCCTCACAGTCTCACGGCTAACATGTGTGCGTGCATGAATTGCCACGCCCACAAATAAATTTTTCTATGACATATTTATTGAATGCCCAAAGTGCTCGTTAGTATGGCCGTATAAAATGTCAATTGTCCTTTGTTACAAAAAACAACAACAAATATAAACTAACATGCCACATAACAACAAAAATAACCAGACTTAAGTACTAGTTAGTTTGGTAGAAGTCATTGTTGTTGTTGTTTTTGTCGAACAACGGTCATTATTTAAGTCATACGACACTTGTCTGCCAAACCATACCCATATAGGAGTATCTTCAACGTACCTACTGTGGTCACTCGTGCATTGTGTCACACACTTCTAGGCGTAGGAATGAGATGTGAAATTAATGTTCACTTCTCTTGTGTTACAACGATATGGCCAATAAAACGTGTGAGTATGTATGAACGTACTTAGAATATAATTTTTATTAGATTTTCGTATCGTAAGTTATTACACGCCTATCATTAATGTCACAAGTATGAAGGTGCAGCTGTAAACAATGATTTGTTTTTCAATAGCGTAACATATTTTAGGGCGGTCCATATTTGACAGTAGTATTCTGAGGGCAATAAATTATATTTCCGCAAGATTTTTTGTTGTGAGAACAGAGACAAATTCAATTTTTGCAAAATAGAAATGAATTTGGCTGAATTCGAAAACCAACGCCTGAAAGTATGCAAAGTCGTCTAGCTAATATTACTAGGACTTTAAAGCTTGACCAATGTACGTAAAATTTTTTTTGGATCAACACATTATATGAGTCCTTTTTATACTTAGGTGTTAGCTCATCATATTATAAGAGTCCTGCCTATACTTTTGCGGCAGCACCTGAATGTATGCAACAGTTTCCTGTTAATACTACATGTTAATGTTTGTATAATATTTTATTATTTGTTCAGAGAGTAGAATGAGGGGTGCGGAGCACATATTGCATAGGGGGCCACCTTTGAGTAATGTATTATTTTGAATGATTAGTATTTTTTTTTTGAGTTATTTGTTCTATATAGGGGGGGGAGGTGCGGTGTATTTATTAATTGGGGGCGAGCACTATTGGTTCTGAGGCATTGCGCAAGATTTGCTTCCCCATTTTCGTTGTGAAAAACCTCCGCTTTAGGATTACAAAACATAAACTGTATCATTGGGATATTTCATAAGCTGCTTGCGAATTACAAGAGAGTGCAGCGCAAATGAAATAGACGTAGGTATAGCTTATGTCGCTTAAACAGTGTGTATGTTATTTAAAGTATCGAAGGAGCAAACTTTTCACCAAACTAACAATAAGACTCACTTACGAGCAAATATAACTTCGTTTTGCTACAATTTAAGCTATATATTCCGAATGCTCTTCAAATGCAATGTAAATTTGAGCCCAAAAGTATGCCACCGTATAATTAATTTCAGTTTGCATATAGGAAAGGAGGCGAGTAATAGCTTTTGAGCCTCGAAATTGCCAATTGTACATTAAACAAACATAAACATGGCTTTCTTACAAGGCAGCATCTAATTTTGAGATTATAAACTGCTAAAAAAATATCAGTAGCAATTTTCATTTCAGTTTCCAAAACTTGTGTGAAACATAGATTGCAGCGCCTAAAAATATGTTGCGTTCTGATACCGTATTTAAAATTTGAGAATATTTTATCCATACGGTTTGAAAAGAACATATTTGTGCTTATACTCACTTTGACTTATTAAACTTAATTTTTCCTATGCGTATCTCAAAAATTATAGATTTCTAAAATTCAGCGCCTAAAAATATGCAGTTACTATTGATTGTTTTGTACCGTAGTCTTAGAGTTTCTCGAAAATTATTTAATGTACTGAAATACTTCAAATGAAACACTGCATACCCACTTTAGTACCGAAACTATAAAATAATAAGATTTATCATTTAAAATGCCTAAAAATATGCCAAACATTTGCAGCTAAAACTAGTGCTATGTGAAACTGTGTACGCTTCTCAGCTTATCTGTGTTCAAATGCCAACATAATTTCCGTTATTTTGGTTGTAAATTTCCGGCGTTTTCAAATATGCTGTTTCCAGCTTTCAACTCATATCACTAATGAAAATTTACAATGTGCATTCGCCAAAAAGTATGCCATGATTTTTTCACACAAATTTTGCATGCTTTTATAACAATAGCTACCTATTATGTAGGTGCTTTCTTCTACACCACATTTGTTTGGCACGCCGTGCCCCCATTGTTAGGCTACACCTTTTGTAAACTGTCATACAAAAATGAAATTAAAAAGAAAATACATTCTAAACAAAATTCAAAATTGAATCAGAAGTTCATAAATATATTTTTGGGCGCGCACAATGGGGACGCGTTTCAAACATTCGAGTTAGTACGCGCGCTCGTCTTTACCTTTGTTGGTGTGCATCTTTAAACGCCTGAGTGTATGCAAATTTAATGTGATTTTAATTTGGCTGCAAGCATTTTCTAAAGTGCTCATGCTATCCCTGCCTCACAATCTTCACAATTCATTCACTCACTCAATAATTGCACACAAATGGACTAAAGATGGTGCTGATTTGTATATGAAAGACTAACTTTGTTTGGTTAAGCGCTTTTTATGAACTCCACGAAACATATGAATTTGTTATGTAAATTTTACCGAAAGTAAAGATAGGGAAATGCCTGAAGCAAAAACTTGAGCGCTTAAGTGGCGGAAAGAAATGGAAGTGATTTAAAATGTAAGATGGCGAAGCATGGAGACTGAAGTGATTGTTGAAGGTGAATAAGTAAAAATGATAAGGGTTGAAAAGGGATAATTGGGTTCGAGGAAGTGGGGGAAAGTTTAAAAATGGTAACTGGGACATATAGATTTTTTAATAAAGTAATTTTCCATACAAAGAACACAATATACAATACACAATACAGGATTCACAATGTACTGATTTTTGTGTTTTTCTTTACTTTCAGGTGAGTTAAAAGCATGCTTGAATTGTGCAAGCAGATGTATACAAAAGTAAAATTGAAAGAAAGTACTTTGATTCACATTTCTATTATGGATGAAAGAGTGAGTGATATTCAGTACCGAGCTAAACTTATATGAGTAACAATTTAAAATATATGAGTTCCTAAATTCGTGAACAAAAAATGCTGGTTCACTTTAAAGTAATAAGGAAAAAAATAAAAAGAAATACTGAAAATATACAAGCAATCAAGCCTTGACAAATTTCAAGCAAAAAATAAAATTTCCCAAAAACTTTTTAGAAATTTCCCTTTAAGGGAAATTTTTTAAAAACTGCTACAACTTTAACATTTTTTTTAAAAGTGTGAGGTACTAATTTTAAAGTCGTTTGCAATATCTTTAAGCCACATTTTTTATTGTAAACCGTAAAATTTCTATACCATAGAAATAATTTTAGATAAAAGTTTATGACGTTCTACTCAGCAAACCAACGAAGTTAAAAAAGCACCAAAAAGAGTGAAAAAATACAAAAACTCTAGCCTCTACCGAATTGCAAGCATAAAATAAAATTTCCCAAAAATGTCCAATAAATTTCCCTTAAAGGAATTTTTTAAAAACACCACTAAAACTTTTACTTTTTTTTTTAAAGTATAAGTTGCTAATTTTAAAGTTGTCCACATAGTCGCTGTGCCATAGTTCTTATTGCAAAGTGTGAAATTATTACACATAAAAAACAATTTTAAAGAAAAAGTCATGACGAAATTCGTAGTTTACCTAAAAAAGTTTTTAATGGAAAAAAATGCCAAAAAAGCTGAAAATATACAATAAATCAAGCTTTTATCGAATCTCAAGCAAAAAATTAAATTTCCCAAGTTTTTCAGAAAATTTCCTCAAGGGAAGTTTTAAAAAACGGCTAAAACTTATTAATTTCTGGTAACAGTGTAAGGGATAGTTTTGAAACTTTTCACAATATGGTAAAACCATATTTTTTAATACAAAGTGTGAAGTTATAAAAAGAGTTAAGAAAAGTTATCGAAAAATACATGTTCAGCAAACTCAAAAAATCTGAAAATTTCTTTGAAAGCTCGTTTTTTAACAAATATTAAGCTGAAAACCAAATTTTAGCATAAGTTTAAGGTCAGGAAAAATTTTCGAAAATTTGTTAAATTCGAAAGTGTGTTGAAACAATTTTCGAAGATTGAGTTTTAACTATAAGACGGTTTTAAAATTTTACGCGATTTGTTAGTGAAATCTTTACTGGTGGAAAATCCAAATAAAGGCTGCATATATAAGCTAATTCTTGGCAAATTCCAGCTTAAAAAAAATAATACCCAAAAATGTGTTATAAAATTCCCAGCTGAGAGCACTTGCAAACACTCCTGAAACTTGGTAACTTTTTAAAAATAAATTTGATTGAATTTCATTCAGTCTGAACTTAAAAACCATGCCTTCCGATACTCATCTTCTAATGCTTTCTACAAATGTCAGCGCTATGCCCTTGAAACATGCTCCAATGGGACCTATGCCATCACATTTTTTTCACCTCTACAATAACCGCAGCGTAAATCTAATCAACTTCTTGCTACTCTGTGTAATCTTCCGCCTCAATACTTTCGATACATTCGGCGCCTTAGTATCCATTGAAGTTACTGAAGTTGTGTACTTTTGCTTGTATTGCATCTCTCTTACTACATTTTGTTTTTAAAATAGCTCCTTGCCAAATTAAGTAGCATTCATACACATCAGCGCCTTAGAGATTGTTACGCATACAAACTTACTCAATGAAAGAAGTCAGTGGAAATTCCGTTGAAACCCCAAAACAAGTCAACAAGCCATTGCTTACTTAGATATTTTGGCAAACATCTTTTGTGGTGTGCTCTAATTTTTTTTCCTGGTTAAAAAATTGCATTACGAAAAAATTATATATAGCAGAGTTCTGCTTACTTTTTGGTTAGGAAATGAATGTTTGAGTGCTACTGGAGCAAGGAGATGCAAGGTGGTCAGTAGGAAATCAAAGCAGTTGTGATTGGAAATTTGAAACTCGAATCGATAGATTTTACTGCAAATCAGGGGTGGAAAATTGGAGAAAAGGTTTGAGTATATGATTTAAAACCTCTGTAGTGTATTGAGTCATTAAATGTACATTGGCTCCCAAACTGTTATAAAGAGAAATTTGAATTTATTGGATACCTATATATTGGATCTCTAGAAAGACGGATGAAAAGAGATAGAAGTAAGGGGGGAAAAGTGAAGATAACAAAAGGATGAAGAGACAGAGGGAAAGTAATAAAAAGGAAAAGCGGGAGAAATATGGATCGATAGGAGTACGAAGAAGATAAGGGATATTAAAAGGAAAACGATGAGGCAGACAAAGAGGAAAAATAAAAGGCTAAGAGGAGGAAGATGAAAACCAAGCGGGATTAGAGGAGGAGGGGGATATGTAAGAAAAAAAGGGATGCTTAGCAATAGAAAGAAGAAGAAAAACCGATGATGAAGTAAGAAGAAGTGACAATATTGTAATATTTCTAATGTAGACTAGCGAGGATTTCCCGTATCTCCAAAAAAGGAGAGAGGAGATGGATTTTGGAATCATAATAGGTCAGTGTTCTATCAAGAATCGGGGTTTCCCTGGACACAAGTTGTCTGGTGTTGAGCGCATGGGACCCGGCTAAGTTGAACTAATGATGGGTTGTCGTTACCTCTTGCAGGGCAGAGCGATGCTTCTGGGCCAAAGTGAATATTAGCTGGTTTTCGGAGCAGATCTCAATTTGTCTCAGTACGAAGTAAATTTGGAAAACCGCGAATTTGTTTCCACATTTCGGTTTAGGCTTTCCTCTTGAGTTCATAAGCTAGATTACCAGCAACATTACTGCTACAGATTCCGTATTCCCTTTACGTTACACCTCTGTATACTTCATATGATTGCATGGAAGTCTTGGTAAGAAGCGTGAAAGAAAAACAAACGCCGCCGGTTGTTAGATGATTTTTTTGTCTGTCGGAAAAATACTCGTACAGAAATTTTTTACAAATTTTTTCTTTCTTTCATTTCGATTTCTAAAGCAATATTTTTCGTACGATACCAAATGCCAGCAGTCAAAAGCCGCAACTCCACCGCAAAGAATCAGCATGCATACTGTTCGGGTGGGCTGCAAATTCATATTTATTTTTATATGGGGTTAGAATATAATAAAAGAAAATTATAATTAAAATTTTTTTTTAATTTAAATTATTATTTTGAGGCGACGTACTAGGGTTGAGAATAAATAATCGACTCTTAATCGATTATTTTTTTAATCATCGATTTTTTAAACATTACTTTTTTTCATCGATTTTCATTATTAAAACTTTTTTTTGTGAAAAGTCGATTTATGAACATGTTCTCTAAAAATCGATATTACACAAATCGATTCATGTATGTATGAACAAAAAAAATCGATTAGTGAGCTGTCGATTTTGTCGACTCAATCCCACATCCCACTCGATTTTTAAGTAACTGATTAGTTATTTATAAACCAAAATAAATTATTCTCGCCAGAACTAAATATTTAAAAATGGATTTATCTCTGAATAAAGAAAAATCGATTATTGGGTAATCGATTTTTCCAACTCAAGTTTACATCACACTCGGGTGATAGAATTTTTGATAAAAAAAAAATTTCCTAACTATTGCATATTATTGAAAAACCGAGGCAGTTAGCTCAAAATATTAAGTAAACTTCTTTAGATCGTTGAAAAAATTAAAAATTTGTCGAATGAGTATTTTCTAAAAAAAAAAAAATATTCGACCCACCCTAATGCACATGTATGCTTGTAAGCTTGTGTTTCGCTCATCATTGCATGAAAATTGCACGAGCTTTACGCGCTGTTTGGTGAGCAAACACAATCTTGTGGCGTTTTTTGGCATTTAAAGAACTCCAATGACAAACATGATGACGACGACTACCAGTAGTAACACTACAACAGTGATACGTAGCATAGTTTTAGGCTGCGTCTGCCTATACATGCTCCCAATGTCTACTATTGTGCCTAGTAGTGCGCTGTTGTTGCTTTTTCCTCTTTTCAAATTTCTTTGTTCGCTTTCTTTTTACTTTCACCCAACTTCTTACCTCCGCACCGCGTCTACTTTTTCACTATTTTCACTTCATTGCCGCAGTTCATTTCGCTTGAATAGTTTACACAAGTGTATGTTTACTTTGTGTCAACCTCCGACATGCCTAATTGTATGCAATGTATAAAACGTGTGCGTGCATACCACAATGCCGCTTGTTGTTTACTTAATAGAAAGAGCACTTGATGGTGAGGTGCTGTGGTGTTGCAAGCAGCTTATTTGAGTGATATAAGTGGCATTGTATGTAGGTGGAAATTATGTTTACATTTTGTTGTATTAATTGTTAAAAAGTTATGCCTGCAGCAGTTTTATAGGATGTGATATTTGGGGAGTATTTGAAAGTTTTTGTAGCATGCTTTTCGGCGGATGACTTTGAGTGACAGAAAATGTGTGTTTTAGTAGTAAACTTATTTTTACTTTTGAGAACTTATAACCTCCGCTAAACGACTAAGCTTATTAAACAAAATTTGTTACATAAAAGGCATACTTTTAGGCGCTTATGTGGCTCGAGTTCTCAACTGTGAAGATACGGTAGATTACCTAATTTGAAATTCTTCATCACACTAACGAAGTCGAAAAAAAGTCCTAGACCTTTTACAACTGAAGTATCTCAGGTCCGTGACAGTTACTTACACTAAGCTTTGGGTTTCCTAGAATTGTCAACTGTGGAGTTAAGTTTAACAATTTAGCTTACCAAGATGATCTAAAACACACAAAACACTTCTTAAACATGTCCCTGGAGAGCAGTTTTTTCACTTGTAACCGACCTTTGCTGCGCCGATTTTTTGTAGACAATCTTGTCTCACTCATTCTACTACTGGGCGAGTTGTTCGTAAGAAGAGCTAGAATAGCGGTTTTACCTTGAAGGGAAGAGCTTCTCATTTCGAGAGGTTTTTATACCTTCTAGCCAAGAGAGCTCCTTCTTTATCTTGCCTCATCCCATCGACCTCTGTGGCCCTGGCCCCTGTCGTTATTATCTCAATCTTAAACATACTTGGTGTAATAAGTTTCTGTTTGAAAGTCATATTCACATTTTGATGCCAGAACGAAAATATTCACTCGATAACAGCTTCGACCCTGCACAGGCGTCAGAGGCCCTTTTGCGGTGCGATTTTTGATTTTTAATGTCCTCACATGACCTGCCATGATATTATTTAAGTGATGTATTCTTCAATATTACGTTATAGCAAAAGAAGTAAGCTGATTATACTTTTAGGCGTAGCTCGTGTCTGGTGTTGCTTTGATTTAATTCGTAAATTCGTAAAAAAAATGTTTCCTAAATATTTTTTGGTACTTAGTAATGTAGTTTTGAATAAAAGCTCAAAGCAAAAGAAATAAACCTATTATACTTTTAGGCGCATGTGGTCCCTTGTTTTGGTTTGTGGTAATTCAGAGTTCGAGAAAGAGTCCCTGCGAACCTGGTGAAATTCTGATTCCACAAATTCACAAATTTTTACTAACACCAACGCATATTTTTGGAATTTGCATGAAAAACACCAAGTGCCTAAAATTATACATTCACACTTACACGGAAAATCATTTCCACTTTTTTATCCAGTTGTTTGGTAAGCGCGACTCGCTGTTTATCCAGATTTTTATCCACTGCTGGTTGGCAGGGGTCGTGTCCAAATAATATTGGTACTTGGTGCTGTACTCTTTATTATAACCTTATAGCAATTATATAATTAAGCTTAGTATACTTTTAGGCGCCTGCGGTGGATTCTGCTGATTTAAGCCAATTGAAAGCTCGAAAGAAAATCGTGTCCAAATATTTTCGGATACTACAACAAGATATTAAAAAACATTCTAGCATTTGTTTCAACGTAAACTTATTAAATGCCTAAAAGTATGCAACAACTTTTGCGAAATCTGAAATTTAAGCGAATACTTAAAGTCGAGCTGCTCCATCTACTTCTCTCTCTCACACACACACACACATACACAACAACATATTTATTTCATTGTACACATTCACACATGCCCAAATTGCAAATTTGTCTGCGCCAACGAGTCGTTTGCTTATTAACCGAGCGTCCTTTGTGTATTTCCGCATACCTTTCAACGCATATTGGTTTATAGCGAGAGCGCAGTCTTACATTAGTTGTATTCTGCTTCTTACTCCTCATCTTTATATCGAGTCTACTTAAACGTTTGACTTGTTTTCCTTCACAGCACCTTTTTTTTTTTTGTTTCTTCTGTTGAAACGCTGACATTTTCCCAATGGCCGTATAATTCTTTTCCGCAAATTTTTCTTCGACACTGTTTGCTTTCGACACTTTTTTTCGGCGCTTATGCTTTTTCTGTTTTGTTGTTGCTATGCTGCCCAGGACTACAGCAATTGCTTGCAAACCACAAAGTACACACAATTCAGTGCTGAAACCAGGACAAAAGCTATTTCTTTGTGAGTTGTTGGGCTTTTGTGTGTGCGTTGTGCTTTCTTTCATGTGAAAATTTTTTCAAGGGTTTTTTGTAATTTTTTTTTTTAATTTTTACGTTACAAAGGTTACGACTAACAATGATTGCATTGAAAATGACAGCTTTTCCGGTAAACGTTTCCCATTTTCCTTTCGCATAATTACATTTTTATGTGTATACAAGTTTTCGTTGAAGCCTTGCCAATATGAGTTAAATAAGTTATGAACAGCCAAGATCGGCTGCAGATTGCAATTTTCTTTCTTGGAAAAATGAAGAGAAAGGGAAGAAAAAGAAATTAAGTTTGGTGGGCTTTGTGATCTTTTATATAAGATGGGCGAGAAGGCAGACATAGCCTAGTACCAGATGAATTAATTTAGTCGCCCATTGAAAGATAGTCGCAAGAAGTCAGCCGTAGTCTCAACGGGAGACAGCACGGTACAACTAAGCTCCACCATTGGCTGTAAGTATATGTCAGTCCAACTCCTTTTCTATGGAACCAAGTGGTGTATCAATTCCGGGAACTACTCAAAAACAAGTACAACATTATTTGTGATAATATCCAAAAACACCAAACTTAAGTCAAGGTTGTTGGTGTGACTTAACATCAACCCAAGTAAAGTTACTAAATTCATTTTACGGGGAAAATATATTTCATAGAAAAGAAATGCAATAAACTCAGATGTAATAAAAACCTAGTTCTTTCATGGGACTAGATCAACTTTTATGACTGTGAGGAAGTCACTTATCAAACTCCAATTGCTGAAGACCACACCGCCAAAGTAGTTTGTGAGAATTTTTTATTACGAAACAGACTCGTCAGCCGATACTAGATAGGACCTAAAACCTAAGAGTTCAGTTAGTCACAAATCCCGGTCCAACAATCCGTTTCGATATCCATTTTGGGTGCTATGAGGAGGCGATGTTGGTGCTACTCTAGCTTACCCCAGAACCCGGAAGTCCATACCACCAGAATAGTTTCTGCGAATTTTGTATTCCGTCGAGTTCAGCATAGGTTTTTGCCCTGAACTAAACCTGCAACATAATTGACAGCTGATACCGTATACTCCATAGAAACTTACAACTAGTTGTTAAGAGTTTTTTCTGTGGACCGTGCTTTGGTCGCGTTATTGGGAAAGCCCGTACTAAGCATCCGTTCAGATATATATTGAGGATACCAGTACAACAGTCAGATTGATCTTCACTCTCAAATCTTGTATCTTTAAAATAATTGTAAGACTTTCTTAGAGAAGTAGGGGAGCCCCCAAAAATGTGAAAATATAAGCAGTCCTCTTCCGAAAGCTTGAGCGTCATATATACATAGTGTTCGTCTAGGTTGATAGGGCTGTCACTGACAAGTAGAGTGCCACAATGAGGCTTAGATACCCGTATGTTAGTAAAAGCTCTATGCCTTGTTTACTCATAAAGACGTCCGAAACAACAGAGAGAACCGGCCTTCTACTCGGCTATGGGTTGTTAGCTCTGTAATCTCATGAAGTATTATTCCAATTTTTCGCATGGCGCCGAGGGCTTACCTAGCATTTATGTGCTTTCGGATTGAGTAAGTTTTCTTTAAAGTATCTCACGGATTCTCAAAAATGGTAATGATGAAATTTAATTTCCAAAGACCTCTGAAAGAATACAAAGTGGTCCGAGAAGTATGCAGCGTGTATTACATTTGCCGAATATTGCATACTCACAGGCGCACGATATTCTTTTAAAGACAAAGCGATTTGAGGTATCTTGGGCTGAAAGCCTGATCAATGGCCATAGGCGCCACCAGAGCAATCGTGTTCAGATTTTACCTACACTAGAAGTTCTTCGACCTATAAATATGCAACAAAAAAGTGACATTAGCTACATATAAATCCTAAGCCACAATCTAAAAACCTGGGATTACACATATAAGTCCGCAGCATTAAATAACGAGTTTACTATCTGAACAAAAGTTACCAAAACTACGTAAAAATATCTTTGGACTTTTAAAAACTTAAAGCGCCTAAAAGTATGTTAAGCTGGCATTTAGCCACCATTCTAAATAGCGTCCCCTATTTGCAAAACCAGAAAGCAAACTCTGCTAGGCAAACAAATTTTTAACCAAAGCTTTTACGCAAAATATGCATTTAAACAATTCACATACCGCGCTATATTTGCGTCCCACTTTATGCAAACCACTTTTGCATTGCAGCAGCACTTGTAACCGCCACCACCACCGTCACTACAAACAGCGCATATTCAACTGCAGTCGTAATGGTCGTTATTACCAAAAATTGCTGCGCCAAAAAGGCCACAACAAACAAGTAGCTGACCAGCATCAGCAACAACCATTAGCTATTCATGTGTGGCTTAGCTATTGGCTCCGCATACTTTTAGGCAGTGTTGATATCGTTGTCGCCGACATTGCCATACAAATAGATTGTACAGCAAATACCCGCATACATTTTGAGGGCAAACTAGAAAAGCAACTCACATTGTTTGTGGCTAAAAATATGTAATGCATATGGAATTCGTACGATTTAGGTTTGAATTTGTAATGAGCGCATATGCGCCTAAAAGTATGCAAAACATCGTAGTGGTCATTTTTGTGTGCAATGTGCCCTGGAATGCCTGGTTAAATAGTGATCTGCGTATTTTTCTTTTGTTAAATATTGAACTGATTGTAATTGGTATTTTGGACGAAAGTTGTGAGCCTAAAGGTGCTTTGTAAAGCGCTTGATAGCAAGATACAAAATAAAAGTTATTTACATTATTTTTCGAACATTCAGTACAAAGAGGTTTGCGCCTAAAAGTATGTGTAATTGGTCTGCTATTTTTGCTTGAATGTACTGGAGCCTCGAAAGGCAACAAAGTTTTTAAAGCTTACTGGTTTTCACGCAAAAATTATTTCTTGAATATAACGCGCCTAAAAATATGCAGTTCAGTTATATTTTTGCTAACCTTATTTTATCAGATTTCCAGCGCAAATATATGCCACTTTTTGATAGACTTTATCTGTGTACTTAAAATTATTACATATTAAAATTAACATTTTTGTAATACAAGGAAAGTTCTATAGCGCTCACATAAATTTTTTCTAATTTCAAATAATGTCTAAGTCAAGGCCTAAAAGTATATTATTTTAGAGTTACAATGATGAAATTACTTATACAACGCCTAAAAGTATGTTGTCCTTTTCATTTTGTTTGCACAAAGAAATTTATCAAACTCAATTCACTGCGCTCAACAACAAATCACTCTCATCAGAAATTGTTATCATGCGAAACATGAAAATGTACGAGCTCATATTAGTCCTCTCTACCCACAGCACACTCAAATTTAGATGAGTAATTTAGTTGTCAAAGATTTGCGTTAAACTTCAGCTGCATAGATTGTCTAGCAACAGAGAGCAATAAGCTAAATCATTTTTGCCTAAAAGTATGCAATATTTTAAAAACTTTTGTCAACACTTAAAATGCTCCCTCGTTGACTGTTGCAGTTGACAAGCGGAAACTCACAGAACACAAAGAATGTGAATGGTAGTAAAAGAGCGCGGAGGAGAGAGAGAGAGCGGAGGTTGGCTTCTAACCTGCATTAGACTTACTGTCAACTCATCAGCTATTCTCAATTGCGCTTATACTTTTCCACTGTCAGCTGAGTTGCGTTGAGTGACAGACGCTTAGTGAATCACTTTTTGTTGCTGCAGTCAGGATTTTGAGTTTACGCATTCCGCTGATTGGATTTTATGATCAATTTTGTACCTACTTCCAAACTAATTTTTCCCCTTCGAATCTTATTCATGTTTGTTGGCGTTATTTTTCAGTCAATCATATGTTGGAGCCTACTTTTAAGGCGCATTTGAGCTTCCTGTGAGTGGTATAAAATTCATGAAACTTGTGTGACAAGCAATTACATGAGCGCGATGAATTAGTTTGAAAGTGTCGTAAATTTACTGCATACTTTTAGGCGTTTCAAAAGTTGGCATTATTATTACGTGCGCGCAATTGTAGGCTGGGGAATAATTAATTTTTTAATTAATTAGTTTGTTCCCTTAGTTCCAGATACTGAAGTGTGCTTGCCTTTTATACAAAATACTTGTAGTTCGATTTACAGCTGAGAAAAATTACAAGTAAAAAGATTCAGAAAATTTCCTGAAAAAAGGAATTGCCCCTAACCGGCTTAGTCATTTGACAAACTAACTTTTTCGCTTCGGTAACTATAAAAATGTTTGCGAATGTTTAAGCAAATAAATTCTTGGTTTTCACTTGCTTGGTGCAAAAACAAAGAAAGCATCCACTGACATTCAGTAAACAAATTTTTTGGATAGTTTTAGGCGCTTAGAAAAGCAAAAAGCTGGCAGCTCATATTCGGTTGTCTACCTACTTTTTTCAAACAAATTTTTGATTTATTTTTGCTAAGTTTAATAAAGAAATGTATTTTTTAGTTAATTTTATTTATCTTCGTTTACACAGCAGCAATATTTGCATACATTTAGGCGCTATCCTAGGCCTTAAAACAAAAATTATAATTAAAAGCATTGCTGTTTATTTTTGTATATGTAGTGTCACCACAGCAAAGGATTTTTTTGGATTCATTTTTTTCTATTTCATAAAATTTATTATTAAAAAGAATATAATAATACATTTTGAAAAAAAAAAATTTAATTTGATGAAAAAAAAAAATTCGTTTTCAATAATATGTCATGGATTATATATTAAATACCTCACCTAAATAAAAAAAAAATTTAAATATATTCTTTTTTTTTTTTGAAAAAAAAATCGTAGTATTTTTTTGAAAAAAATCTTTTTTTTTTTAAATCTCTATTTCTTCAAATATTTTTTTTTCGGTGTAGCCTTTCAAATACTTCCCAAAAAATATTTTAGAAGCTATATTAAATATCCTTAATTTTACTACAAACATTGCCTACTTTTAGGCCCTTGCTGCGTGTTAAATCCATAACCTCCCTGAACAGCTGTGTGTGTATTTGTATAATTTTAATCCAATTAAACTTAATTAACTTATGCTGCGCACACAAGCAGTAAATAATGGCAGTAACAAAACTTTAACTCGTTTGTAGGAAATAAAAGTCAGCGCATAAAAGTATGCAACACTTTTTTGTTTTTTTGTTTTCTATTGTTAAACCAAGTTTTGCGTCGAACGTGCGAATCATGCGGTGGCGGCTACCGCAAAATATAATCATTAGCACTTAAGGCTAAATTGTAGTACCAAAAACAACAACAACTATGCGTGAGCAATAACAACAATAAACGCAAAAGAAATAAAGTTATATATTTGGAAAAATAAAACAGCAAAAGTTGCTTAGTACAAGTTTGAAGTTTTACTGCAAACACAAACATATAGAGTAGTTGATATTATTCATGCGCCTACTCATATTAGCGCACTTACACATACAAATAAAGGTCATAGACACACACACAGAAACACCAACCCCCTTCATTAACCTTTCACAGACTGAAACAAACAAAGTTTAGCAATTCCACATACCAGACATTGGAATTACTGAAGCTCACCTCTTGGTGCCTATAACCTCTCGCGCTTCTCCTCTCTCTACCATCCATCTCCTAGTCGTTTTTGCGCACTTTCCCCCAAATCGCCAATTATACTTACTTTCACTCTGTCTCAACAGATAAACACGTAAAACTACTTTATAGAAGTATCTGCAGCATATTTTCAGGCGCAACATTTCCGCATACGCATAGACAGTTGCGTTCACTCCTTTTGGTTGTTAAGCGTTGGAAAATAATTTCAAGTTGCGCTACAGCGATAAATCTTTGTTACGCCATAAATACAGCATCGTTTGTTCGGTTGGCTGGCGTTGGCGAATTTGTTGTGCTAAATCACAGCCGCCTTTTAGGCGCCCAGCTGTTAATTTTTGCTACTTTGTCCTTGAGGATATACAACGAATGGCAAGGAATACTTCATGGACTGTGCGACTGCTGCGCGCAATATTTGTTGTTGCAAAAGTTAAATTATTAGCCTTTGCGCAGGGACTCCAAATGGTAGCGCCTGTAAGTAGACTTTGATTTTTTGCTTAGCGCAGAGTGGTGTGAATTACAGAGTAATTAAAGATTTTACAACGGAAATTAAAGCAACCTAACTGTGGTTTAATTTATGTTAGCGCAGTGGTGATTCTTTTGTAGAAGGGATGTTTGAAAAGAAGGAAAAGTGTGCTGCCATACACGATGGAGCTAGTGAGCATATCCTAGTCATACTCAGCAATGGGCAGGCTTTGGTCAAGCGTTTCATCTTTTCACGTGGTCATTTCATTGACAGGATAAAGCAATTGTTGCTATGAAAATGCGCTCTTAATTTTACTAAATATTCATAGAATTTGCTTAGAAAAGAATTCGCGTACATTCATGTTCGCCTAAAGGTATGCATTATAGTTTTGGGTATGAAAGCTTCCTACCCTATGTTATTCTTAACTCTTAATAATTTTTATTAGGAATCGCAAAGGCGGCTGCCAATTTCAAAATGCATGGCTACTAAAAAAGTACCATAGAACATTTTACTATCTAAAGCCTTTTGGAACTTTACGCCTCAAAGTATGCTACATATTTCTATGAAGGTCTAACTCAAAACTCCTCTTATAGTGCACGCTTCAAAATACCCTTACACAAACCTTAATATGTACTGATAAGCACATTGTTTTTGAAAGAATTGCTCCATAAGCGTTTACAGCAAATAAATTTGCATACTTTTAGGCGCACCAATAATTGAAAACAAAAAGGCGGGAAAACGCCTTTATCATTTACGCTACATTCCAATGAAAACCAATGAAAAATCTCGCAAAAACATAAACGCCCACACTAATTGAGCGCTCATTGTATCACCACAATTTTCGGCGCGCCTAAAATTCGGCTATACTATTTGAAGTTTCATGTAACTAAACGACCCAGTTAACGAATTTAAGTGAATGTTAATGTTGCACGGGTTATTTAGCTAAAATTGAATGCGTAGCAATGTTTTTGAGGGCGTTTGGGGTTGGTCAGCCAAAATCTAACCAAACTAAGTTCCAACATACCACACCACATCAACTTTAGCTAATTAATATTATCACTTCGCATGCATCATATGGCAATTGTTATCGATAAATTTTATTACGACACAGCAGACCATAATAACAACAGAAGTAAAAGCAACAACAGCCATAGTAATAATAACAATGTCAATAGATTTCATGAAACTTCTGCCACATTCAGTATTTTTAGTATATTTTTAGGCGCTTGGCGCTCTCATTCGCGTGAATTTTGTTTTTCGGCGTACTATTTAATTTACGAGACAAATGTTAATAACGGTCATGCACACAATGGGCACGTACGTTTATGGTAGACATGATGTGGACATTTTGCGCTGATAGCTGAGTGCAGAGATAAAATAAATTTGTGAAATCACGTGTAGGTGGGTATGTGAAAATGTAGCTGAATAGGTACAAATGCACAGTCGAATTGAATGGAGCAGGTCGAAGCTGTTGTCAGTAGTTGACATATTGCTTGGATACAAATAAATCAAGCTCACTGGTAGGCATAGGTGAGTTATTTTGCGTTAGAAAGGCGGGGAGAAAGCTATGAAAAAATGCGCCTGAAAGTATGCTAAAATCGGAAATAAAATGAAACGCCTAAATTCATAGCAATAGTGGTGTCTTAAATATAAAGTTAATTAAATTAATTTCTATTCTGAAATCAATACTTTTTTGTTGTAACAGACTCTCTAAACGCCTGTCGGAAAAACAACAAAACAAAATAAAAAATCCTTAAAGTAGATTAAAAAATACTTTATTACTTTATTACAGGGGCGTTGTAAAATGCAGGTAGAGAAGTATGAGTTTGTGCTGGTATTCAAGGCTGATTTGGTCTACTTTATTTGAGATAAGTTGATTCTCTGCAATATTGGTAGCTTTTAGGGCCTCTCGCTACCTCGTAGGTTTCAGCTCTTTTCTTTTTTTACACTGTTTCGAAGACCCATGCTAGGCAGGGCAATAATATTCTATTCCTCCTTTTCATAAGCGAGGGAGGGTAACCAATAAAGAATTGTATATATTACTAGCTAGCCTGAATAAGGCGGAGATCAATGAGACTTTCTAAATTATTAAATAGTTTTGAAAGGAATTGCGTATGCAGTCCAACTGTAGCACGCAGCCACCGAGCAGAACCACTTCTTCCCTACCTTTCACAGCAAAGCCGCACGTCGAAGTGCCAGGTCATTCAATATTCATGAAGTGGTGGGGTCGGATATGGGACAGCGTCCAGAAGTCGTCTTGAGTACAGCAGTATGACTAGCTCATAGACAGTCCGATTTAGGGATAGAAACTCAATATTGCTGTTAAGTTCAGATCTAAATTAGATTTTCAAAACAAAGGCTAGCAGAATTGGAGTCCAAAACTTTTGACTATGACTTCAATAGCTCGCCCTGAAGAAAAGTTAAGTCCAATGGTACTCTAAGAAGCTCTGAGAAGAGAGATATTTTGATAAATATAAGGAAAAAATATCATTCTAAAAAGCGACAAAATATCGCGAGCCTTGAACGCAGGACAACTCGAAATAAACTTAACATGCTAAGCTCCTTAAAGATGTTCATACGCTACCTTCCACAAACACACTGCAACTGTAGTCTCCCGTTGCAACGCATATCAAATTTTCTCTGTACGAAATGATATGCAGTGTTTATCGCTAATAGCGAAAAAGTCGGCGGCTATGGGCGAAAGAAAAAGTAAAACAAAAGTGTATGTGGAGTAAGGTCAGCGATACGCATCCATATCTTTACTGCTGCTGACATCAGCATTACAAAAACATTTAAGAATATAAAACAAGCATCTGAGTAAGAACTACAAGCGCAGATAATGGGTACTAATATATGTATGTGTGACTATATATGATTACGCTTCCCTGAATATTACAGCTGCCCGTTAATGATGAGAAAAGAGAGTGTGTGTGCGACCCCGCGTAACCTGTCTGCTCTTGTTGATAGCAGGAATGACAGCTTAAGAGCAACAACAACAATCACACTTAAAATATCGCACAAAACAACAACAAGAACAAGAGCAATTTAATGCAAGCGCAGCAACAGCTGTTTACCCCAAGCATTTCCGGCACTCGCTGCCGCACTGTGGGATGTCTTCGAGTAGCTTGAAGCAAAAAAAAGTAGAAATTGAACGCATCCTAACAGAAATAGTTTTAAAGCGAAAATATTTGCCAAATTCCGAATTTGGTTAAAAATTTTAAAAATTTGTTTCTATGCATACAATGTTTTTGAAAAATACCTATATTTCTGTTTTAAATAAAAAAAAAATTTATTGTACTTGATAATTCTTTTTTTTATAGTTGCTTAATTAGAATAAGTGAAAAGTCTGAAATTTTTATGCACATATTTAAGCTATTTTTTTTAATTTCAAAAGAAAGAAAAACTTTTTAAAAAGTTTTTTCGGACATTTTCGAAAAAACAAGGTGTAAATTCCAAAAAAAAAAATCTTCAAGACTTTTTTTAAATTCCCAAAAAAATTCTTCATGCAAACATATTATTTCAAAAATTTTCTTTTTTTAAAGTCCTAGGTTAAAATCGCTAATTGCAAAAAAATTCTTAAAAATTTTTTTTTTTAGTAATTTCCCAAAAAAAACTTCACAAATTTTTTTTTAAATTCCCAAAAACATTTTTTTCAACATTTTACGACATTTTTTAGTGGCGCACTTTCATGCCTTTAAGTACAAAAATTCACATTCTTAAAAAGTCCAAAAATTGAATTCCCCAACCCCTTTTTTCAAATTTCCAAAACACCTTTTCAAAATTATTTCGCCTGTGCACTTTTTTGTGCAATATGTGAATCGCTAATTAAAAAAAGTTTTTCAAATCTTTTTTCATAGTTAAAAAGAAACCAAATTTTCGAAACGTTTTTAAAACTTTTTCGAAATATTACGTCTGTGCACTTTAATAGTTCATGACTATTCAGTGCAACAAACTGCAAGGTGGAAATCACTAATTCACAAAGAAAAATTAGTCAAAATTTTTTGAAATATTTAAAAAAAAAAATTTTTCAACAATTTCCTAAAATTTCTTTGAAAACTTTTATCCAAAATTTCCAACAAACTTTAAAAAATTGTTTTTCAAAAATTTAAAAACTCATTTTTGAAAATTTTAAATTTTTCGCTTTGAAATTTTTTTTTGCCGATTTTCAAAACTTTTTTCTTAAATTTCCAAAAAAAAACTTTTACAAACTTTTTTAAAAAACTTAAAAACTGATTTTTAGAAATTTAAAATTTTTCGCCTTGAGATTTTTTAACAGATTTTCAAAGATTTTTCTAAAATTTCCAAAAAAAAACGTTTAGAAACTTTTTTTTTAATATAAAAATAAATTTTTGAAAATTTAAAATTTTGCGCCTTGATTTTTTTACCAGATTTTTAAACTTTTTTTTTGCTACTATGCAATATATCAACCCTGCCAACCCTCAGTTTGTAAAAATCTGGGTAAAAATAAGGCTAATTTTGTTCGTAGAGGTTTACTTTTTAACGAAATGCACATACTGCATACTTTTAGGCATTGTGGTATTCAGGAGAAAAAGTGTGAGAAAGTTTCCGGATCCGAGCTAAAAATTACGGAAAGAAGTTAGCCATGGTTGGTAGGGAATATACGAGTATTGTACGTTTGCGCCGAAAATGAAAATTAAAGAACACATTAAAAAGTGTTGCATACTTCAAGGCGTCAAATTTTTCTTTTTTAAATACTATAGTCCTGCAAATACTTTATACACAACTTTCGCCTATTACCACACCTAGTAAATTTTCTAGAGCATATTTTCATAGAGCATTTTAATCTTTTAACGAACAGTTAGTTTGGATTTTGCTACCAGTTTTTGTTTAAACTAACCCACAATGCGCCGTTGGCTGCGCTCTTGATTGTTTCAGTTGCATACAAAATTGTTGCTGTTGGTGCCATTTTCATATAATATTCATGTGCATCATTAACAGCAACAACAAATATACTTGCATATAGCGCGGCTGAAAGAAAAAAGTATATATTAAGTACTTGCCGGCTTGAAGTAACACAAAATGTTTGCATATGCACAGGCGCGCTGTCGTGGTTTGTGCGATAGTGGCGTATGATAATGCAAGATTGGTGTTGTTTAAATTATTGTTGATAGCAGCGACTGCAGGTACAACTTGCATCATATAAATGCTATAAAATTAGCGATAAAACCATATATGTATATCACACATCTTAGTTCATTGCCTGGCTATGCACTGTCATCATTTCAAGCGCACAACACATATTCATTTAACATTATTGTTGTGTTAAAGCAAATATTTTGTGAAGGGTGCTCTAGCTTACCTTTATCAGAAAGTACAGCGTGTATGTTTGTGCTGTCAACTTGCCGTGTACATATTTGCTCACAGGCCCCCTAAATGTATGCTTTAAATTTGTTTAAGCAAACATTTTGATATGTTTAAGGTCAGACAAGGAGGCATAGCTTGATAGCTTGGACAGCAAGTAAACACATATTTTGATAATTCTCAGAATCTATTTATAGGATTTAAGGTAAGGTTCTTTTCAGAAATATTGGAAGATATTTCTCAAAAAAAAAAAAAAAAAACAGAAATTCTTTTGAAATTTGTGGTAATTTAAGAAGTATTCGTTTTAACCAGAGCCTGCAACTTAATCCGTAGACTTTTTGCCCTAATTTCCAACACGCTTCAAGCATAAAAAGAGCTCTTCTAGAAAATTTTTTTCAAGCCCAACCACAACTTCGGAGTTACTAAAAAATCACCACTCTTCTACCCTATGAAGCGAAAAATCGCATGCAAGGATGACTCGAGGTTACCTGTAATATCGAGTATGAAAAAGAAGATAGGAGATAGAATAGGTAGTACAGAAGCAATGCTTCCAAGCCTGAATATTACATTGCAGTTATTACTTATTTATTCCCCTTAAACCCCATCAGGCGACAAGGGCATCCAGGACAGACTTGAGGCTGTATGAAAAAGAAGGGAGGAATCTGCATAAATTGGTATGTTTGGGCAATGCAGATGCAGTGCTTTCACGCCCAACGACACACTTTCAATTACCTCAAAAAGCATCCCTTTTCTACCCTATAACGCGAAAAAGGCATGCGAGAGAGAGTAAGTAAGAAGGGAATATCTGTAGTTTGATTTTTTTTGGGTAATACAGAGTTAATGCATACGATCTCAAAGAGAACCTTGGAGTTACTTCAAAAATCATCCCCTCTCTACCCTATTAAGCGAAAAAGTTACAGTGGAGAGACTTAAGGCTACCATTAATATCGTGTATTGAAAATAAGGGAGGAATCTCTATCACATGGGCCATTTAGCCGGACAGAGGCAGTTCCCATCGCACCAAAAGTCTTGTCGTTACGACAAAAATCATCTCTTCTGTACCGTATAAAGCGAAAATAGGCAATTACTCAGGGCTTGAAATATCCAGTATGATAGTTTAGTAGACAATGCATCGAATCAACCTTATATAAGAGCGATTCCAGTAGAGGCAAAAACTTATCAATTTCCATAAATTTTCTCAATTTATTCAAACGAGTATCTTAAACGAATTACTTGCCAATGTGTTTGTATGTAATTATACCCCGAAGTCTAGCGAAAAATGTGAAGCTTCTGGCATTTCTTTTCAATAAAATTAATTGTTTTTCTCTTTGTAATAATTACCACAAAACGCCTTTTTAAAATATTATTCCCATACAAGGATAGCTCATTAAAACTTGCTTCGGTGAATGGTAAATAAATTGCCCGAGTTTATATTAAAGCGCTGGTGGCCAATTTCGCTGATAACATAAATACATGCGCGCCTGTACATGCATACATACCTAGTATATACGACCACATATGACTGCATAAGTAATTACTTGTATTTAAATTTATATCGCTTCATTCACAAGCTCACGCAGATATCCACACAAACGTCAAGTGTCGTTGAATGCCTGAGACATATAATTGCTTTTATAAGTATTCCGTACCATATGTCAACGCAATTAACAACAATAAATATACAATTAACGATAAATTGCAAAATGGACAGAGACTTAGTGGCCACGAAATTGTAGCAAAGCAGGCCAGAGGACATGAGCAAGATATATTGTGTAGACGGGATTCAGAAAATCAATGAAAAACTAATAGAATTTGTATGATATACATATATATATAGGGAGAACGTGATAGTATTTAAAATTAGCTGTTTTGGTTAGTTAAAAAATAAAAATATAAAAATTAAAAATTCAATTTTCAGAGACAAAAAAGTCACATGTTGTCAAAACTGACATGGTGATATGGTGACATCACATCAAATTGCATGTACTGCTGATCGCGAGAGAATTCAAGTTTCAGCACTTGCAATAATGTGCAATACATTCCAACAAGCAATGTTGGCGAGTTTAGCAAGCCTCTCTGCATTTCATAGACAAGTTCGCGTCATGTCTTATGTGTTAACATCAAACAAGTGATATACTATCTTATGATAATATATTGACACATTTTTCATGTGATGTGCAATATCAAATTGTCTGAATTTTATCGCAGCTCACTATTGAAAAGTAATCACACCGCCTTTACTTGTTTGGATCAATAAATCAACTAAAATTCAATGACGTGATATGATATCATGCGAATTTATCACATCCACATTTTCTGTATATTTTATACTTGGTATAGTTAAAATAAATTTTTGTTGTCAGGCGATGATTGCTGTAGTCGTATAGCTAAAATCTAAAAATCTCATTCTCCATTGCAAATTTGTGTAGATAAATCATCTGATGCTCGATCACTTAACGTCATGAAATAAGCTGTGATTGAGTCTCTCGCAATTTTCAACAAGTGATATACCTCGTATGATGCTATGTGGGGTAGTGTATCTTGGGATAACTTGCAATATGAATTTGAGCTGATTTTTTCATGTTCCCGAGCCCTTAATTTTTGTTCATCGAAGTTGTGATGTTTTAATACATGATATGATATGATGTGCTTACTTTTTTTTTTTTTATAGCTTTTCCGCAGACCACTTTTGCTAAACGATTTTTATACCGTATTTAGGTGATTCTATATAAAAATGATCTCTAAAATTATATCACGCTACCTAAGCTTTTATAGTTCAATCGGTATTCTATCACATGGTGTTATATCACGCAATTTCTAACCAAGTGACTTGCTAACGCATGTTCTCACAATAAGCGAATATTTCGATTGAAAATGTGAGTGCGAACTTTTAATGATTTGAATACATACAATCATTAAATTTTCCGCACACTTTATAAATTTATATGAGACACACACCTATAATGTTCTATCAGATGATATCTTACCATGCGATTATGTCACATTCCAAGTACAGGTACTGCTGAAGATCGTTTTTTAAGAAAATTATTAAATTTGGATCTTTAATTTTTCTACCAAAATTAATTTTAAACTAAATTTAAATGAATAGTCTAGATTTAAGTGTTCGAAATAACAAATAAATTAAAATCATAGCTGTGACGCCTAAAAGTAGGCAAAATAGGATTATTGTAAAAAATGTTTCTGAGCCACGCCTGAAAGTAGGCAATTATAGTTTTAGCTTGATTCTACTATGGATTGGTTTTCATTGATCACAGTTAAAGGTATTGAGAATTGTTACCTTTTGTTAGAGACGCCTAAAAGCAGGCAATAATTAAAAGTGTGTCATCTTTTTATCAATAACTGGGTATGCTTTGTTTTGCAGTATCTGCACAATTTGTATTCTCATATAATCTTAATATCTTTTAATATTCAACTACTAAGCTCTCAGCCAACAACCTTTTTACAGCACATTCACGTTGCATCCAACTACATTAGGCTCATTGACATTCCTTTTTCTTCTTGTACCTTTCAGCAACCTTGTCAAAAGCTTTAGTCGTGCCATCTTACTTACCACTCTACCAACGTCACAATGCTCACTCTTGTGTTTGAATCTTTATTTGACAATCACAAAGTGTGACAACGTTTTATTAACATGTATGTAACGAAGAGTAGAATACAAAAAAATTTTAGCATACAAGCAGGCGCATCACACAAAGCTCCCCTACCCTCTCGCCAAATGTACATTTAGTATATTCTAGTCAGCTCGAAGAAACCCGTTTTAAACACGCACAAATTCACATGCTGACAAACCTTAAATACTTTTTTTTGTTGAAAGAAATGCTCACATATTTTTATTTTAAGCTAAACACGTATGCATGTATGTGTGCTCTAGATACACCTACATGCACAACTACACACTTGAAAGCAACGCTCGGAAGTACCTGTCGACGCTTATCTTTATGCGTTTCCGCTTTCTTCAAAAGTCATTGACATGCTGCCACTATGCCGTCGTTATGGTGAAAACAACACAGAGCAACGCTAAGAGAACATAAATAAATTGCATACTTTCAGGAGGGCAAGCAGGTGTCAAAAGCGCTAAATAGAAGTAGGGCGCGAGTAAGCAGAAAACATACAACCAAAGAAAACAAAGCAAAACAAAAAGGCGAGAGATAAAATTTGAAAAAATAATGAACTACGCTTGAAAAGAGATATCTACTTCATCTTATCGCGTAGCATACTTTTGGGCGCGTTTGTGTTGATCATAGGTAGCTGTATATGTGGCGCTTCAGTGTATTATCATCTAAGTAATAAGTCGCCTTTGTGGCTGTTTTAGTAAAGTAATACACACTGGGGGGGGGAATTACAAATTGTTGGAAATCACAAGTGTGCTTTTAGGCGCAGCGAAAGGTAGACAAATTCATTATAATGTGAAATATCAGAAAAGGCAGAGAAATATGTTCAAGCAAAGTTTTTTTGAAGAGAAGTACAAAGAAATAATGACTGCAATAGCAAAAAGTTGACGTAACTTTTTTTCAAACCATACTTTTAGGCGCAAAAAACTGTTGACTCACATATTTAAACTGAATTAGCTATGCATTTTTAAAGTAAAGTTACCACACGCTAAACACAAAATTCCAAGTAATGGAAAACCAACAAACTAACCAATTTAGTAAGTTAATAACATTTAGATAAGGCACATATGCGCCTGAAAGTGTGCTATTACTTTTTACGAGCTGACGCTTTACAGCCAGTCTCTAAAGTGGGCAATGTGACATATATGAAATTAGTTAGCAGCGCTGTGGGACGATTATATAACAAAGTAAAGAGAAATATTGCAAGGGAAGAAAAAAAAAATATTTACACAAAATTAAAATGAAAAAAGGAAGTTAATAAAACCACAGTCAATGGTTAAGGTTTTGAGTTATAGCTATGAATTTTTGTACAGAAAAAACAGTTTAGTTTAAAATTTAAATGAAGAACAAAAATTAATAAAAACACGACTGCATAACATTAAGTTTTGACTTAAATATATATATATTTAAAGCAAAAAAGGTCTTTGGTTTAAATAATCCACCCAAAAGCAAAAATTTCGTAGTTTACGCCTAAAAGTATACAATAAAAAATTAAAATATGTGTACATCAATAAAAAACATTTTCGTCACTCTTATTCAAAATAACTGCAACTATTACGATACACTGTCTACTTGTCAATATTAGCAACTAGCGCACCTCAACGCCTAAATGCATGCTTTGTTTACTTGTTTATTTTAGACAAACAGCACGTACGCTTTAATTAATACAATACAGAGACGCACATGCACATTTTGTTAAACAAGTAAGCAATTATTAATAATACATAATACAATGATAAACAAATAGGTACACAACAGAAAACGTAAACAAAAACAAAAGGGCCTAAATGTATGCAACGCTATTTGCTTTTGTGCATTTCGCATGAGTATAATTGTGGGAAAGCATACTAATCGTTATTGATTGATTTGTTGTCATTGCATAAAATGCCACGTGTGCATGTATTTGGGTGTGTGTGTGTTCATGTGTGCTTATGCCAACCAATGACAGGTGATTTAGCAAACGTTGCATATTTTCGGGCTTCTGAAATATTAAACAGTTTAATTAGTAGATAATGTGCTGATTGGTGAAAGAGAATTTTAGATTAATAGGGATGTAAATGAAAAGGAATATTTTAGCTATTACATTGTTTGACGCAAAGAAATTTTGGATTTAAATGAAAACGCAGTGCATACAATTAGGCGTCATGAGTTGAGTGATAAAGTGATTTCGACTTGCTTAATGGTACAAAGTATATTTGATTTGCTCAATGGTATATATTATTTGTTTATGATTTACGGAACTCAACAAAGAAAAGTTAATTGTATAAATGAATGCGAAGTTAGGTTGATTAAATATTCATAGCGCCATAAAGTATGCAATATAACAAAGAAATAACTTTTTTTTTTTTGAAGCAAAGTTGAAAATTGGTTGATGGTTTGATAAAAAGGGGTGACCAAACCTATTTTAGCACAAACTAAACCAGCACAATTTTGTCAAAGTATATGCAACCCCAGAAACCTTACACGAAGTTTAAGGGGTACACTCCGGTAATAGGCCCTTTTGGTAGTGGCCCCACTGCAGAAGGATAGTAGATTTAGGCTGCTCTTATTAATTTCAAATTTTTTTTTTTTATATATTGAAAACTCTGTTTCTATCAGAAAGTACAAAAAATTATAAATTTCCAAAAAAGTATTCACCAGTAAAATATGCGCCTAAAATTAGGCAGCGCTGAAAATGAATGAAAATCACAAAGTTCTCCTAATCATAGATAAAAACGTGTAACTGTTTTTCTTTAAGACTTCAGATGCCTGCAGATCTTTTAGAAATGTTTTTATAAAATTTAAGACAAAAAAATGTTTAATTATCGGTATTGAATGTGCGATATTATACAAGTCGAACTGTTTATGAAATTAGATTTCCTTTTTACTTAAATTCGAGCTGTCGTTTATTCGCCTGAAATCCCCCGTCAACTACACACTTCAGTACATTTATTTGCTTCTTTATTTAATTAATACGACTTCGTTTACAATAATTCGCTGAAACTTTTAAACTGGACTTATATAAATGGATTGGAACAACGTGCGCCAATAAGTATGCAATGAAAATAAGAGAACATTAACAAGAATTTCAATGGTTAAGGTGGGGAAAAAGTCGCACAGCGTGCAAGTTAGAGATGAAATATGTTGCGCTAATTTGTTGAATAAAATAAATTGTGGATAGTTGACGGGGGGCAAGGAAAGATGGAAACTGTGTAGTGGGGGGCATGGTAATGTAATTGAGTATACGGTTTCGTCAAATATTTTTTAAGTTGCAATTACTGTTTATATTGAGGCTCACATTACCATTATAATGACAATTATAGTTAGCATTACAGTTACAATTAATATTACTATTACCATTACTATTACTATTATCATTTTCCAAACTACTGTACTACCATTACCAATAACTATTCTATTTATTATTATAATTGCCAATTTTCACTTTAATTGCTCTTAAAAATACTTAATGTACTACTATCCAATTATTTTTACCATTCCTACTATAATTGCCCCTAACATGTTCTCCATTACCATCCGTCAATCTCATCACCATTCTCAGCATTATTATTATTACCATTACCATTACCAATTACAATTTTATTTATGATTTATTATTTTCAATGCCATTTTTTCACTGTTCCCATTATCGTTGTCTTTATCATAATTACCATTACCACCCGCTATTCATATTACCAACACCAAAATGACTACCATTAACAATCACCAATTATTATTTTACATTCCGATAGGTAATCACATTATTTTTAGCATTCCCATTAACATTATCGTGATCATAATCACAATTACCATCCATCATTTTCATCACCAGCACAATTATCATTACCATTACCAAACATCAATTATTATTTTATTTTCCTTTACCACACAACAATGGAAAAAAGGTGTCTCACAAATTACTGCTACTGCTAGTAAAGAATCTATTAAAAAGTCATGGAATTAGTGTAATTATAATCGTAACAATTACCATTACCTAAAATCACACAGGGATAATAATAATAATAATAATAATTCCCAACGGATTACCCACCATATCCCGCCCGACCGGCGCGAGGGGCGCATCCGCATAAGCGCGGATTATTCGTTCGTGCCGAGTCGTTGAAAGGCTTTGGTTTGTTAATCGTCGAGATCTAAAACTGCTCAGCTACAGAGAAACCTCATCAGCTAAGTAAAGTAGATATAGGATAGATTATACATTAGGAAATAACTAGTTAACAGAATAAAAGTATTGTTAGAAGTTATTATAGAAGTTAAAGAATAAGAAACAATTAGTAGCTATGAATTTAGGATAGAAAGAATTGATTTTTTTATGCTGAAAAGCGAGTCTGAAATATCAAATCTACCAGAAAGAGAGTTATAATCTTGACACAAACAGCGAAAAGGCTCATTTAATTGAAAATTGGTTCGGCACTGTTTTAAGACTAGAGGTTTAAAATGCCTTGAAGGACGAGACGGTACATTGAAGTTCACTTCACTTAGAAGAAATGGGCTGGATAGTGAACCATTTAGCAATTTAATCATAAAAATAATTCCAAGCATTTCCCTCCGACTAGAAAGTGTGTGCAGATTAATGAGTTTTAAACGATTCGTATTGGGTGGCAGATTGTACAAGGGATCCCAATGAAAATCTCTTAAGGCAAATAGTAAAAATTGTTTTTGAACTGATTCAAGGCGATCTACATGAACCTGGTAACGCGGGTTCCAAATTATAGAACCGTATTCAAGTATCGGTCTGACTAATGTAGTGAAGAGGGCTTTAGTTACATAAGGGTCGCTAAATTCTTTAGACCATCGTTGAACGAATGCTAGGACACCTCTAGCCTTATTGACTGTTGTGTTAATATGGCGGTTGAAACTGAGTTTATAGTCCATAGCAACCCCCGGTCAACAAAATCATACACTTGCTCAAGACTATAATTTTTAATTGTATAGGAAGTTAAGTGGCATATAATTTAAATCGCACCAAGTAACAAGTGTATCTAGATCTGATTGTAGCTTATTTCTATCTTCAAAAGACGCGAATGACATGAAAAGCTTTACGTCGTCGGCATACATTAACATTTTTGAAGATTTGATTATTGTAGAAATATCATTTATAAACAACAAGAACAGAATCGGGCCAAGATGGCTTCCTTGAGGAACCCCCGAAGTGACATAAATGACATCGGATACTAAATTTTTAAACATTACTCTTTGTGTCCTGTCACTAAGGTAAGAAGAGATCCAGCGATTGAGACCCGGCTGGAAGCCCAACTGATCGAGTTTATGAATAAGTAATGAGTGACACACTTTGTCAAAAGCTTTGCTGAAATCCGTATAAATAACGTCGGTTTGCAGATTTTTTCTAAAGCCATTTGAGACATGACTGGTAAACTCAAGTAAATTCGTAACTGTGGACTTTCCCTTGCTGAACCCGTGTTGGCAGTCAGCTATTAAAGTAGAGATCGGACCCGTAAGTTGATTTGTAACAATAGCTTCAAACAATTTTGGGATGGCAGAATGCTTTGCGATGCCACGATAGCTCTCTATAGAAGACCTACTCCCGCTTTTATGCAGCGGTAGAAGAAACGATTCTTTCCACGCAGTTGGAAAAACACCACACTTTAGTGATAGATTGAACAAATTGGTAAGGGGTTGGTAAATATGGTTCGCGCACTTTTTCAAGAAACATGTAGGAATCCTATCAGGACCATATTTAAAAGATTCTTTTAAGGTTTTAAGGTAAATTAGAACATCTTTGGCGCATATAATTGGTGAATTAATTGAATTTGTCCCGTGTAGCTTATAGGGATAGTTTTGAAAGTTTGAATTGGTGACAGCAGAGTAGTTAGAAGTGAAAAATTGAGCAAAAAAATTTGCGATACATTGATTATCGCTAGATATAATGTCTTGATATTTCATGGCTGAGGGAAACCCTGATACTTTACGTTTAGAATTTACGAAACCATAAAATGACTTAGGATTGAGAATAATGTCTCTTTTCGTTTTAGAGATATAAGCTTTATAGCACTTTTTATTTAAATCTATGTACTTCTGACGTAGAATGGAATACAGTAGGTAATGTTTATTTAATCCGGATTTCTTATATACATTAAATGATCGCGTTTTCCTATTTTTAAGAGCCTTAAGCTCTTTAGTAAACCAAGCTTGCGTAGGATGATCATAAGTTACTTTACGTTTAGGAATACACTTCTCAAATAGGCAGTAAATAGTTTGATTGAAATGTGAGACGTTTAGATCGATATCACAACCAAATTCAGGCCAAGTTAATTTAGACAGTTCTTCATTTAATTTCTTGTAGTTTGCTTTGGAAAAGTTATAATCAAAGCTACTACATGAGTAGCATTGAGTGCCTTGGCCATTACTTATGGTTTCGTAGACTATTTCCATAGAAGGGTGGTAAAGGTCTTCTGGTAAAACCACCGGATCACAACGATTTACAGAAAATTGGTTTATATCATTAACATACACTAAATCTAAGACTTTCCCAAACTTGTTAGCGGTAACATTTATTTGATTAAGGCAAAGATCGGAAATTCCATCTAAAAAGTCATTGAACCCCAGTTTGGACGGATTTGGAATAATGTTACCATCAGATATGTTCCACGATATATGAGGTAAGTTAAAATCACCCAAAACAATAATTGAATCTGAAGCTTTAGTCATAAGGTTAACAGTTTTGAGCAGAGAGACAGCAGATGTAGCAAACATATAAGTACATAGAGACGTTGTCTAGTTGAAGGCGGATGCATTTGAACTCAATGAAATCGATGTTAGGAATATTAACCTCTTCTGAAGGGATGGAGGAATGAACGGCAAGTAGAACACCACCCCCGACTCTGTTCAAGCGATCATTTCTATATACTTGATATTCACTACATAAAAACTCTGAATTGAAAACATGAGGTTTTAGCCAAGTTTCGGTAAAAGCAATTACGTTATAATTACAATGAAAAGATTTCAAAAAGAGATCAGTTAATTTGGTATTTAGACCTCTGACATTTTGATAAAAGATATTCACGGATTTAGTGCTCAGTTTTTTGACTCAACGTTATTACGAGAAATTTTCGCTACATTTTGAACATTCCTATTTGGTCTGTATTCAAACTCCCGCACAAGAGCCCCGGGAGGCCAAAAAGAGCTGTCCAAAAGAGTATCGAAATCTTTCCCAGATACATCAATCTTAAACGAAGACATACTTCTTTGATATGTGAAATTAAATTTTCTAACAGTTACGCTTTGATCTTTAACTTTAGAAGAAATATGGTACAACAAATCATCCTCGGTAGTGTCTGGATGGAACCTAGACACAAAAATAGATTTTTTGCGAGGAACCACAACCAGCTTACCAACGATTGGTTCATACTCCATTGCAATAGTTGGAATTTCCTGGTTTTTCCTAGTGGACATTTTTGAAGGGGCGTTCTTCGACGTTGCTCGGACAACCGTACTAGGAATTGGAGAAGCCAAATCTATAAGTTCAAGGGGTTGAGGCAAGTTCGGGACTGTTGAGGTAGTAGGCCGATCATCCGTACGCCTGCGCTTGTTTTCGCGATTATCAGGGCATTCCAAATGAGGCGAATTCTCCAAAGTTTCCATTAAGTAGTTACCATTACCATTATTAATAATAAAAATGACTGCTCCCAGTTTAATAAAGAAGCTATTAAAACCTCATGGAATCGGTGTAATTATAATCGTACACCTTACCATTACTAAAAATCAAACAGTGATAGGCATTAACTAATTACCATTACCATTATTATGAACATTATTTTGTGGGATGACTAACTCTTTCATAATAATAAATATTTCCTGCATTATGTGTATTATTCTAACTCCCATTACCATTGCAATTCATTACAGCTTTCCAACTCATATTTAAATTTGCATTCCCGTTATTGCATTACTCTTACATTTTAAGACTAATTAAAAATTTAAAGTTAAATAATAACTTAAGAAATAAAATCATTCTCAGCAGATTTCCCCTAAAAACGAGTCATAATTTGAACGCTCTCACAAAACTTTGCTTCAAACTTATTTTCCAACTACTTAAATTTCCATTCTAGTCCCAGTTGTAATGTCAATTAAACGCGCAATAGTGCTTCTGCTTATCTGCAGCCTCAACTCCTCCCAAAGCAGTGCAGTTCAATACTCACCAAACAACTATTGCTCTTCACTTGGCTTAATTTGACTCTCTAGCGCATAAGAATGTCAGCATTTTTGTAATAGAAGGACAACGCTTTGTGTCCTCAACAAGAACCAAAAACTTTTTAAGTGTCTTCACCAACACGCTGTGCGAAAAAGTTCCACTACAACAAGACAGAGAACACAGCATGAACTCGAAAACTTTCGAAGATGTCCGACAAGACACTGACGTGCTTCAACATACTTCAGTGCACAGGAACTGTGTTGTGGTGGTGGAGTGAGGCTACTGGGGCGTAGCAAAGGTGGTAAAGCATAGTATCACCGCAGGACACTTGCACAAATTTTGCTGCTACGAGCGCTATGCTGCTGAGCAAGTCAATAAACTTTTCAGGATATATGAAGGTGACTTGGGAAATGTGTTCGAATGTCCTAGTGCGCGAATTCTATTTATTTGTAGATATGATAGATTTTGTTTTCTATTTCCTCTATTTTGTGTAGTAAAGTGGAAGAATTTAGTTAAGTGGTGGTAGCTTGGGCGTGTAGTGCGCTTGTGAAAGATGTATGAAGTTAGTAAATTTGAGCAGCGGAAAATAAAATTGAAATCAATAATTTACCCAACTTGGTGTTTAAACGGCTTTAAATGGCAGACAAATAAGTTCTACAATAAGTTAAGCTTAATTCAAATACAACAACATTTAGAAAAATTACAGCAATTGATTGAAATACTCTTATGAAAGTCATACAACAGCTCACCTCGAACTGAGTTTTTTTTGTAACCAATTAGCACATTTCCAGCGGCCTTACTACTAAAATTTCCTCACAAAGTTTTAACCAAAATGTTATAAAAATAAAATTTTCATTACTTGTTTTTACAACATCATAACTATTACCATTACGATTTCCACTATTATTTCCAAAATTATTATTACTATTACCTATTTAAGGTATCAATGCCATTACAAATATTATCATAGTGACGTTATTATTACATGATCCCACAAACTTCTAACCAAAATGTTCTAGTGTTTACAATACCACTATCATTACAAATAACATTACCATTTCCACTATTATTTCCACGATTATTATTTATATTACCTATTTAACGTATCAATGCATGTTCTGGTGTTTCCTATACAATTATCATTACAATTACCATTATGTTTACCATTACCATTTCCACTTCTCCATTACGACGATAACAATTACCTTTATAATTATCACTATTACCTACTTTAACTAGCTTCAACATTACGGTTGTCATGCTTTTTGCGACTTTCATCATAATTGACATACTAACCATTCTAAATATCATTACCTGCACCCCGCTTTTAATTACCATTATCATTACCGTAAATGCTATCACAATAATGGTAAATTACTATCATTAGCAGTGATTGCTCACTTTTACTACCATTATTACAATTATGCAGTACAATTACCACTAACTTATTTACCATTACCAGCACTATTATTACCATTATTATTACTATACTTTTGCAGTCTCACTACAACTACTATTTACTATTATAATCATTACAACTAAAATTGTGTGGCATATAAACATTAAAGCAGCATTCATACAGTGCAACTTCCATTAAACCTACCTCATTACCATTACCATAACTTTTTCATTACCATTATGATTTTCCGAGTCATCACTATAGTCTCTACCATAACTTTTGAGTTTAAGGTCGACTTAAACTCGTTTGTATTAAAGTCAAAACTCCAGGCTACCCATTCTTTTAATAGCTTACTGGCTTATTTTCTCCTTATCGAAACGGCTTATAAGCATGTTTCACAGTTTTTGAGAATTTCGGAAAATCAATAAAAAATGTTTAGAATTTTTAGTTTAACTTCTTAAAATTGCAGTTATTTGAATTTTTTATCGTTTGCTAAAGCTTTTGGTTGCACAAAGCTCAAAAAATACTAGAAGCGAAACCCTTTTTTATTTTCTGAATTCTTGCCTACTTTAAGGGGCTGGTTATAGTAAGCACTATATAGTTTTTTAATTTTAAATATCCCAAATATCAGCTACCAAAAACAACGCTCTTGCCTTTAAATATTTTCTTATCTAATCTGCTTGGATTTGAAAAATTATCGCTACGTTCAAAGCGATCAAAGAAGGGATGCGCCTATAAATATACTACACATACTTTCAGGCGCATTTATTTGCCCTTTTGTTTGAATACTAAGATGGAAAGTAAATCTGTTTTTGACAACATAAAATACACAATTTTCTGTGCAACCCAAAGTAGCCTCCTGCGCTGCAGATATATATCGATTTTGAACTATGGAAAATTTGTATGCGCCTAAAAGTATACCCACAGGCAATGCAAAGCAGAAATACAACAAATACACAGCTTGTTGAAAACTCCATAAAATTGACAATTTGTGCAACTGTTTTCTTCTTTGCATACATTTCGACGCAAATATTTTGTGGGCGGGTGTTTCATACCTACTTAACAGCTATCGATTTGATTTTAAAGCCAGCGCATAGCTACCGCTTCCATTGCTATCAAAGATTGCTTGTTGTGCAAGTCAAAGCAGCAAAGTTGAACAATAAATTGACGGGAGTGTCGATATAAACAACGCATCTGGCATAGGCAAACAAAGTTTCTTGCCAAATTGGCAATTTTATCGTAGGTACTTACCTACACAACGACAAATTTCGTTCAAAAGGAAACGGCGGCGGAAGAAAGTCACCGTCTTTTGTCGTAACATGCCAGATATAAAAAAAAACATAAAATTTGATACATACCCGCAATAAAAGTAAAATCCGGTAAGCGAAGAGAAGAAAGAAATCAAATTTATGATTGTCATTTATTGATTTTCGTTTTGTTTCGGAAAAATAAGTGTGAAATTGTGCCATACTTTTAGGCGCATGCTAGAATATATAATTTTATTGCTCGCGACATTTGATATGACAATTCCTATCTGAAAAATGACAAGCGACATGTGTGTAATAAAAATTGGTTGGATAGGCATGCTTAGCGCTGAAAAAAGGAAACGTGAGCAAAAGACGCATTTGTTAGATATGCGCCGAAAAGTAGGTCGTAAATTTGTAATAGGCGTTATTGGCGCATATGAATCTGACACAAAACTCATAAATAAGATATATTTTTTTGTTCTGCTTTGCACCCAAAACGGTCTTTCTTATATAAGTGTAAGTGCGAAGAAATATGAAGGGCTCTAAAATTAATCGAAGCGCCTAAAAGCAAGCTATAAAAGGACGAAAATTATGGTGCTTCACCTTATATAGTCACATGTTGGTTCTATATGGAGTTAATAAGCGTTTTTATTTCTTCTTCTTCTTTAAATGGTCATCTAACCGCCTGGGCGATTTTGACCGTCCAACATAGCTCGCCAGTCGTTTCTTCGTTGCGCCAACTGGCGCCAATTGGAAACACCGCGGGATCGCAAATCGGTCTCCACTTGGTCCTTCCATCGGAGTGGTGGTCTCCCTCTTCCTCTGCTTCCACCGGCGGGTGCCGATAAGAATACCTTCTGGGCTGGAGCATCTTCGCTCATTCGCACTACGTGGCCTAGCCAGCGAAGCCGCTGTGTTTTCATTCGCTGAACTATGTCGGCGTCTGCGTAAAGTTCATACAGCTCATCATTAAATCTTCTTCGGTACTCGCCGTCGCCAACGCGTAGAGGTCCACAAATCTTTCGAAGAACCTTTCTCTCGAATACTCCCAGAGCCGCCTCATCAGATGTTGTTAGTGTCCACGCTTCTGCACCATATAGCAGGACGGGTGCGATGAGTGACTTGTAGAGTGTTATTTTCGTTCGTCGAGAGAGGACTTTACTTTTCAATTGCCTACTCAGTCCGAAGTAGCATTTGTTTGCAAGAGTGATTCTTCGTCGGATTTCTAGGCTAATATTATTGTTGGTATTAATGCTGGTTCCCAGGTAAACGAAGTCCTTTACTATTTCGAAATTATTGCTGCCAACAGCGGCTTGGTTGCCAAGGCGCGAATGCGCTGACTCTTTGCATGATGACAGAAGGTACTTCGTTTTGCCCTCGTTCACCACCAATCCCATTTTCCCCGCTTCTTTTTCTAATTTGGAGTAAGCAGAAGTTACGGCGCGGTTGTTAAGGCCAATGATATCAATATCGTCAGCATATGCCAACAGTTGGACGCTTTTATAAAATATTGTTCCAGCGCGGTTAAGTTCTGCAGCTTGTATTATTTTCTCCAGCATTAAATTAAAGAAATCGCACGATAGGGGGTCACCCTGTCTGAAACCTCGTTTAGTTTCGAACGGCTCGGAGAGGTACTTCCCAATTCTGACCGAGCTGGCGGTGTTGCTCAAGGTCATTTTGCATAGCCGTATAAGTTTTTCGGGGAAACCAAATTCAGACATAGCGGCATATAGGCAGCTCCTTTTCGTGCTATCGAAAGCGGCTTTAAAATCAACAAAGAGATGATGCGTGTCGATTCTTTTTTCACGGGTTTTTTCCAAGATTTGGCGTATTGTAAAAATCTGGTCGATGGTAGATTTACCAGGTCTGAAGCCACACTGATAAGGTCCAATCAGTCTGTTCACATCAGGTTTCAGTCTTTCGCACAATACGCTTGATAGGACCTTATATGCGATATTCAAAAGGCTGATTCCGCGATAGTTGGCGCAGTTTGAAGGATCGCCCTTCTTGTGGATTGGGCAGAGAACACTTAGATTCCAATCTTCAGGCATGCATTCATCCGACCAAATTCTGCATAGAAGCTGATGCATGCGCCTTACCAGCTCCTCGCCTCCGTGTTTGAATAGCTCAGCAGGCAAACCATCAGCGCCAGCTGCTTTATTGTTTTTCAATCGGGATATTGCTATTCGCACCTCATTGTAGTCGGGTTGTGGAACGTCAATTCCATCATATTCGATTGTGGGCTCGGGTTCGGCATCTTCTCTGGTTTCTTGCTCAGTTTCTCCATTTAAAAGGGCAGAGAAGTGATCCCTCCATATTCTGAGTGTTCTCTGAACATCGGTCACCAGGTCGCCGTTCTCATTCTTACAGGAGTTTGCCCCGGGTTTGAAACCTTCTGTCATTCGCCGAATTTTTTGATAGAATTTTCGGGCATTATTCCCGTTGGCCAGCATCTCAAGCTCCTTAATTTCACGCTTTTCTGCCTCTCTTTTTTTCGCCCGGAAAAGCCGCCTCGCTTCCCTCTTCAACTCGCGGTAGTGTTCACACACACTCCTCGTTGCATTCGATCTCAGCGTTGCCTTGTAGGCGTTTTTATTTACAGACAAAAAATAAGGCAAAGCTTTAGAGCGAAAAATGGAAACAAGCGCCTAAAAGTATGCTACAATTTAAAAAAAAAATTTTTAGCTAAAGTGCTTAGTCCACAAGAACACCAACATTCGTAAACGAAAACTTCGCCCATAAGGGAAACGTCTAGAGGTAAAAGTATGCAAAAACTGAATACCAGCCCCTAAAGGTAGGCTACAAAAGCAAAGCTTACAACTTATACCATTAAGTGGGTAAGTGGGTTAGGTGGGTTCCGACAAGAATATCTTCGGGGCCGAAGCAGCTTCTTCCATTCGCATTACATGGCCAAGCCAACGTAGTCGCTGGGTTTTGTTTCGTTGGAGAATGTCAACGTCTGCGTAGAGCTCATACAACTTATCACCAAATCTTCTTCGGTAATCACCGTCGGTATCGCGTAGGGGCCCATAAAACCTTCGAAATACCTTTCTCTCCAATACTTCAAGCGCCCACTAAAATGTCAAAGTTTTTTTTAGACAATACCCCCGCAGTGTACCGCATCTGGAGAAAAAGTTGAAAGCAAGCGCCTAAAAGTAGGCAACCCTTAAACGTTTCCATTAATATATGTTCAGCTAAGGATTCTGAGCAAGCACCTACTTGAACTCTTAAGAAATGACGTGGTAAACTGATTTTCATCGAAAAAAGTCTATATTTAAGGTAAATGCGCCTAAAAGTATTCTACAAAAGCTACGTTGCACACGTTTGTTTAATATGCACTTTAGTAGGCAAATAACTTTTCAAATTACTCAAGCAAACTCTAATAAAACTTTATAAATGCTGACTGGTCTTAAATTTCAATAAAGCTCCTGGTTTTGCGCCAGAGCGCCCATAAGTATGCCATAATTGAAGCTATTCAAAAATTTGCCAAACAAAATTAATTCAACACCTTCGTGCACAAAAGTTCTATAAAAGTAATCACAGCGCTTTGGTAAAGTCATAACTTAGCTAAAATAAAATTCAAAGTATGCAAAAACATGCAAGAACTTTGCTTCAAGTGTTTGTGAAATTTAAGAAAATAATAAACTTTTTCACTTTTCACTACTAGCGCGCTCCTATTGCGCCATGCGCCAGCAGTAGATAAAGAAATCATATTTACCGACGAATAAAATCACTTTTACCGCACTGTCACGTGACACGACAGCATAAATTACGATGCCAACCAACAACAACATAACTGCAAATAGTTCAACGCCTGCTTGCGCCCAAAAGTATGTCAGTCATATTAATTTTATGTTAAAGCGTGCACAGTCATAGACGTCTACATAGAACTGCTTTAGCAAGCACGAACTTAAAGTAATTTTTCAAAATTCAAAACAAGTATGCTGAACAATTGCGCAAAAAGTTGAAAAATTACAACAACAAAAATTGAAAAAATAAATAATAGCATTTTAGGCGCAGCAATCACTTGTTTACCCAACATAAATATAATCATTTGAAGAAAAGGGTGGATCACATGCCGCCTGCACACACAAGCATATTGCGCCTAAACGAATTTATCATGTGTCAATTGCATGCGATTCCCAAAACCCGCACTCAGCTAACCCACAGCGTACACGTGTCTGTGTGTTTCCATTGAATGTCTGTCTGGCTGTCGATATGCGAAATGGATACCAAGCAATCAGTGGTAGCACGTGACCAATCAGTTTATTGAGCCTGTATTTTCATCTTCAAATGCTCAAATGTTTGTAATAGTTCGGCTCGCATGTAACGCAAGTCTGGTGCTGTGTATGCGTGTCAGTAGTTTTGTAAACCTGCATTGGGAATATTGAGTTACTTTTCGTTGCCTTATACCTATGTGAGCTCGAACGCAAGCAGTAGCGCTGGTAGACCCGTAACTTCACTTGAAGTTGGTATTGAAGGAATTATGCTGGCATGTTTACTTTTAGGCGTAATTTAAGTAATTCTTGGCATAGTTTTAGGCTTTTGAAAGGTAAAACTTGAAGCGGTGGTAATTTTGGCAAAAGTGGTTTGCACCTCAAAATTAGCCGAAAACTAATAAATTTATATGTTTTTATGCCAAGTGTAGTATACTTTGAGGCGCCATAAAAAGTTATGAAAAATTAATCAACTGATGGGTTCTCATGCAAAATGTGGTCCACTTCTAGGCGTCGTATGTAAATTAGAGATTTGTTGGTTGATTACTAATTTTTCTCAGATAGTTTGCTGTAAGCAAGTGGAAAGTAACGTTACATTGAAAGTTTAATATATTTGTGTATACTTTCAGGCTGAAACAGCTCAAGCATAATATGACGAAGTAATTACATAGCTCTCTATCCCTAAATGTCTAAATATTTATGCTTAAAAAAAACAGATAAAAATCTTTCTTCAAAAATGAGTGCGCAACATTGGCTTTTGACTGTGAATATTCATTGTTAGCCCCTTAAAGTATGCCACCGTTTTCTAAGGAGTTCTTTTCAATATTTTCTATTTTGAAAAAATGCAATTCCTTTATTCCCTTAAGACGTTCAATATGCAATTTTAGCATGCTTTCAGGGTGCCAATTTTATGAGTATATGTCAGAGAAGGATAACGAGTCTATTTTTGTATCACTCTTTTAATAACTCATCTTTTTAGTAGAGCGGCTGAAGCGCAGGTAAAAATTGCTTAATGAAATCCTTCAGTTATTTTACATTTCTTTTTACCAAACCTCAAATTTAATCTAATCTAATATTGAAATAACTTTTATTTACGCTTTAAATTCACTTTGAAGCATACCTCCTAAAAGTAGGCAATGGGTTTCAATTTGAAGAGCAAAGCTTTGAACTTAGCCGAGCTAGTTCGATTGTCTTAACTGAGTTAGTTTCGGCATGGCCGTTGGCTGAAACATCTAATGGAATACATCCCTACCAACCATGGCTAACCGTGGTGAAGCTTCGATTCTACAAATTCACAAATTTTTACTGACACCAACGCATATTTTTGGAATTTGTAGGGAAAACAACAAGTGCCTAAAAGTATGCACTCACACTTACGCGGAAAAACATTTTCAACATGGTTAAAAAGTGAACCTCGCCGAACAAAATTGGCCACTTTTTTATCCAGTTGTTTGGTAAGCGCGACTGGCTGGCTTTATCCACTGCTGGTTGGCAGGGATCTAACTCTCTTGTTTGATTTTTTTTCACAAATAACTCAACGCCTGAAAGTATGCATTTATTTTAAAAAAAGCAAAGAGAAAAAAAAAATATAAACAATGATTTATATTCAAAAAAGCAAGGAGTATCCTATTAATTTTTGGAAATAAACCCAATATATTCAAGAAATTGTAGATAGAAATAAATTGAGTTTTTATTGAATATCAATCACAACAACAATAAGTAATATAAGAAATGAAAGAAAAAACACAAAAAAATGCAGAAAAATTCCGAAACTTTGAAATAAAACTTTAGCGCAACTACACGAATACCAATAACAAGCAGAAATGTAACACGAAGTTGTTTCATGTAGTCTTTAAGTTAATACAGCCGCAAAGTATGCAACATTTTTCGTATTAAAGTTTTTTTTTATACCATATACTTTTCTCTGCGCGCTCGCGAGCTACATGCATTTCATTTAGTGTTTTGACCAACACTTTCATGTCACGTGCGCCGAGTCTAAAGCAGCGCGCTACTTTTTCATCGAGCCGATATGATGTGGCCAAGTATGTGGCAAATCAAGTGTAGAGCTGTTTTGTGGAAATGAAGAATCTGAAATTTATTCCACATACGAAGCGCATGAATTTCAAATTACTGTGAGAAGTGAGTGTGTTGTGAGATAGAAGTAAAAAGATAGTGATAAAGAGGTGTGGCTAGGCATGTTAGGGGGCACAAGCCACAACCAAAAATTTAGTGGGCAAAAAATCGAATCGAGCATCAGCAGAGAGTCAATCGAGGGAGCAGTCTACTTGTGTTAAAGTGGCTGTACGTTGGTGGCTAAAAATAGCTTGCAGAGGAATGACAGTAGCAAACTTGAAAGAGTGAAAAAAATACGGCTTCCAAAGAAGTAAAGCGGAAGTTTGCGGCACGTAGGTGCTAGCATACTTTTAGGAGTTGTTGACTTTTCAGTACGTTTTGAGAAGAAAAGCGCTCATTTTGATAGATTTTTTTAGTCTAACTTAATAAAAACAATTTTTTTTCTGTTGGCAAAGGGCTTTAATTGATTTAGCCAAGTTTTTGTTGACTCTTGCTTAGATAAATTTTGTGACTTTAATGAAATTTTCATAAACATGAATTGACTTGAAATTTTTTTGTATGTGAAATAGCCTTTAAGACTCACTGCATATTGGCTGCGTGAAGAAATCACAAACAAGCACGAATTTCTCACAATTTACATATCCTACCTACCCCCACCTGCTATATACCTTTAGGGCCACGTTTACTTGCTCTTTGTTGCTTCATCTTCCTTCATAAGCTACGTGTGCACTTTAAATAATAAATGAGTACAACGGCACAGGCTAGAGCGTCTGAAGTTGCCTATTTTATGGCGTAACACATTTGCTCTGCTGAACTGTTTAAAAGTGGCCAAAAGAAATCAGGTTGATATAAATGTGTTAAGACTTTTTTCATTGGCCAATTTGACAGCTCGTAATTTAACTCATTTCATTTAACTTACTTGAGAAGATTTCACGCTGATTCACTGAGTAGCGCTTTAGTGGTGCCTTAAAGTATGCAATGAAGAAAGTTTTCAGTTGGGGACTTTGAGATTTCTTCATTTTATTTCTAGAAATGCAGGTAAACTAGAAATTGTACTAAAAGAACTTCCAGACGCGATTGTTTCGATAGTGACGCCCATATTCACAACGCTTTAGAAGTGATATCAAAAATTCCTAGGTGGCGCTAGAGCATATCGGTGGTTGAATGGAAGATCAGCCATTTCTTAATATTTTTCAAAAACAACCTATCTCAGAATTTGTTTGAAGAACGCCAGAACTGACACCCTATAGTTAATTTTTTTTCAATTTTATTCACTTTCTTGAAATTTTTATACTGATTCACTGTACAGAAGAACGCCTGAAAGTATGCAACAGATATTTGATGATTTGTTTTTTGAAAATGCTGATGATAGAACATAAACTCAAAGGACTACAGGCAAGATTATTAGAATAGGTAGCATCAATATCAGGCTGCCTAAAAAATTTATCGAAAATTGACTAGGTGGTGCTAGAGTATCTATGGTGAAGTGGAAGAATTTGGTAGAAGAGCACTCAAATTGAGTATTATTTTCAATAACGCTCTATTATCTCATAATAACTACTTTCCATACAAAATTCTTAGATATTGCTTCATCTAAAAATATTTTAAGGCACCAAATTTTAATATGTACACTTAGGTGCGCACATGTAGACGCACTTTAAGTACACCACCATTGAAATTCTTTTTCTCAACTTAAAATCGAAAACCCATTTGTCTGCTCACACACTAGTAAACCATCGACTGATTGCCCTTATCCTCGTTTGTTTTTCATACAAAATTTATATTAAAAAATTGCACCTTTCACCGGCTACACTCACCCGTAACATACACACTCAGACACACAATTTATTCATACCCTAATTCAAACATTCATAAACCACTCAACCATTTAAAAGCACGTAAAGTTGCATAGAACTAAACTAAAGATTATTTACCCAAATTCATCATTGCAAAGTACTAAGCTGTAAGCAAACGCAACTTGAGTAGCATAAAAGCCAACTAAATGCCGATTTCCTACAACGAAAGCTACACAAAATCCTTCATGTACTACACTTCACCAACCATCCCTATCACTTGTTTGCTATTGTTTGTTTATTTATTTATTTATTCGTTGAATTTATTTATGGCTGAATATTTGTTACTCAAAATTTTTACTCCGAATTTTATTTATTTATATATTTGCAATTCATATTTCAGATTAGTTTAAGTTAGCGTAGGACACACTCGTGCAGATATTCCCTGCAAGAAATTGAACAACTAGTCCATAAAGGGAGTAGCGCACGATTGGTTCCACTACCTTAGAAATGATCCCCACCAGCCGCTTATGAGCATTGTTAGGAAAAATAAAATTTTAGTTTGTGTTGCATACTTAAAGGCGCAGAAAGTTCGCATCCCCAACTGTACGCGTACGGGAATAAAGTGAAGCTGTCCAAAAGTACCCACTCAGGTTCAACCCAAAGCTAGCAGCAGTCGCATGCTCCTCAGCGGCTGCTTCTAGACACATCCTAGACTAATCACATTTTGTGCATGGTAAATTGCGTACGTGAAATGCTGTTGTATGTTTTGTAATAGTTTTTGGCATATTTTTAGACGAAGTTTTTTTCTTTTTTTTTCTTCTTTTACATAACTTTGGGTAGTTTGTGCATAAAAATATTTCAAACACGTGCAGCGGGTTAAGTGTGGCATCACGTAGTGCTGCTCAATTCAGAAGTAAAACAAGCTCATAGATACAACAGTGTACCAGTAGTACATACATACTAAGCACGCAGCTGATATTAAAGCAATAGTTTTGTTGTGTATACTTTTAGGCGCTTATGAATTCATCTTTTACCTTTGGTTAGAAATTCGCTGATATTTATCACATTTACAGTGCCTCTGAGATGAGCTTTTGACAATTTTTAAGGCTTAAAGTTGAACGTCAAAAATATTCCAATACATTTTTGTACGCCTAAAAGTATGCAACACTGAAACTTATGTGCTAAAAGTCTTTAAATGAGTATGAGTTGATACTAAATGCATGGAATATTGTGAATGTCGCTGTAGGAGAGGTGTATAAAACAGTAAATACTTCTAGGCGCACTTTGTATTGTAAATTTGTTACATATCAAATCATATTTACTATTTATATTTTTGTGGTATTCAGCGTATTGGAGAAACTCTACTTATGATAGTAGAAGTCTGGAATTCGCAACGTTTAAAGCCCTGTCAACAGAAGTGTTCCGAAAAAATACGAATTAATCTTAAAACCTATCACTCACAGCTTACTCAGATCTGCGATCGAGAATTGCATACTTTTAGGCGCAATTGAGAAAAAGTTAGTTACAACAGGAATTTAATATTCTCATGTTATTTAATTGATTTTATATTTTTTGTGAGATCTATAGCAACACACTGGCGAAAATACATCTAATTCTCTGCAGTAGCTTTTGCGTGATGCGCGTGCAAACAAAATTTCTGAAAATTCTTTACAACATCTATAGTATAGGAAAAATAGCTTTTATAGAAATTTTAAAAATAAAATCAATTAGACACAGCATAGAGAGCAAAATTTTCAGCTGCTGAACTTTTAGGAATAACCTGAGAAAATCAAAGTCGACTTGATGACACCCATTCATAAATAATACGTCAAAAAATTTAAGTGAGAAGCGTTTTTCGGAGTGTAAGAAAATTGCTAGTATCGCCTACTATTTTTTACTCATCACTTTCAACCACCAACAAAAAGGCTTCACTCTACAAACTTTACTCAACAAAAAGAGGTCAATCGGTATGAATTTTTTAATCCACTTCACACACGTTTTCATTAACTTAGCATTAAATTGTCATGTTAACACTGCGCAAAAATAGAGAGCAAAATAAATTTCATTACGCACCCATGTGATTGTTTTACAGCAGCGATATGTAAAGTAAGCTTGTTACAAAATATTGCAATTCTGCCGTCAACGGGCTTTTAGGATCGGCTCTACATAACGCTCATATCCGTTTTGCTAGTTTATTGCATACCTTTAGGCTCTCACACTATATTGTTACATGTGCACATTATACTCACATGCCTCTCACACATAAAATATTCCATCCAACTGTCAGTCACTAGCATGCAGGCAGGTACAGCTTCCTTTTGGAATGCTTTAAGCGTTTGCAGAATTGAAAATGTCAAAAGCCATTGTCGTTGCTGTCGAAATGTATGCAAGGATTTTGTATGAAATGCAGCTTAAACGCGTGAGGAGAACATTTTACTGGAGCATGAATGTATAAGGAGTTGAAAATATTACTGTAAGCGCGCTAAAAGTTTGTTTTTCTTTAAGAAAACATATTTTTTGTTATTTTGTATGCACACTTTTAGGCGCAAAAGAAAAACAATTCGAAAGAATATTTTGCGTCCGAATAATAATATGGCCGAAATAGAGCATAGAGCGGCCGCCGTGGTGTGAAGGTAGTGTTGCCGGCCTACCACACCGAAGGTCCATGGTTCGAGCCATGGTACAGGTAACATCAAAAGTGATTTGAAAAAGTTTTTCAAAACGGGGTCGCCCCTCGGCAGTGGTTTGGCAAACTCTCCGAGTGTATTTCTACCATGACAGGCTTCTCAGCAAAAATTCGTCTCCTTTGTAGATGCCGTTCGGAGTCGGCAAAAAACTGTAGGTCCCACCAATTTGTAGGGAAAATTCAAATCGGCACACCACAAATTGGAAGAGAAGCTTGGCGCAAAAATCTCTTAGGAGGTTTATGATGATATACCTGTTGTATATCGCGCCATAGAGATAGAGAGAATAGAGCATCATGGAGGCCTTTATGAAAAGATATTCTAAAAAACTTTTCCCGAGAAATTTATGGTAGCATTTTCTCAAGCAAACCCCTAGAAGTATGCAACAGTTTTTGTGCTTCCTTGTTCAAATGATATTTTTGCGCCTCAGAAGATTAACAGCGACTTTGAACATGTTTTACTTGATTACTGCAAAATATAGCGCAACGGATTATTACCAAATATTAATTTGTATTTGCCTATTGCATACTTTTAGGCGCAGGTCTTATTTGTTAAAGCAAATTCTGAAATTGAGGGATGCGGCTTACTAGCTTCGAGTGCAGTTCGCCAGCTGAAATATGTCTGCAGAAAGTCTTCGATTTTATATGACCACTAAACTAGAAAAAAAAGGTTTTTATTCATCCTAAAGGTATGCATTGCTATTTAAACAGAAAATATCCAAATTTCTATATTTGCAATTTTTCGAAAACAAAGATTACAAACTATGACAGAATATACTCTTACAATTTATTTATCGCGCTTATTCTTTATATCAATCTTACGGCCAAACTATTTCAAGGAATCTCAAAGCTTATTTAACTCTGCCGAAGCCTATAAGTATACACAAAAGTGTGTTGGAAACCTTGAAAATGCATCACTACTTACAAAGTTATTAGAAATCTTTTACAGGCGCAAAATAATAACTAAGCCGCTTATTTGCTAACCAAAGAAACTCTAAAAGTTTGTAGTTATTGATATGTAAAGAGCGGAATGTCTTCTAGTAGTTGTATCTACATATTTTAAACTGGAGTTTAAATCGCATTGAAATTATAGTTTCTTTAAGACGAAACCTAACAGCAGTTTAACTAGTTTGAGGAGCAGTAGTCACTTTTTCTCACTACCAACTTTTATAAAATACTTATAAACCATTCGAAAGAATTACAAACGAGCACAAAAATATGAGCTAACATTACCTGAGGCGTATAAATACTCGCATAATAATAATCCACAGACACAGAGCAGCAAAAGCCACTGGATGATGAAAGAAAATGTGTGTGCTGAAAGAACTCCAAAATTTATAAAATATAATGATATTGATATAGAATTTCATAAATAACTTGAGAGAAGCAAAACAACGAGGAAAAGCAGAATAAGATTTATTTTTCTTTTCATTTTCTTTTGCCTTTCATGTTCTTCAAGCATTGCTTGTTTTCTTTTTTTTTTACAGCTCTTCTGGTGCTCAGTGCTTTTAGCTAAAAATATCAAATATCAAAGCGCGTATCATGTTGAACTTTGGCGCTTATTAAGTTCAAATATTTATCACTCTGCCCTCTGTACAAATATAGGGTAAGGAAGTAAGAAAAAACATGCATACCCGAGTAGTTACAAACTGTTGTCACTCAAAAAATTACAAAAAGAAGAAAACAGAGATGTTAGGTTGTCAGGATACTAGTGGGTAATTTAAAGTTGGGGGCGGGTGCGCAAGAAAGAAAGAAATTTAAGAAAAATTTTTAAATTAAGTTCTTAGAGTAGCCGCTTAGCTGGTGAAAAAAAATTGCACCTGGTTATTAAGTTTTGTTTATTTATAAGAAAAAAGCTAGCTGATGCATGCTTTTAGGCGCTGTAAGTAAGTAAAGTCAGCAAATATCTGCGTCTGTCGGAATATAAATCCCCATTTCACATGAAAATGCTTAGTTCACAAAATAAGATTTTTAAAGAAATTTCATTGCATACTTTTAGGCTCTGATAAAACTTGTAGTACAGAAAAACAGAAATATATGAGAATTGGCACTGAATATGCTGCCATGTTTTAGTACGTACAATTTAAATTGACTGACTAAGCTTTATTTCAAACAAATATACTTTTAGCATCAAATTAAGCTACATTTTAGGCGGAAAGGAGTTAAATATACCACAAGTAGTAAGTCGAAAGCATACTTTTAGGCGCTGAATTTGTGAACTCCAGCCAAGCATGTTTTTATAATATCGAAGAAAACTCCAATTCTTTAGATGAGCTTGACCAGCAGTGAAATCTATAAAAAATTCTCACAAAATATTTTACTTAGCTTAGTTTTAGGCGCTAAAAATAAGGTAAAAATTTCTTGGGTGCATTAAATAAGGATTACAGTCTGTATCTATATAGGATACTATAAAAATACTGTTAAAAAGGTCATTAAAAATACTTCAAAATTTTTTACATACGAACATAATTTTAGGCGTTTTCCGAAATTCGTTCTTTACGACAATTTAGCAATTGAACTCAACAAAGAATAATGCAGTTTTAAGGCTTATAACGGCTACAAATGGCATCTGAAATCAACTTTCATTGAGAAACCTTTCCATAGCAGAGGTTACACTCGAAGGGCCGACGAACACTGCCGAGGGGTGAGAAAAAATTGCTTAATTGTTGAGACAACTGATGAAAGCTTGAAAGCACCATTTTAGGCGCTGAAATTATTTGGATTTGGCTTGAATTTATAAGAAAATATGTTCTTACGGATTAATAGATATGATATTTCTCGCGCTCATACTACTTTCAACTGCATTTCAAATATTTATAAATATTTAATTTAAACGCAATCTCAACCCTTTAGCTAATTTATTTTGCCTACTTGTAGGCGCTGATTGGGATTCCACAGCCTTACAGACGAGTTTACAAAAGACATAAATCAAATGCAATCAACGTTAATTAAATAGCCATCAAGTAGGCATGACCACAAAACATTATTCCAAATTTCACATTTCACATTTCTCATTTGAAATTTTCCATTTACCATTTAACATTCACCAATTATCATCTACCATTAAGACTTGCGTACTTTGATTGTGGTAACTGCACGGCATGCAGCGCATAGAAGCAATAAAGTAAATGAGAAAATTTGATTTTACGCTACAGCCTTGCCAAACCAATAACCCAAATAAATGAAAGAAAATGTAGGGCTGGGAACGAACGCCTTAAAATGTGTATACAAACAGAAGAGTAGCGAACATTTTATAACTACGCCGTAAAATATGCTACAAATTGTATGCTGGAGGCATTGGTAATTTGTTAAAATCGGTATGGTTAGGCAAACAAATCACCAGACAAACCGCAGGAGGACCACCTGCTGGGCTGTGGGTTTCCCCGTTTGTATATTTTGCTTCAGTGAGCTATGCTATTGCTTTGAAAATTTTTGCCTTTAGCGCCTTTTACAGCATACTTTTGGGGGTGTGTTTTTGGCTACAAATTCTATTGTAAGTTATTGTTTGCACAAATATCGAAGAAGAGTAAATCCCAATTGGAGTTCTGAATGTTTTGTGCAACCTCACACGCCACTACGTTTACGGCACACGCACACAGCAGCTTAGCTTTACTCACACTATGAAACTCGTTCGTTATGAAGTGTAGCATACTTTTTGGGGACTGCAAAGACTTTGTCGCTATAGAATTGAAAAAAGGTATTTTAAGGTGGTTTATTGCTACCACTTTACTCAGTCTCGTTATTTATTTCATTTTTTGAATAACCTTAAATACATTAAAATAATTAGAATTTACCGCCTTTGCTTATGTAACGCATTAATCATCACTGTTTTCGATGCGTAGTCGACTACTATTTCATTTGTATTTATTCCTTGCTATTTTTTCTTTTCTTTATAAATTAGGAAAAAGTGTGAGCATGACTTAATTTGGGTGATTGAATGTTCGTTGTTATTTTACTATGGTTAAGCGAAATTTAATTTATTAGAGTATACCTTCAGGCGCAACAAGTTTTGAACTTTGGTACGTTTTTATTACAATAATGAAGAAGATTTATCGCTGCTTGATTCGTGCAAAGATATGCACCAGCATTACTTCGTAATGTCCCATACTCTTTTCCAGATTTTTCGCAAAATCTTAAAATTTTATAAAAGGATGCATACTTTTAGGCAGTGAAAGCGAATGTCAAACGAAAGTGTGATTATCAACCGAAAGCTGTCGCTTTATTAAGCTTGGTTGCAAGTTAAAGCTACATTTCAGTAGCAGAATTCATATTACCTCCATACCACTTCCAAAACCTAATACAAAAAATTTTAGACTAACAGATGGCGCTGTGCTCAATATAGCCTAAATCAAAATTTCAAGTGTCAATGGATGTGCCAAACTTCGAATTTAAATTTAATTTGCAGTTTTAATATTTTATTTTTTATTAAAGCGAGCTTTTACAAGCAAGAGTTCAAAAAATGTCTGCCTAAAAGTAGGCTATGAAAACGTTTTTTTGAATAATAGTAAAAAAATCCACTTCTGTTTTACTGTGCATCTCAAACTTAGGCTATGGTTTGAATAATAGGCTCCATCTCTCTTTCCACTACTTTTTTTAAAAAGATAATGCGCCAAATCGAAAACACACAGATGACGCTAGGCACAAGTTAGTCTCAAGTTTGTTTGAAGGCCAAAAACACTATCTACGACTGCAAATAAAATTAGTATATAGTTTGGTTATTTTCATCCATTCTTGCATTATGCTTTTCAAAATACGAGTCCAAACAAAGTAGTGGAAGCTTTCTTATTCAGCCTAGAAGTAGGCTACGAAAATTTTGTTTTCCAAATAAAACAACTCATTTACTTTAATTGTGATTGATTGTGCATCTCAGTTTGGGCTATGATTCCATTAGTGAGCTATATTTCCCTATCACATGTCAGTTTTGAAAAAATAATGCAGCAAACCGAAAACACAGATGGCGCAAGGCTCAAGTTAGTCTTTGAAGCAAACTTATCCCAATACGTGTCGAAAAACTATTACCGAAAATATCACAATCAGCCTAAAATTAGGCAACGAAAATTTAGCTCTCAAAATACATCAACTAATTTACCATAAATTGCTTTTGTGTGGCTTTTTCAAAAAATAATTTATCAATATTCCATTACAAATGCTGTCAATAAAAGCAAAAAATCATACGTTTATTACACCAATGTTGCCACTTAATGCAATAATAATAATACTTTGCTGCTGATTGTCAACTTAAGAAAATGTCCTCTATACGCTTGCTGTATACGCTCTTGCGGGAGTAATAACTACTAAGCGAAATGTGCCCGCCACGCTTCTTTAAGCAATGCTTATTTCGTTGTTGACATGTGTACATGTCATATGCGCCTGAAAGTACGCATGGTTGTGTATATTTCCCCACATACTTATATAAACAGTTATTTTTGCAGCATATAAAATAAATTGCAATGGGGTGATTATTGAACAATTTGTATCAATTGAAAAACACTTGGCAGAAGCTGAAAGACACAAGCAACCCTAAAAGTAGACTACAATTTTTGCTGCTTTAGTGCTTATTGTATAGTATTTACTGTATCACATATATTTCTTGTTTTTTTTCAATGCTTTTAGTTTGATTATTTGTTTAAATAAATGATTATTTATGAGTTGGGTGGCAAAGTTTGTCGGAAAGTTCCTGTGGCCTTCAAATGTATGAAAATGCGGTTGCTATGGAGAAAAGGGATGTTACCTTGAGCAGAGGGTGGTTAAGTGCGCTGTAGAGAGAGACTGAAACATGCTTGCTAAATGAAATTGTTTCACAAGCTTACCTGTTACAAAAAACGTTAGTTGACTTTCAGTAGCCAATTATTTTCTCGCCTCTTCCAAAGCCAGCTCTCTTCACTGTTGTGTCCGGCAGAAAAATGTTAAGGCCTCAAATTTGTGAAAGACGCGCGTGCATGAAAACACATACTTACTTCCACAAGTTCATGCATAAGCTGCATAATTATCAAACAATAACTACAACAAAAACCACAATAATAACTTTCTCCTTCCAAAAAAAAACTTGTTTCTTCCAAAAAAAAAAAATCCCTCTTCCAAGAAAAGAAAAAAGTTTCATCTTCAGTTTATTGGAGTTACATAAAAGTGTCCTTTACGCTTAATGATCAAAGATTAACTGCCAACAAGTAAAACTGACCACAACTACAAAAACATAAATTTCCTTTTCCTCGTCGCCTGTCGTATACCCGCTCTGGTATTTACACTCCCCACTTTCACTGACTTTCACATGTTAATTGATATTTTGTGGTTAGTTTTTATTTACTGCTCTTGAAAAACACTGATTGAAATATCTGGAATAGTCGTATTCACTTGCTTACCTTCTGTTGACTTTTTATGACTTTTAATTACTTTTTGTTGCATACTTTTAGGCACAAATGTGGAAATTTGATGTGTGTGTGGTAGATTTGAGCTTTGCAGGAGCTCTGAGCTACAAAAGGTGGTATAAGTTGATAGGAAATTTGTATTGACTCTGTAAATTTTTTTGGTAGCATACTTTTCGGGGTACTTTTAATACGTTTTATATTATTTTGAGTTTTGGTAATTTTTTGCATACTATCCAGAATACGAAAAATGTATGTTTCAAGTTTGTTGTGGATCTCCTAAAGCACATCAAAAAGGGCCAGTTTTACGTGATAAATAAAAAATATGCAAAATATGAGTTTTATAAATCGGCGTTATACTTTTAAGCGCATTGAAAATATATTTACCGAAGAAATGCCTACTAAATAAACATTGAATTTTCATAAAAAATCCGATATGAGGAGTCCTCTTTTGAGTTTTGTTTGTAACAAATTTTATACCGCTGATATCAGTCTCATACCTTTTAATGAATTTAATGGAAACGCTCACTCAAATGGCGTCTACTTTTAGGCGTAAATTTAATGCTCGCGTCATGCAAAAATAAACCAAATAATATTCAAGTGCATATTTCCAGGCTATTTTTATGTATAGATCTGAGTTAATCCTTATAGCAAAATAAGTGCTTCCAATTAACTTAATGAAAACTCATGTATCTTCTAGTGCATACTTTTGGGCGCGAAGTTTGATTTTTTCTTATTGCCTATATGCTGACGCTTTTTACGTATATGTCTGAGAATTAAGGCAGTTTTTAAAAGTGATAAGACAGATAATTTTCCATGAACACGTTTACCGGCTTTCAGGCTTTCGACATCTGAAAGAACGTTTTTGATTAAAGTGTTTTTGCATATTTTTAGGCTTTGCGTTTTCTTAGTTGGAGCTAATTTTAGTGCTTTTAGCATTGAAGCAAGAGACGATTGCAGAGAGGATCTCTGTTTGTAATGAATTACTTTTAATATCAACTCGAAAATCGAAAACCTTGTCATAGTTTTAGGCGCTCACAATTTTCTAAAACTGATGATTGATATTTTTTTCGTCATTAATCGTGTTCTCGTCAGCAAATTTGAAAAGTTCTATACCAAAACTTAGCTGTGCTGCAAATCGATAAAACTTGCGTTTAAATATGCTACTTGCATATGTATACTGGCGTATATTGCATACTTTAAGGCGCTTGTGAATTTATTTAGCAGTGTTGTTTAAATGAAATCTCAGGGACAGTGTGCAACAGAGTACATATTCTGAAACATTTTTGGATTATAAATTCATATTTACGGATTCTAAATTTATAAAAAAAAAACGAAATACCACCAAAAAAGTTGCATGCATTTAGGCGCTCACAGTCACGCGGCTTGACTTTGCTTTAGTTTATTTATGTATTTATTTAGCCAACAGATTGAACAAATCTTACGGACTAGACATGACAGACATAATTTATTACGTATTTCTAGTTATATTTTGAGGCGATAGTGGCAACTTGTATAACATTATTGCTAATACCTTTGACAAAAATTTTTGCATACTTTTAGGCGCTCATATGTATATCCATAATTTCCATGTCTTTATCCATAATTTATTAACTCAAAAGGAGTTTATCTTTGCAAGTAAGAGAAATTTTCATTGCGCGTAGAATTTGTTGCATACTTTCAGGCGCTTTGAAATACTTTGAGGATGACTACTGGATCTGCCATTTAGTTGACAGGGTAATTGAGCAACCGATTGAATATTCGTAACTTCCCTTTGCTTTAGGTAAATTTGTTAAATTTAGAAAGAAATTGTATAGCTAAGGCGTACGCAGAAAAATGTCAGCACACTTGCAATGCAAAAGAAAGCATTTTGATATAAATATAAATACCTGCAAACAGACGAACTCGAAAAATATTTGTGCACAAATACCTAGCTGAGCAAATGCGACGTAGCAAATTGTAAGTGCAATAGCAAGTGAACGCCAGTAGACAGTCAAGCAAATAAATAAAGAAGCAAATAAACGTACAAACAGAGTGACAGACAGAGCACACACATTCAGTTAGATTAAAGTGATGGATGCTTTGAATGAAAAGTGCAACGAAAATGGGCAAACAAGCATAGTCACATGGGCAAACCAGGCGCTGCAAATATGCGCTAAACATTTTTTCGCTTTGTCAGGCACAGGTAACGAACAAGAGCGCTTTTTGTGAAGGCAACATTTTTGCGATTTTTTAAAGCGCCAAAAAGCATGCTATGCTTTTGGGAATACACACATGTATATTGAATTGAATGACATTTTGTATGATGCGCCATCTAACTTGCACTCGAAAAAGGACACATGTGTAGTGAGGTGAAATTGCTTGATGATTGGTGCTAGGACAGCTTCTTTTATTTCTTCAAATTTTAAAGCATATTTTTGAAACTGTGCTGGATTTCTTTTTTGTATTAAACTCTAGTCTTATACTCGATATAAACGCTATTCGGTGAAGATTATTTACTCTATGCACTCAACCAAAGTTTAATCAATTGTCAATGGTTAGTTATTTTTTTTTCTCTTTTTTTTTATATCAATGTATTACTTTTTGGTTTGAAACCTCCTTTCGAATACACCTATTAATGTAAGCTGCCCTAGCCCTGTTTAATTATTTATGCAAATATTTGACCGCTGCCATTTTGCATATACTGTATGTATATAAAAAAAAAATATTAAAAATTTTTTAATGCCAATTTGTTAGCCCAAAAGCGCAGTGAACCATGTTGACTACAGAAACGCCATCAGATGAAAAAGTTAGCTACAGACAGCAATCAATTAAAATGATGATGATTGTCACTGTAGGATTTGCATATTTTTAGGCGATGGTCAAAATTTTATTTGAGTTAGCAGCAGGATATGGAAAAAATTTAAGTTTTGGCGCGATTTTTTACGGATTAAAATTGAAGGCTACTGGAGTGTAAATAATCTCTGATTTAATTAAAGAAAATTTTGTGCAGTAAAGAATACGAAGGGAAGCTGAATTTGTGTACTAGGAAAAGCAGCAATATATTTTAACTCTTTCCTATTTTTCATTTCCTGCAGCATTTTCTCTAAGCTTTGTCTTTAACATACACATTTTCGTAGTTTCCTTGGTTAGCTATCTTGCTTCAAACATATAGTATTTTTTCTTTATTGTCGCCTTCTGCTAATTATGCTAATTTAATGTGAGCTGCTGCGCCTGCTGGTATGCAACACTAATTACAAAAGTCATTAATGGAATGACAAGAAAAAACAAACAGACGAGATTGAACAGACAGGCTATTGGGCTGAGATGTGAGAAAAAATTAAAAAAAAGGAAAAAACGAGAAGAAAGAAGAAGAAAAAAAAGATTATTGCTTTTTTATACCAACAATTTTTTTTTAATTTACGGCCTGTACATTTTCACGTATTCATGAAACGAGCTCAAGGCCAAGAATAATAATTTTTCACTTTTTGAATTTATGAAAATTATTATTGTTAAAAAAATAAAAAAAACAATAATAATTTTCATAAATTCAAAAAATATTATGCAAAAGAACTTAAAAAAAGGTTTGGGAGTATGATAAAAATGGGCACAACGAATCCTAGAATAAAGCCGATTTGAAAAAATTAGAATGAACCCTAACAGGAAATTGTAATAAAAGGGAAAAGTAAGAAAGGCGAAACGAAACAAGAAAAAATATCATAAAAAATAAAAAGGAACAAGAAACAGGTTCGAATAGATTTTAAAATCCAGAGAAAATGTATAAAAACTACAAAGAAAGAAAAAAGCTGGAGCGATATAACAACAGAAAGGGCAAGAAAGGAAGAAGGAAGACAGTAAACAGGATTGAAAATGAAGTCGCAAGAGAAAGAAAATTAAAAAGAAAATGAAATAGCAAAAAAAAAACAAGGGGGTCAAGAGGGAAGGAAGAACATATCGGTAGCTAGATCCCTCAGCAATAGGGCTGCGAACGCCGTAATTGATATTCAACCACCTAAAATAGCTGAAGAGGAGTGCGTCCTTCCGAGGGCTACTGGATATTGATTAGGTTAAACTCTTACATTTCCAGGCTCAACCCCACTATAGCAAATACTTGCCCTGCATGTGGTATGTCCCCGCATCATACTAAATATCTCTTTACCTGTTCAATTAAACTTGCTCTTCTCAAGCCAACACTCTGGTCCAACCTTGTTGAAACTGCGCTTTTTCTTGAACTTCAGAAGAGCGACGATTCTCAGAGTGAACGTGCCTATTAGGCAGGACAAATCACTGATAATAATAATAACAATAACAAAGGAGCAGAAACAATTCTAAAAAAGCAGTCACTTCTCACGGCAATATAAAAATAGGTCCAACCCTTTTGAAACTTCTGGAAGACCTAACAACTTCCATTAGAAGCTCTTGACTGATGCACTTTTCATACAACAAAAACAACTTAGTGGGAGAAGAGAAAAATAAGATGAATATATAATAGAAGAGGTAGAAGACTTTAAAAATAAGTGCGAAGAAAAGCAGCTTAGAAAAAAGGTAAAACAGAAAACAGTAGAAAAAGAAAAAATTTAATAAAAGAAGAAAAATAAAGAAAAGGGTAAAGTAGAAGAAAAAGGAAAAGAAAAAGTAGAACAAAAAGCAAATAAACGGAAAAAAGAAAAAAATGACAAATAAAGAGCAACAAGAAAAGGAAAATGAAAAAGAAGCCGAAATATAAAAAAAAGAAAGAAAGGGGGAGAGAAAAAGGAAAAGAAAGAGAAACATCCAAGGAAAAAAAATTTTATTAAAATAAAAAGAAAGAAAGGGAAAGAGAAAGAGAAAAAGGAAAGGAATGAAAAACATTTTAGGAAAGATAAAACGAAACACAAGAAGGAAAATAAAAATTAAAAGAAAAAATAAATAAAAAGATAAAAAGAAACAGAAGTAGAAAAATAAAAATTAAAAGGAAAATAAATAAAATGATAAAGAGAAAAGAAAAGAAAAAAGTAAATGATAAAATAACCAAAGGAAAGAGATTAAAGATATAGAGCAAAATTAACAAGTAAGCGAAAATGAAATAAATTTTAAGACATAAAAAAAACAAAGAAAACAAACGAGCTCGAAATAAGAAAGAAAGAGGATTAAGTAAAGAAAGAAGAAAAACACTACTTAAAACGACGATTCAAAAGGAATAATAGAAGAACGAAAAATATAAGAGTGTTACATATAAAAAAACAGAAGAGGAAAATAGAAGAAGAACAAAAGAAGAATAAGAAGAACAAAGACAACTACAACAGTAACAACAAAGAGAACAATAAGAACAAAAATAAGAAGATCCAGAGCCATAACAAGAACTAGAAGAACAGAAAGAAAAATAACTATAAGACGAACAAGAACAACAACAAGAACAAGAAAATGTACCAAGCCAAGGACAAGAACAAGGAGAAGAAGAATAAGAGGAACAAAGCCAGGAACAGGGCCAAGAAAAATATTAATATCAAGAGCAAAAACAACAACAAAACCAAACACGGCAAAACTAGAGAAATTAAAGCAACAACAACAAAAATAATAAAAGGCAGCGAGACAGCAAAAAAAACAACACCAACATTAAGAATGCAAGTCAACAAATTATTGGGTATGTCCGAACCAACCACTGAACTCACGCCGTCCAAACAGCAATGAATGTACAAAAACTAATACTAACTTATCTATAATAAGAAAGCAACTAGCTTTCAATCGCTATCAGTCAACCAAGGACATCGAACTGTATGACGAAACGAGAGCATGACCAGCAGCATCACCAAAACCACAAAATCTCTCTCCTCCTTGTTGGGGTCAACGAAAATAATTAATTACGTACTCGGATTAACTCGTTAGTTACGATATTGTTTTTGTAATTTTCAACGATATATTTTAGGAGACCCGTAATTAGCATAAGCGCTGCGGCAAATGCATTTAAATTAATTTTAAATGGATTAAGGCATAGATATGTGAGTGTATTTGTATAGTAATGTGATAGTCTAATGAAACTGAGAACAAGGGGAAGAGGTAGAAAGGAGCCTGTGTGGGTGAGTGTTTGTGTTTGGTAGAGCACATTAACTAGTTTTTTTGTGCGAAAAATATTATCAACTTGAAACAGCGTAACATACAAATTTTGTTTAATTAAAATTCATGCCGAGAAACTCAAGCTGTGTGTACGCGAGCTGGTGGAATGTGATTAGAAGTTTTTGTTTTAATATAAAAAGGGAAATATTTGTACTTTTTATGCGTTTAATAGCTTTGCCTTCCTATTATTGTTATGCTTCCGGAGGCTAATCACAATTTAATAACTTTTTTGCTGCTACAGATGTTGACTTTATGGTCTTTGCTTGCTATAAAAATAAGCGGGAACAATGATAACCCACAAAAACAAAAATTTTTCATTAAAATTCCATTATGACAATGCAGACGCAGCCAAAAAGTATGCAATCATAACAGCCCCCAAAACAAAATTTGTTGAACAATTTTATGACGATAATAAAATTGCAATTTTCTACAAGCAAAAGAAGTAAATACAATTTCCAAAACATTAATCTTGTATTTGTGTGCTTAAAAAAAAAAAAATCGGCCTTCGTTATTTTCCCTCTTTGCGCCTAAAAATATGCAACTCCAATTTAATTAAGCGTGAACAACTTTTTGGCCATAAAAAGTTATCTCTAAACATTCAACAGCAGCAGTTTCAAAAGAATAAATAGAAAATAATGTGCGCACAATTCCGTATTAAGCTATCAGCTAATAAAACTGCCTGCAAAACAAATTTTTATTCCATATTTTTAGGCGCATGTAATAAGTTTGATTTTAGCTTTTGACACAGCATAAAAAAATAAATATGCGCGCGTTATGCGACTTGTGTATTAAGTGTGTGCAGTGTCTGTTATCGGTATACATTATGGGAGACAAATATATAAAGTGAAATGCTTTTAGGGGCAACTCGTAAAAAATGCTATAAAAGCAGGCGTAAAAGAGCAAAAAGGTAGCTGGGAAATACAGGGGGGAAAATGTATGGAAAATGCTGCAGAAATATTTGGTGCGACATACATGTGAGTGCGCGCTTGATGCGTTGAATTTATTTTTTCTAGACACTTAGTCAAAGGCGCTGACATCAGTCAGTCTGTTTGAAATCATGGTATATCAACTTATGATTTATGTATATCAAGCAAGACCTAATCTAGGTGTTTTGAGAAAGATATATTAAGGACCAATTTTGGATCCATACCAGATACCAGAGTTAATGGAAGCGTCTCCCATAAAAGTCTCGTTTCGACTACAAAGAATTCCAGGACTTTAAAAGATATCGGATCATGACCCCTAGGAGTAAAACCTCTATTTTAAAGATATCGAAGTTCCAATGAAATCACTGGGCTTCAATAACTTTTTACTTTATGTATGCTCTGGGTTGTCTCGACTATGCAGAGAAAAGTCTTCAGTAGTATACATCAACCTAAAATAGTTTGCAAGACCTTGTGCATGATTTGTTGCAGTCAAAGCCCGAAGAGGAACATGAAAGCTCCCCAGATACTGTCTTAATCAATACGAGCTCTTGGCAGGGCTAAAGCGCAGTCCTTGGCGGCAGTCGTATGGGTTTTATTCATTGAATTTTCGGCATAAGATTATTGTTTCTCTCTTCACCTCTTTTTCGTACGATGATAGTTCAGCTTCATGTTTACTTCTTACCTCCTTTGCATTCAGTTATTCTTCTTTTACTACGTCAGCATTTGATTTACCGGTATTCGTGCTTTTTAGGATTTATTGTAACATCAAAGAGTTTTGGAGATCCTAGATTTAATTGTGGGCTTTACTTTTTAACTACCTTACATTGTAAATCTTTACAAGGGTGGGCTGAATATAATTCGGCTGGTACGGGGTTAAAGAAAAGAAAATAATAAAGAAAAAAAATTAAAAATTGAGCTGGACCTCTTTATTAGTGTGGGCTGTAATCGGGTAAGAGACAAAATAAAAGATAAAAGATTAAAAAATTAAAAACTATAAAAAAAAAAATTTTAAATAAAAACAAGAAAAACTATAAAAAAAAATTAATTTAATTATTGACCTAACTTTGTAACTTCCTTACATTGAATTGGACCACGTCTTACGATGGATGGAAAAATAATATTCGGCTGGCATGGGGTTTGAAAAAAAAAAATATTAAAAAGATAAAAATGGTAAGAAAATAAAAAAGATAAAAAAGGTTAAAGAAAAAAACCAACAAAAAAAAAAAAATAATAATACTGAGCTACAGCACTTTATTAGCGTGGGCTGAAGAACAAAATTTGGCTGAAATCGGGTCAGAGACAAAAAAAAAATAAATAAAAAAATTTTTAAAATAAAAAAAATAAAAGTTATAAAATAAAAATTATAAAAAAAGTCATTAAATTATTGACTTAATTTTGTAACTTCCTAACATTGAGTTGGGCCACTAATTAGGATGGGTTGAAAAATAAAATTCGGCTTGCACGGGGTTTGAAAAAGTAATAAAAAACAGAAAAAAATTAAAAATAAAAATTTTTAAAGATAAAAAGGGGGGAAAAAAATAAAAAAATAGTAAAAATACCTTTTAAGAAAAAGGGTATAAAATGAAAAAGACCAATTGAAAAAAATTAAAAATTTGAAAAAAAAATAAGTTAAGAATTTTAGGTGCCATACTTTATTTTTGAGGAAATAGTTAAAGAAATTTGATAGCTCGAAAGAAAAAATGATTGTTTACAGTGTTCTGGAACCCTTAGGTTTTCCCCTCCAAACATACTAGAAAGCCAAAAGTTTAAAAAAAATGTTGACTATTATTTTTGTAATTTAAGTAGATTAAGAACATCTTTTATATTAGAACACAATAGGTTGAGAAAGTCAACATTAAGAAAGTTTAATTAAAATCACTTTCGACATTTTTTAGATGTGCCTTGACGTTTATGTTTCAAAAGAAATATTTTTCCTTGGAACTATTATTTGTTCATTTAAAAATGTAGTGCAAATGTAAAAATACTCCATCTGCCTGCTAAGTTTCCTTTAGTCGTCAATCTTCAGATTTATTTCCAGTTTGTATTTGTGCATTTCCGAATTTTTAGTTATCTAAAAGACTTACGTTTGTGAACAGCAAAATTCGATATTCCTTTGGCACACAAATAACAAACATACATACATTCATTCGTACATATATACTAGATATTTGAATTAAGGCTAATCAACAAAGCCCATGTAATACGTATGAATTTGAGCTGCCTGTCGGTATTTGCTTAGCTCAGCCTTATGAGCCATGACATGTCATAAACCTGACAAAATGCCATTTATACACACACGTGAGTAAGTGTAGCTATGTGCACTTGCCATGAAAAGGTTTGTTGTTTACTTTTTCATGTTTAGTTTTGAATTTGATATTTTGCATTTGGTTTTAACTAGAAAGCGAGGCAGGCAGGCTTATCGCATGCGCTTACCACGCTTGTACATCTGAAATCTGCCTATAAAATTTCATTACATTTGTTTTGAATTCGATACACAACGATACACAATTTATTTTCTTCTGCTTTATTTTTTGAAATTTCATACGTTTTATTGAAAATATTGTAAATCTGATATTGCTTTCTAAATCAATAAAATTAAAAATTGCTTGTTCGTTGTTGATATGCTTAGCCCAAAGCAAATGTTACTCATACGCCATGGTGTGCAGTTAGCTTGGTTGTTCATTGTTTACGCAAATATTTGTTTTTGGTAAACAATACTAATATTTTATCTTCTATTTGTTAAAAATAAATGATCAATTAATTGAATTTGAATTTTATTTTCTTTTCTCTTTGCAGGTAAGCAAGACAAAAATCATGGAGATGTTTTGGCGTAGGTATGTGAATAACTTTCTGTGTATTTTTTAACCCTTGAACAGCCAGACTTCTGACCAAAAAGTCACGTATATCATAACTTAAACAAGTATTTTTTGTTTTTGCATTTGTACTTGGCAGAAAATTAATATTTAGGAACTAGAAGTGCGTCTTAATCTGTTTTAGAAACGTTTAATTGGATTAGATTGGAAAAACTTCAATTTGATTTGACTATTGAAATTTAAATAAGATTAGACTATACACTGTTAATTAGATTGTACTAAGATAATGATAATCTAACAAATTTTAGATAAGATTTCTTTCCTTTAGTTTTAAAAAATGCTGCATTAGTTTAGCTTACGTGAGATTAGATTATATTAGATTAATTAAGATTACAATTCGTTGTACAAGTTTATATTTGATTAGTCAAAATTATGCCAGATTGCTTTAAAATAAATCCCATGCAATGTTAGATTTTATTTCATTTTTTATAATTTTTTTTCTGATTATATTGTAAAATAATTCGTTTTGGTTAGATTAAGTCAAAATCGCCCGGGCGGTTAGATGATCATTTAAAGAAGAAGTCAAACTAGGATTCAGTCATTAAGTTTATTTAAAGTGAATGAGAATTAGATAAAGTGAGTTTGGTGATTAGAAGCGGTTTGGCTGAATTATTTACGATTATATGAAATTGGCATTAATTCACTTAAGTTTAGAATTGCATACGATTTATCTGATTTCAGCCAAAATTTTATTAAAATTTTGTAGGGACTGAGTAAGATTAGTCTATGTTAGTTTTGATTAGATAATATTAGTTAATAAAAGATTAGAATTTATTAGGTGAGATTAAAGGAGACTAGATTAGACTAAATTAGATTAGATTACATCAGATTGAATTAGACTCTAAAATATCACATCAGGCACCATTAGATTTGACTAGATTAGATTAGGTTAGATTAGTTTACAGTCCAATCTAGTGCAAGATTATTTTCAATTCAGTATGCCTAAGCCATACTAGATTAAATAAGAGTAGACTAGTGTTGATTATATTAGATTAAATCAGATACGCTTACATAATATCAGATTATATTACCTAAGATTGCTTTACATCATATCAAAAAATCTAAGATTATGCTAAATTAGGAAAGATTGCATAAAATAATCTTAGTCTAGAATACTGAAAAACTTTATGAATTAATCTTTTAAAATTAGTATAGAAATACCTTATTTGGAAATTAGAAATACCTTCTTTGAATATGAATACGTTGAATTATTTTCGTTGTAACGCGCGTGACCTCTGTTTTTCAACCACACATAACTAACACACTACTTGCTAAAGGGATGGAGTGCCTCTTAGGTTTTTATGATCCCAGACTTATTTAAGTGACATCCACACAAACACTGCTGCAGCAAAATCGAAAACACAAAACAAACAAAAAAGGAGAAATGACTTGAGAATGCAAGCATAACTTAAATTATTTCATAAATACTAGCAACACCAAGCAATAAGCCACCGAAGAAAAGTAACACCAAAGACAACAGAGCTATCACTTAATCTGTTCATAATTTAGCCATGCGCTACAACTAGTTAAGCTCTTAGCGCCTTACGTTGTGCTACACCCCGCTAAAACTGTTTCGCCATTTAAGCCAAACGGATTCTTTAAGTTAAGCGCTCAGTACTCCAGTACATAAAGCAGTGTTTATGCTCAACTAAAGCAGTACACGACTGATATTGTTGCGTAATAAACTAACTAGCTGCCTTGTAAGTAGTCGAATTTTTGGGTTTACAAATTGAAAGCATACTTTTTGGCTCCAGAAAGTAGTATTTTCACACCCTCTGCAAAATTTCGCTTTCAACTGGGAGGTGAGAACAAAAAGTATGCTTGAAATGATCGCAACTTGTTGTTGTTATTAAGCGTTCAGACTATTAACCCTCGCCTTTGAGTACTATTACCTCGCAGAGATAGATGAAGTAGGTGTAGGTGATAGAAGTGGAGCGGTGTAAATAAATTTCCATTTCAGCGCATTGTTTCTTCAGCTATTAGTTATTTTTACACTTTTTCATTTTCTATGAGATTTGCGATTTATTGTTGCAATTCTGGTTGTTATTGTCTTTCATTGCCACGACATTGTTGCCGAGTTTTTGGCGCATTTTGTGCAACTGTATAGCATCATTGTTTTGTTGTTGTTTTCACTTTGTACTTTACTTTTGTTGTTGTTGTTATTTACAGTGACTTTACTATTGCCTCTCTACTTTATGTAGCTATCGTTATCAAGAATTGTATGCAAACTTACGTTGGAAAATTGGAGAACTTTAGAAAATAAAATTGTTTATGCCCCTTTAAGTATGCAACAATTTTAGAAATGTATAATGCTAGTTGGATATAAGCAATATTATGAAAGATACTGTAGCTTGCGTCTGAAAGTGAATTTTATTAGTTGTATCTTATTTATTTTAGTTAAACTGGGTTAGAGCGCTTTGAATATATTTTCCAAAAATCGATAAGAACAGATAAAAATCTATAGCGATAACAATCGATAAACATTTATACAAACCTACAGAAATCGAATGAATAAAAAATATATATAAAAATCAATAATAACAAATCAAAATCGATGAAAACATATATAAATCGATAACAGTGCATAGAAGTTGATAGCAAATTTAAAACTCGAATCGAAAGGGATACAAATTTCTGCAAGCAAAACAGCCACAACTTTTATGAAGTCAAATAAAAACCTATATTTTTTATAATTATCAAAACCGATAACAATACATCCAAATCATAATACAAAACTTAAGGGAATTAAGGGAAACATGACATGAATCGATGAGAAATTTTGGTAACACAAAAGTAGGTCAGAATAACAGTAAAATGTTGGAGAAACCGATAGAAATTATGAAATAAAATCTGTTAAGAACACTTAAAAATCGATTACAATTTTAAACGATTGGTGTAATTTGGAAGCATCTACATTAATTTAAGAAAATCATGCAAGCGTTTGGAATAAAAAAATATAAATTCAAATTCTTAAAATGTATAAGGTCTGTTAAAGTTTCTTGTCGACAATTAAGGAAACATAACGATATGATAACTGAATGAACCCGATAATAATCGATAAATATAGAAACAACTAAATAGCTGTTATAAATTGAGCAAAATATTTGTAAAAATTAATATGAAACGATGAAGGAACACATGAAAATCGATAAAAATACCAAGGCTTTGGCTTTTGATAAATGATAAATGTATGTCAAAATGTTTCGAAACTATTAAAATCGAAAATGCCATTGGAAGCCAATTAAATATTCAAGAGAATAATGGGTTACAAAATTTACGAAACTGAAATTAAAGAAAAGAAAAGAAAAGAAAAGGCAAGAAAAAAAAGAAAAGAAAAGGAAAGCAAAGAAAAGAAAGGAAAGGAAAAGAAAAGAAAAGAAAAGAAAAGAAAAGAAAAGAAAAGAAAAGAAAAGAAAAGAAAAGAAAAGAAAAGAAAAGAAAAGAAAAGAAAAGAAAAGAAAAGAAAAGAAAAGAAAAGTAAAGAAAAGAAAAGAAAAGAAAAGAAAAGAAAAGAAAAGAAAAGAAAAGAAAAGAAAAGAAAAGAAAAGAAAAGAAAAGAAAATAAAATAAAATAAAAGAAAAGACAAGATATACAAGAAAAGACAAGAAAATACAAGAAAAGACAAGAAAAGGCAAGAAAAGAAAAGAAAAGAAAAAAGAAAAAAAAGAAAAGAAAAGGAAAGCAAAGTTAAGAAAAATTAAAGGAAATGAAAAGAAATTAAGGGCGAGGTGTATGGAAAGGAAATGGGTAAGAGAAGTAAATGTAAAAGAAAAAAAAGAAGGAATAAAAAAGGAAAATAGGTTGAATGGTCATGATGACGATGACGGGAGTGACTATGATCGCGGCAGTAACGGTGACAATCTCCTACATATATTTAGACATCAAATTCGAGGAGTATTTGGTGATCTCTCCTTTTTACGACGAACTCTTACTCGGCAGGTTGGTCGACCCTCGTCGATTAGTGACGTCAGAAGGTTTCTTGTAAGGATATTAAGTGTTGTTAGGGTGATACTCAAACATACATGTGGAACAAATAAGCCATTACTGGCACCTTCGAAGTTTTTCTGCTAATTAAAACTGTATTGGAGTCATCACACAGCGTAAATTCTTTAATCCAAAAATGTCACGATACAGCTCTAATTGCTTTAGCTCTGGGCATACTTTAAAATACTCTCAATAAATTTTGTATCCGCGCAATCAAGCTCTTAAACCACAAAATACATGCATACCACATTTAATTTTTCTAAATTATTAATGCGAAAATGTAGCGAATAAACCAAAGAAAATCCACAAACACGAATAATTTGCATAAACTTCTTAAATAGTTTTCGCTCCAGCAACGTAAAGGACATTCATTACTCGAGTCGTAGCTGTCGCCAAAGCATTGTGCGACATTACCAACAAACGGCCAACCGACAAACCAACCGCAGTTGAAAGTATGCATAAGCGAAGTAATAAATGCACGCAAATACTGGAAATTGCTAGACGCACAAAAAAAAACCAACAAGGCAAAAGCAAGAAATATGAGCCTTGGTGCTGCTGCTGCTGCTGGGAAAGCAAGCGGAAATAGGCAAACGGAAAAATCCTTGCAAACAATTGCATTCATTAAAAATTTCAATTTCCACAGCTTAGCCAGGCTAAAGAAAGTCAAAATAGCACTAGCGCAGACGTTTAAGAGTCACAACATAAAACGAACGCAGGGCGCACAGGTGGTAAACGTAAGCTGAAACTAGCAGCGAGAATATTTTCATTACAAATTTTGTTTGTATTGGTTTGCGCCTATGTACTTATGTGTGTGTGTATGCATGAGTTATGGCATAAAAAGCGACAAGCACGTACATGTGTAGGCACCGCAATTGTAGCAACAAACCAAAATTTTTCCATTTGTTATGTTGTTGTTAATTAAAAATGTGCGACAACAATAACAAGTCTCGTTAAAAAGAAAAAAATGCAAATATTCAGCAAATTATAAAAAATTTGAAATATTACCAAATAAAATAATTGCAAGCATTTTTGGCATGCCACAATAACTTTTTTTGCTGCCACAAAATCTGTTAACGACTTTTTCCTTTGTTATACATGTAAGCGCTGCCTAAAAGTATGCTATAAATAAATTTTAAGCTCGCATGATTTTATTTGTATATAATACCTTTGTAGCTCACCTTTAAGGCTTGCAGGTTTTCGAAACTTTTTTGTACGCATAAAATTTAAAATTGTTTGTGGGCAAAACATAATGCAACAAAAACTATATAAAAAAATATTTGTTTTTCTCATGAACTTTTCTTTTTCCACCCTTTCCACCGCATCAAGCACCCTCTCCGCTACCCCACAAACCTCAAAAACATAAGCATTATAATAACTTTTGAACTTTGTGCTTGAGAGCATGCGATACTCTGCTAATATTTGCCGTCACAATATTTTTATCTACAAAATGCACCGCTGCTTAAAAGTGTACTACAATAATTTCTATGTTTAGCATAGTATGGCAAATTTATTCTTCTTGCTTCTGGTGTATTCAGTATTGCTGTTTTTGTGTTTACTTTAGCAAGCAAGTGCAAAAAGTGCTGAATTATTATGCTGCTGCTAAACTGAAAACTTTGTTCGATAATCCATCAAGCTTTTTTAACAGTTATATGAAAATTTGATAATAATTGAAAAAAATGAACAAAGCCCTAAAAAATAGTTAACAATTTTTATACATTAAAAACCACTATAAAATTTTTAAAAATAATATGCAATAAAAGCAAATAAAAACCTTTAAAAAATCCAAAGAAAACTTAACTTTTTGATTCAATCGACAATTCGATCAAATTGGATTGGTAAATAGGATAGAAAGCTTTAATATGTTATTTGGTACTAAAAACGTATACCAAATTAGTACTAAATTATTAAATTATCTGTTTTATTTCACATATGTTATTGAAATTTTCTAATTCAGTATTAAATAGTGTACTAAAAGTATAATTTGAAATTTTATGTTATCTTGGCACTGAAAACGTGTACTAAAAATTAGTACCAAAATTCTAAATTCTGTAATTCGCCTGTGTTGTAGTCTAACAAAATACTTTTAAAAACATGAATGAGTACTAAAAAGTAGTGCACAAAAATATCAAATGTATTTCTTACGTTTTGATATTTAGTACTAAAAACAGATATTTGTTGAATTATTTAATAAATTTTTTAAACTAGTATACGAAACATTAGGCTATTTCAAAATTTTTACTACAAATCCGTTTTTTGAAAAAAATTTTATTTGAATTTAGTACTAAAATTTTTTAATTAAGTGCTAAAAATATGGAATTTAGTAATGAAAAATTTCCTTTTTATTATTGTTGCTTTTACCAACAGGGTAGAAGTATGAATTTTTCTGGAATGATTTTCCGTCATCCCTTGTCAATTTTGGCTTGGGGACAAACCGGTTTCGGCGTTGTGCCATCTTCAGTGTCTTTCTTCGTTCTGTCGGAAATGAAAATTTTCCTAAAAGTGGGAGCAGATAACTGAAACTTGTTGACTAAGCATTCTCTTATTGCGCATTAATAAAATTAACTAAATACCAACAAACTAATTGAAGTTTTTTTGTACATTAATAAATTCTAAAAACCTAAATAAGTTCTAAACATTATAAACTGTCTTAAACTCAACTGTGTTGAAGTTAAAGAAACTTCAATTAAAAGTATATGGGAATACTTCATGTGGGTGGTGAACTAAAATTTCAATGCATTTCTTAGATTTCGATATTTAGTACTAAAAAAAGTTTCACTAAATAAAACTAGTAAACGATTTTTTTATTTAGTACTAAAAATTTAATTTTTTTAAGCTAGTAAACGATTTTTATATTTAGTACTAAAAATGTTACTAAATAAATAAATAAGTTTTCAAAGCTAGTATTCAAAATATTTTATTCTTTCCCATTTTTTACAACTAAGTTTTTATAAAAAAAAATAAATTTGAATTTAGTACTTAATTTTTTTTATTGAGTACTAAAAAAGTGTACTAAATTTCTGAGTAAGCACCTAAAACTTGTGAAGTCAACATACTATTATTGCTCAATTATTTTATTTCAAATCTCCCAGAAAATAATTCAAAATGTTTCAATTTAGTACTAAATAGTGTACTAAAAATCTATATTAGTGTTAAAACTAGCAAATTAGGCATTTCTCATGTAACATATTAGATAGGAAATTTCAATAAGTTATTTAGTATACACAACGTGTACTAAAATATAGTACTAAAATTTTAATTTGCTTTATCTTACCCAGTTACGATTTAGCATTATTTTCTCTTCTTTTTTTTTTAGAAATTTCCCTTTTCATTGCAATGACAAGCGAAATGATAGTATTTTACCCAACTCAAATCAAATCTCTACCCACTGCGTCAAACCCTACTTAACCTTTACAACAATAACGCCATTCATTACTTTTCTGAATTATTTTCCCTGCTATGCCATTCATGTAGCACATTTACAGCATGTGTGGCAGCTGAGTAAATGTACTTGCAACCAATGCCTGCAACTTGTTGTAAGTGAATTAAATAAATTTTCTTCAAAGATAAGCGATGCAGTGAGCAGCAAAATAGAATGAACAGCAGAGGCGATGCGTTGATGTGCACCAAAACGGTGAAAAAAGATAGCAAATAAGATGCAAAGAAAAGAAAAACAAAAAAAAATATAAAAATTTTGAAAAAAATAAGAAAAAGCCTCACAGAAAAAATCAAACTGGAATCGAAATTGAAAAAGCATTACTATTTCCACCTTATATGGAGCAAAAACAAAGTGAAAAGAAAATCGCTAACTTGCCAGCTGCCAACAGCTTTCACAAGCAATGCTAACTTCAGCGCCAGTCGTGTCCAAAGACAAATGTACTTATTGACTTCAAACGGGTGCGCATAAATTTAAGACGATCCTTGCATCCACCGTGGCTATAGCAGAGTAGGTAGTACCAAGGCAGGTATTATTTGCTTCAAGTTACTCTATTGTGAGTAGATGTATGTATGTGTGAGAGTGTTTGTGTGAGTGCCAAGTGAAGCGCGTATTTAATTCCACTATATACTAACGTTATACCGCTGATATACTCAGGCGCTGCTGCTTTTTTTGTAAACCGTAGCTTGATTTCCTTACCGAAATCGCATATTGAGCGACGGGGCAAGGTATTCAGCGCGTTGAGCTCTGTTGAGACGTGAGTGATGTTGGAAATGTTCAAATTTTAGTGGCAGCTGCAACAAATGCACCTTTCATGGCGTTGACTAATGTTGATTTAGTACTATGGAAATGTTGATAATGCTCGTGTTTGTAGTTTTTGTCGTTGTTTTATCATACTTTTGCTCAAAATATACAACGAATGACTTTACATTTATATTGAATAAGTAGCTATAGCTTTTTTTCAATTCCTAACATTTTCGGAGAGTTTTGCAAAAAATTTATTTTTAGTACTAAAATTTAAATCGTGCTCTAAAATGTTCTCCAGCGCGCTTTGTTAGCGCAGCTAAAACAAATAAAAAACAATAAAAAAAGTAAAAATTTGGCACTATTTTTTTAACGTTGTAATTTGTAGAACATAATTTAGTACAAAATTTCCAATGTTTATTGAACGGATTTCAGCTACTAACTTTAGTACAGAATTTTTAGAACAAAATATATGCTTTCATATAAGCTGCTTTTTGGTACTAAAACTGAAATCGTGTTTTAACATTTTTTTAGCACATTTTATTTCTGGGCAATAAAACATTTTAGTAGGTACGCACATATTTAGTACACAATTTTCGATCGCCTTAGAACTTTGCACAACGTGTTATATGAATTTGTTTTTAGATAATAAACTTTTAGTACATAATTTTTAGGAAAAAAAAATTGCTGCCATATGAACTGCTGTTTAGTACTAAAACTCTAAAACTGTTCTAAAATTTTTTTTGGTACTTTACGCACAGCCTAAATACAACAGAAAAGTTATTCTCCTACTATTTCGAGTAAATTAAATATTTCAGTACATAATTTAATACTAAATTTTCCATACAATAATGTGATTACTTTTCAGCTTATTATATAAATTTTAATTAACATAAAATTTGCTTGTACCCATGTTTTAATACTTGGGTTTTAAGTACTAAACTTGAGTACAAAGAACAAAATATTTTCTGCTATTTCTATTAATAATCCAAAATTGAGATAATCAATCATTTGGATTTTCTATAGGTACTTACGTGAACATTTTCATAGTGGAATATTGTAGTACTAAATAATATATTTTAGTACTAAAAATCTTTGCTCCGTTTAAAAATCGCGAAGTGCAGTAAGTCACTGATTTGAAATTTAAGTAAATAATTCAAAAATTAGTTTTACAACTATAATATAGTATTAACTAAAATATTTTTTAATTTTATGACAGACAAGCTTATATTTTTATTTCAAACAGCTGGTACTTAGTTGCATATTTTGCGCTTTATAAAACAACTCAACTTCAAAAAACTCATAGCAATGATTACTATAGCAGTCTACACCTTTTTGGAACTACTTAAATAATACTTCATTTGAAAAAAAATTTTAGTACAATTTAATATTTAGGTTGAAATTTTTGGTATCAAGCTTTAAATTTCTGAACACATATAGCAACTTAGCTTAAGCTTTAAAAAAAAAACTAAAAATTTGATTTTTGTGCTTCGTTACTTACACTCATTTTTAGTACACTTTCATTAATCATATTAATATTCTAGCACCAAAAGTTATCCATAGACATTTTAGTATAAATATAGTAGGTACATAGATTTTTAGTACTTATATTTTTATACATATTTTTAGTACAATTTAATAGTATTTAAAATCAATTTTATTAATTTATCTTCTATAATGTCTCAAATTAAATATTTTGTTTTTTTTTTGTTTTTAAAAACAATACTAATTTTCATAAACAAAAAGAAAAATTATTATTGTTTGGCTTGAGTTCGTTTATAGTCATGGTATTAAATATTTTGAATACATTTTAGTACATTTAGTTTAGTACAAATATTTAAGTATAAATATTTTTTAAGTTACAATAGCATATTTTAAGTACACTTGTTTTTGTTGTTGAAGCAAACTGCAACACTAATATACAACTTATCCCAATTAGCAATATTTTTTGAGTTGAATGCAAATTTTAGTAAATAAATTTATATATGTATATATTTTTAGCAGCGTTTTCAAGTATTTAACAACGAATTTAAGCTCCTTTTCTAACATCTTATATATAAATAGACAAGATGAAAAAATGCGGAACCATTTTCTGCTAAACTATAATTCTAAGGTATACAAATTATATATGTATAGATAGGAAATTTTGAGGTGTATTTTTATCCGTAAATAAAAAAAATTTTTAAAATCATTTTAATATAAAAAATTTAACACAAAAGTCACACCACTACACATGCACTTATTCACACTATAGAGCCGCTGTTGTGTGAGTAAATATGCCATGCACGATTTTGTATTACTCGTGTAATCGGCTCTCACTGTGAATGCGAAGAGTTGGTAGGGGACCAATGAATAACAAGCCTTCGCACTACAACGCAGCTGATGTGTGAGTAAACGTGTCGTGCATTTTTGCTTTATGTTGCATTGATCACTGGCTACCAGCTCAGTGATGCTCCTGAGAGCACGAAAAATTGCTTTGTTGGAGACATAAACAAGCAATTTCAAATATGAGCAAATATGTAAACTTCATTGCTGCTACCTACAAACAGGGTTTACAAAAACAAAATAAATGATTACTCATAAAGAGTATTAAACACCGAAGCTTGATTTGTATTTGTGGTTGGGTCTGTGTAAATTGAAATAGAGTAAAATAAAATAAAATAAATTAAATAAGATAAAAAAAAAATTTAAAAAAGTTTATTAAAATAAAGTGAAGGGAAAGACAGTAAAGGAAAGGAAAGGAAAGGAAAGAAAGAGAATGGAAAGGAAAGTAAAGTAAAGAAAAGTAAAGGAAAGGAGGGGAGGGGAAGGGAAGGAAAAGGAAAGGAAGGGTACGGAAAGAGAAGAATAAAATAAATTCAAAATAGAGACTGCAGAGAGTATAAGAAGAAGAAATCAAGGAACGAAAATATGTTAGAGGAAAGGAACGACAGAGAAAGGAAGGGAAAAAGGCAAATGAAAAGTACAGCAAATAATGAAAATAAAATAAAGTTTAGTGGTTGAATTTCAACCACTGGGCGTTCTCTAGTTTTTATAAAATCCTAGTATCATTCATTTTAGCACAGTAATGTTAGTAAAAATACAAACGTTTGCAACATGTTATTCCTCCACCAAACTTTAACTTTCCAAATTTTGATGACTGCATGACATTTCAGCAAACAATTTTTAGTACTAAAATGTATTATTCATGGAATGCAAGTTTTATCAATTCTCCCTTTGGTCTCCCACTTGCATTTAATTTATTATTTTTTTTGTACGTTTTTAAATATTTAAATATTTATTTAATTCCAATTATTCGAAATCACTTCCAACATCAAACAATGCTATAAACAACGGTTTCAAATCCCAACAGCAACTGCTTTTCGCTACATGCAAAGATTCTTCAAAAAAACAAAGCATACTTTTAGGCGAACAGGAGCAGAAGAGGTAGGAAAAGTAAAAGCAAAGCAAATGGAAGTAAAAATATATTATTTGTATATGTGCAGTGAAATGTTTACGGAGTATTTAGATGTGACCAATGGTGACTGTTGAATGTTAAATGTGACAGCAACAAAAACGAAAATTGAAATAAACAAGCAAAAGCTAAAAAAAGAACAAAAACAAAGCATTGGTCATGCTAGGAATTAAACGAGCACTTGCAGCTGCTTAATGAAGTAGAAAAATAATAGAATGAATGCGAAATTTCATTAGTTAAAAATGGAATGAGGAAACAATAAACAAAACAAACGGAGAGCAAGCACTTTTATGTGAGTGAGGCGCGAAATAAGGAGGAACTCAGAGTGAAGTTTGCGCTAAAAGAGTGTAGAGCGGCCAAATTTTTTGTTGAGCTTTCATTTCAGACACATTTGCATGCAGATTTGATTTGGTGTTTGCTGAGAAAATTAGCGCACATTTAGCGCAAAATCGCTGAACCAACATTGCGCAAGTAAGTGGAGTAGTCAGGTCAGCGCTAGGGACAGTGGCTAAGTAGTGGAGAACTTGCGGGCGTAGCGAAATGTTGAATTAACTGCGTTGGGCTCAAGAGTGCCGAAAAACCATTATCAGGAATTTATTAAATTTTTTTGGTTAGTTTTTGCTTTGCTACTTTAGTGCCATCGATGACTGGCAATGAGTGGAGGAGGACAGTGAGAGAGGGACAAAGCAATGTGCACGCATACAGCATAATTAAATTCAGCTGCTGAAGCGATTTATTTGTTATTATTTTTGGGATTTCGTGAAAAAGTGCTTAAGCATATTATTAGTCCAAGAAATTAGAAATAATTTGATTAAAAATTTATGAAGGAAAACATTTGTTGAATTTTAATTAGCTAAATGCACTGGCAGCTTTAATGGATGAAAAATTTTAATTTTTCTGAACGTTTTCAAAGCCAATTTTGAGGTAAAACATTTTTCATAGAAATTAAGAGATATGGTCCTATTCGATCACTTGCTGAGAAAGTACGTTTTTGAACACGCAGCTGAGTAAGCCTGACCTTCCACACAACTACCGACATCCGCCTAGTTTTACAGAATATAGTTTTAGTGTAAATTTTTAGTACTAAATGTCTGTTAATAATTTTTTTAGTACGAATCCGCTACTCGTTAGGTTTGACACAATAATTGTATTGCTATACTTTCAGATCAACTTTTTTGTGCTAAAGTTCCGTTATCCTGGACTGAAGAAAATAAAAATAAAGGGCTTAGAAGGTTCTTAGTACACATTTGTGCAACTAAATTTTTGAAAATAATTTTTAATTTTTCGTACAACGTTTTTATAAATAAAGTTTTGCTAAAAAGTTTAGCACTTATTTTTTTCTACACAATTTTAGAATCAAATTTTCAGTACTAAAATTTTAGCACTATTTTATAGTAAAGTTGAAATGTTCTGGGAAATTAAAAATTACAAGAGGGGTACTAAAAGTTAGTATATATGACGACTTTGTTTTGCTTAAGTTATGTCAAGAAATTTTTAGTACATAAACCTTTTAGTGCTATATATAATTTTAGAACATGTATTTGCACTTGGTTTTGAAAACAAAAGTGAACTTTTAGAAAGTTTTTAGTGCTTAATTATTATAAAAATACCAAATTAAAGTTATTAAAAAAATTAGTACTAAATTTTTAAAACTTTATTTATTTAATTTGTAAGGTTTATGATATATGATACTTGTATAGAGTATAGTTGAAATTTTCTCAAAAAAAATTTTAGTACATATAATTTTTAGTGCTAAATATGAGAACTACGTTTTGCATGAAATATATGGTATTAGGAAACATGAAACACAAAATGTTAAAGCCTCATTTTATTAATCTTAAATTTAAAAAAGTGAGTACTAAATAAAAAAAAAATTAATAATAAATTTACAAAACTAGTATATTGGAACAATTTATCAGATTTGGTTTCGAGACAGATCGAGTTTGGCGTAGCCATCCTCAGTGATTAGAAACCAAATTAATAAACATTTTTAGTACTCACCTCATATTACTAAAATTTAACATTCTTTGGAACAAAAAATTGTTGTACTAAACATTTAGAAACTATGTCTACTTTAAATTATTGGGGATCTCGACAGCAAAATGGGACCTCGATAAGGTTTTAGTACTCAACTAAAAATGAGTAAATGTAAAAATGTGTACTAAACTTTTAAAATGTTTACTAAATTTTTGCTTCTGTTCTCAAGTGTGCACTAAATTTTAAGAACTAATATTTTGCGTAAGATGCAGTGTTTCGGAAATCTTAATATTTTTCAAACATTTTTAGTGCACAGAACTTTTAGTACTGCAGATTTAGAGCCAGTTCTTGTACTAAAAATTAAGTGATAGTAAGCAAGCAAATAAAAATAAAATTTTGTGAAAAAAAAGCGTACGGAATTTTTTAGTACTAAATTAAATTCGAAAAATTGAGTGCTAAATTTTTAAAACTATTTTTGAAAAAAAAATTTTTAAGGGATTTAAAATTAGGATATGGTACTAGAACACAAGAAATGTAAACAAAAATTAGCTTACAGAATTTTTTAGTACTAAATTTAATTTAAAGAGTTTGAGTACTAAATATTTAAAACTATTTTTGTAAGGGTTTTATGGATTGATATGAAATTAAGATATGGGGCTAAAATGTTTCTGTTTACCTAATTAGAGCTGCTCCAAATATTCTCTAAAACTACAACAAAAATTGTTTTTAGGGAGATCTGCTCGAAATCGGAATACATTACCGCAAAGACAAAATTGTATTTTGATACAACAATTACCTAGCGAAATGGAACAAAATGGAACCACACAATTGCTTGTAGAAAAATAAATGCTTTGTAGCACAACTTTCTAAACACGATTTCCTGGCACCTTTGTGAATGCGCCAGTTATAGCTAGAGTTGCGATTAACAATAAAAAACAAACCAATGCAAGCAAACAAGTGTCATTAGAGTGGAGTCAAATTGGAGGTGAAATGCAATTCAAAGCGAGTGCAATAACGAGAACTAACCGCAGACGAGAATAGGAAAAAAATAAAAACTCAGTTAACGTGGGTTGAGAAATAAAATTCAAATCAAAGAGATGTGAAAAGAATTTTATAAAAAAGCAGCTTATGTAGAAAAAGAAAGTTAGTTTCTAAATAAGCGAACAGCAGGTGAATATATTTTTTTAATGTATTTTGTTCTGAATGCTTTTTTGAAGTAGAAAAGAGCCAGTTTGAATGCAGCACCCAAGCGTGTGGGGTTCAATGGTGATATGGTCTACAAAAAAACAGGTAAAACTTTTTCGCATTTTATTTTGTGTCCAACTAAATGTGCATTGAAAAATGCCAAAGAAATCGAAATAGTAAAACTTGCTGTGCCGTTCAATTGATTGTAAAAGCGTGCCACATCTGCGCACACGTGCGCTGCATGAGAAACTGAGTGCATGCTGTATTCTGGTTGCTTTTGTGGATATGGATGTGTGACTGAAAAAAGTCTCAAAGTAAAAAGAAGTGACAGGGTAGAGTGGAGTGAGAGAGCGAGAAAGATGAAGCGAGTGAGGGCGATTGAGTGCAGTTGATGAGAGGTAAAAGTGCAGGATTTTGAAGGTTAGTAAAGGCAGTACTTCGAACAGTCCGCTGCGTACCACCACTTGCACCCAGGATGTGTGGTACCATCGACAAACAGCAATTTGCTGGCTTTAACTGCAGGTGGCGTAGTCATTAGGTATCTAAATGTTTGCTAGGGCATTAGGTACCTAAATGTTTGCTAAAAAATACAAAATATTCCGTATGCTATGGACGTTATGGCAATACTTTGTGCATAGGAGTGATAGCTAATTTTTGTTGCATACGCGTAGGCGTAAGTGCTTTATAGGGAAATGCAGCCAACGGCTGTGTAGGTGTATTCAAGTTTATTGCATTTTCCTGCATTACAGTATGTCCTGCTTATGCCTTTCGAAGCCACTAACGTTGTGAGCTGCATGAACATTTCTCGAATTATTCAAGTGTAAACACTTTTCCACCCAAACGGTGTTAATAGAATTAAGTACTAAATTTTTAGTACTTATTTTCATACTAAATGTTAGCTGAAATGTTTGCACATTTGCTTTTTAGTTCTTTACTTTTATTATTCAAGTTTTAGAACTTGATTTATAATACTTATTTTTTGCAGATTTTAGTACTAAATATTTAGTACCCATTTTTTGGTACTAAACTCCAAATGCAATGTTTCTAATACATAATTTGTGTTTTTCTGTTTTTTAATTTTATCGTCCAACTTTTAAAATTTTATCCATACTACTTTTTTTTGGCAGATTTTAATACTAAATTTTTAGGATTTATTTTCATAGTAAATGTCAGCTGAAATGTTTGCACATTTGCTTTTTAGTTCTTTACTTTTATTATTCAACTTTTAGAACTTGATTTTTACTATTTATTTTTTGCAGATTTTAGTACTAAATTTTTAATACCCACTTTTTGGAACTAAATTTAAACTGCAATGTTTCTAATGCATAATTTAAGTTTCTTTGTTCTTTAATTTATCCGTACAACTTTTAGATTATCGTCCTAATTTTTTGGGTACAAATTTTTTGGTACTAGATTTCAGCCGAAATGTTTGCAGCTTGCGCTTTTTATACCCTTACTTTTATCGTTAAACTTTCAGCATATAATTTATACTACTTATTTTTTGGCTAATTTTAGTACTAACTTTTTAGTACACATTTTTTGGCACTAAATTTCAGCTGCAAGGTTTTTAGTACATAGCTTACGATTATTGGTTCTTTTTGTAAAATTTAGTACACAATTTAGAACTATTTTTAATTAAAGGTCCAGTACTCATTGAATTTAAAAATGGAAGTTTTTGAGATTGAAAAGTGTAACATAACAATTTTTTTTTCATGACAACTTTTCTTATACAAATTTTAGAACATAATGTATACTATTAAATTTTTGCTAGTACTGAATTTCAGCTGCAATGTTTTTTTAGCCTTCTGAATTTTTGCCGCTAAAGTTGGTACACAACTAAATACCATTTTCTCTAACCCAACCAAATACTATTTTCTCTAATCTCTAGTGAGCGTGGAATACAAAGAAATGCTTCACGTTTCAAATTTGAAAAAATTTCCAGAAACACTTTGGCTAACTAAACTGTTAGTGCCATTATTTAGTACTAACTTTTATTAGACCGTTTTTAGTACACAATATAAACTGAAGTTTCTCTTTATACCACTAAATTTTTGGCACCAATTTTGCTTGCTTTTAACCTTCGGTGAACGTTAATAGTTCAAATATAGTGGTACTATATACACATTTAGAAAAAATTTTAATAAATCTTCAGCGCCATTTAAAATCCCCTCCATAAATTGTACGAATTCTGTCTCCAACTCTATTAGTTTGTGCTATGCCACAGGTGCCACAACAAACTCTTTCGTCTCCTCCGTAGCGCACTTAACTCAATTAGCACACTCTCCGTGTCAAGTGTATCATTTTCGTTAGCTTTTCTGTGGCTATTCGAGCAAAAACTAAGTTTTCACAATGGAAGCATATCCGCAAACATCATAACTCTCATATATGCACCTTACTTCTTTCTTGTCCTCTCTTGCAGCCAACAGCTCCTATAGTACTTTTCTGTGCTCGTTCTATAAAATAAATTTCCACATTTTATGCACGCAGATATTTGTATACCTTAAAGCATATATTTTTGCATTTTAAAGCTCCTAAAAGTATGCCTTGCTGCTAGTTATACCTGCTGTCATCTAAATTCGCTACACAGAAATGGTATTTAAATGTCTCACAATTTATTTTAACAAGAGTTATGTTTGCATACAAATTTATGGCAAGTGTAAGGAAAGTGTATGAAAAGAAGAAAAGTTCTAAAATTCAATATGTTGCTGATTGCATTCTGTATAAGTAAAAATTGTAAGTTTCTTTTTTCCAAAGATACTGAGGAGCATACTAAACATTTAATACTATTTAAAATAATTTTTAAATGAAATTCTATTTGCAAAGTAAGACATATGCGCCTAAAGAAAAGCTAGAACCATCTGTATATCAACGACATTTTGTACTAAAGTTTTTTTCTCAATGTTTAAGTATTTAATTTTTAGTACATCGATATTTGGTACAAACTCTTTTCTGTTATACTTTTTAGTACAAAACTAGTTAAACATAAAATAATTTGAAATAAAAACATTTTCCTTATAAATTTTGAAAAGCAATAATTTTTACTACACTTTTTTTGCGAAAGATGAACAAGAATCAGAGGATCTTCATTTTAATTTAATTTTTAGTACAAAATTTCTCAAATATAAGGTTTCCAGTATTAACACACATTTAAAGCAGAAAAGAGCATGTTAAATATTTTTAAGTACGGAACATTTTAGTACAGAAAAATTTAATACAAATTTTTGTTGGCAGTATCTTTAGTACAAACGCTTTTTAAGCGCAGTGTAGTTTAGTAAACATTTTTTATCTTTTAAGTTATAGTACTAAATTTGTTAGGGACAAATTTTTAGTACTAAATTTTTAGTACACAAATTTCAACTAAAAGCAACTTTATATAATTAGTTTTAGTACACAATACGCTAAACATGCCAAAATTTTTAGTACTACATTTTTTTAGTACTACAACTTTTTAATGCGTTGTATTATAAACACGCAACCTAACTCAAGCAACCATCTGAGTAAACAATATGCAATTTATTTTTCCTTAATTAATTTTGTACGTACGAATGTATGAGTTTAACCAAAATATTTGAGAAATCATTAACCACAATTTTTTACAGAAAATCCAAACAGCGCGCCTCACACTCATTTATAACTTTGATCTAATTTCCGCTGTGGCACATTGACACTTCCTCTCCGGTCGCTAAAGCAAAAAAAAACACAAAAACACACCAAAAAATGCAGTACGACTTCCTTTTTAATTTCCTTGCAGGAAAGGAAGCGCTCAAAAAATTGTTATAATAATAAACAATGTTAGCGACTGAATTGAAATCTTTGAAAGGCATTGAAGGTGACTTGATGATGTAGCATGTACTACAGGTATTAGTAATAGAAATAAAAAGAAGAAGAAGCAGAAGGTGAACAAGAAAATCGTGACAGCTTATGAAATGAATGCTGATGTTGCAAATTGTTAGAGGAGAGCTTCAAAAAATCATAGCATTAGTGAATGGGGGTGTGAAGAAATGAGTTTGATAAAAAATAAGAGGAAACGCTGACAGATGAAAGAGATATAGTACTAAGATAGGACGAAGAATCGAGCGCGCAGCTGTCAAAAATGTGTGATTTTAATAAAAGTGAAGAAAAGAAAAGGAGCATGATGATTTCTATGAAAAGTTAGTATGAGAGTGATAAGGTTTTGTTTCGGTTTCAGTTTCTGTTTCGATTCTTGGCCCAGTTTGGCTTTCAGTTTCTGTTTCGCTTCCTGGTACGGTTTTACGTTTGGCTTAAGTTTGCGTTACTATTTCGGTTTCAGTTCCGGTTTGGTGCGGTTTCAGTCTCGTTTTGGTCCGGTTTTAGTTCTGGTTTCAGTTCCGGTCTCATGTTTGTTTTATTCTCATTCTATTTTCCTTTCCATTTTAAGTTTTAGTTCCGGCTTTGTTTTCATATTCGGTCCCATACGCGTCGGGTTCCATTATCGGTTTCGTTTCTATTTTCGTTCCCAATTCTGATTTGCGCTCCGGTTTTGGTTTGGTTTTTAGTTGCGGTCTCTTACATGTTCTGGTTCAATTTTCTGTTTCGCCTCAATTTTCGGCTTTAGATCCAGTCTACGGTTCGTTTTCATTTTCTGTACCTTAGGCTTAAGATTTCGTTTTCATTTCCTTTTCCCTTAAGACTCCAGTTCCTGTTTCAAGTGGGGTTTCCTTTGAATTTCCGGTCTCATTAAGTTTCCGATTTAATTCCGGTTTCGCGTTAGGGTTTTCGTGCTATTACTCGTTTTCCATTAGTTTTCCTGAGAGCTCAAACTAGCCTGCCCATTACGAAATCATAAATCGTCATTCTGCCTAGCATTGTCGTCAGCATTCCCAAAGCAGGCTATCGTTTACTGGCAGGCCTCCGTATTCCCTTTAACGTAATGGCTAATATCACGGTCAGATTTTTTGTTCCACTTTTGAGTCTTTCGTTCCTCTGCTTCTGCGAAAATATGCAAATTGCAATCTTTAAATAGTTTACTTTGCATTTTTTCCTTATGTTTCTTTTCCTTTTTTCTCTTATACTCCAATCGCTCTTATTACTTCAGCAGTATGTTAACAATATTGAAGCAGTCTCATCTCATTATGCTCCCTTTTATGAAATGAATTCTTAAAATATTTCAATTTCATCGCTTTTAAAGTTTTATTCTCTGTTTCTCTGCTCACTCTGCATATTTAATGAAGTTATTGATACATTTTCCAAGTTATCTAGGAAATAATTGGTTGATGCTTCCATTTACAGTTTTTAATATTAATTCCTCAAAATAATATCTGGTCGCCTCAGAGTAGGCAAAACTTATTAATTTTCTTGCAATCCGGCCAACATACTACCAGAATAAATGAGCTCAATCTGGAAGTCTGAGAAAGATATACTTATTAGTGCATACTTTTAGGCGTACTCGAAATTGTTTAACAAATTCTGAGATATGCACTTCAGTTTCCTTCGGAGGTCTTCTGACCTCAACTACCGATTGCAGGAAAAAATCCTTTACTTCTGGTTAAATGCATGTCTGTTATAAAGGCCGTAGGTCTTCAGTCATATTCTCTGTTATTTAATATCATGTTATGCAATGTGAGGCAGCTATTAACACAAAGTGTTAACAACAACAACAAACAAAGTGTTCAGCAAAACTGAGCGGGTCTATTAACAGGCCGGAGCCATGAGAAGCTTGTAGAATATTCCCGGGATTAGGTGAAACTGTCGTCAGAGTCAACTAAAATATGCTAACCGAAGGTTCGATGGTGTCCAAAGAAATCGTTCCCGCCGCATTGACTGAAAGTGCTAATTCTGGATCGTATTAGATCTATGTCCATTTTGTATAAACATTTTATTCTCTTTTCCCTAGGTTTTGCCACTTAAGAGATTTTTACAAGGTTGCCACTTATTTGAAATGTTTTTCAGATGAAGGGCTTTAAAGTGGCTACACCGATTTGGATTTGTATACATAACTTGCTACAACCTAAGCTCCTTTAACTTAACGTTACCACTAAGTGTGTTTTAGATAGTTGCCACTTGCTTGAAATTATTTTAAATATTACGTAAGTAAGCTGTTTCTTTATCGGAAACCGCTTCAACGAGCTTGAAGAAATTTTTCATAAGTAAATACACTAAAAGACCTTACTTTCATCTAGGTGTTGCCACTAAGAGTGTTTTAACAATGCTGTCAACTATTTAAAATAATTTAGGGAGCAAATTAAGCGTGCCATCAAGGGGTTTACAGGAAAGGGGTTTAAATCGTTTTCCAATAAAAAATATCTTTAAACAGGGCTAACACCTAACCCTGGTAATATATCTGAATATTTATAGACTTTTTATTCGATGCTCTCTGGGAAATGTCCACACCGATTTGAACGAGACTTTTAGTTAGATAGATAGAAAAAATGTTCAGTGGCTTTAGCTAGGTGTTGCCACTGAGGTTTCTTGGACTAAGTTGCCACTTCTTTGCAGTTTTTGAAACATTTTGTAAAATATGCCAATATTGATATCAAACAAAAGGTACTTTACTAAATTTTTTAATAAACATATTTTCGTTCAGGGCTGCCACCTAAGCTTAATTATGTTTTTGAATATTTCTATAATTTTAGGGGCTGCCACTGAGTATGATTTTACAAATTTCCACCATGTCAAATTATTCAAACATTTTGTGAAATATTTATATTAAACAAAAAGTATTTAAAATTTTTTTCAATAAACATATTTTTAATTAGAGTTGCCACCTATATATAATATATATAGGTAAAACTTTGAAAAACGGTTCTCACAGTTTTCAAATAAAAATAATCTTGGTTCAGGCTGACATTTTTTCTTAATATAACCTTACCTAGAAAAAGGTGAATAATGCGAATAAAATCTCATTTATTGAATTTATAATTTTTTTATTATTTTCAGCACACCCTAAAGCTCGAGTAAATTCATACTTATTAAAGTACGAAATTCAAATAAATTTCAATTAAATTTTTTTAACTGTTTAATACAACAAAATCTGCAATGCTCGCCTCTTTTACCATATCAGAGGTACCCCGCTTTGCACTTGTTTGGGCAACTCAATCAATTCCATCTCTTTTTATTATTTACTTTGTCTTTTGAACCATTTGCACTGCTCGTTAATATGTATGCAATGTAATTCTTGTTGTTGTTAAAACATTAATGTTATTGTTTCTACAAATGGTATTTGTTTTGAATCTCTTTTTTTGTCGGCGCCAATTTAAAATGAACTGCGTTGCAATGTCAATTTAAGTTTTAAATTTCAAAATCCTTTTTGTCTCACAAAAAGTAACTAACGAGCGCGCTCGCCATCAATAACAGAGATAGATGACCTTGTGCGCTAGGGAACATGAGTCTAGAGGTATGTGAAGACGGTAAGAGTCAGAGGGGCCAGCAAAAGTGAATGAACACGTAGTATGCCATCCGCATATTCCCGTAACGTGTTCGTTTCCACATAAAAATCCAATCAAGCACTTTATTTTCCCCAAACGACCAAAGCAGCTGTGGAGCACATCCTCGTACAAGAATTTGATGGGTCAATGGCAGTGGCGCGCTTCGCAAATGACGCTGTGTACACCAAAGCACAGCGCACCATTTCTACCACCCACAACATCTTTCCACTCCATCTTCGCCTACAACAGCTGCATAGCTTCACGTCTGCTTGGCACCGAAACTCAAGCGAATTGTTTTTCCGGTAATGCTTCAATTTCAATTTTTAATTTGCATGCACTTTTTTGTTGTTTTTTCGGACCTTTCCATACCTTTTTGCGAGTGTATAAATTTATTTGTGAGCGCGCTCATTCTTCTTGCGAGTTTTTTTATACCAATTGCAGGTGATACGGCGGGTCAATCGGCGAGGAACGTTTTGGCTGGGTAAACGTGGGTCAGATTGCGCTATCAATGACGCGCGCTTCGTTGCTGCTTCGCTCTCTCTGCGTATGTGTGTGTAGGTGCATGTAAATATTTCAAGTGACACTTGCTATCCTTGAGCCGCACCGCCCCAAAACTGTAAGTGAAGGCACTAAAGAAACGAAAGATGAAGTGTCATTCAGCGGTGGCGCGGCCTCGTTGCTTGCTGCTTGCTGAGTTTGGTGTGCGCTATTGTGTTGGGTGTGTGCAACATATGGTCGTGGTCAGTCGTGCAGTCTACGGTAATTGCAATTGGTAATTGTTGATTTTTCACTTTGCACTTAATTTCGTTGTCCTTTTTGTTTTTTGTTTTGTATGGGGCATTGTTGTTATTATTGTAGTAGTTATTGACTTTTGCAATGTAGGAAATGTTCAATTTTTTAAGAGTTATTCCCTATTAAGCGCACGTCTTAAAAAAATTCTAGGATAATCGGAAGGTTGTTGTTGTTCTTGTCGTTTTTAGCGCCAAAAACACTCCGCGAAGGTTTTGAGGAGTGTTGTCGGAAGTGACAGTCCTTTGCCGAATATAAACTCGGTACGCTCCGGTACTCCCTTGCGGTACTGGCCGACTGTTGTGGTAGCGATTTATGTACAGTGAAACCTTCTAGGTCATGTCACCCCGTACGGAAGGAGAAGACGGGTGATGAGAGGTGAGAGGCATCATATCCGTAGATCAACCATCGAGTTGCACGTCATTACCTTCGTGCATATTAGTCGCCTCTTACACCCGTATGCCTACCTCAGGCATATTCTAAACCCCTAACCCGTAGGGAGTCTTCAAAGCTGCTTACTTCGTCTTGACAAGAAACGGCAGCCTCAAAATATCCCAAAGTCATCAGGAAAGTTTGAACTCGCCTAACTGAAAACTTCAAAAGTTTCGTTGGCCTTTTTTGTCAACATTTGGACAAAACATTTGTACTACCAGCCCAGCACTCTCTCAATTCTCTCTATGGCGCGATATACAACAGGTATATCATCATAAACCTCCTAAGAGATTTTTTTGCGCCAAGCTTCTCTTCCAATTTGTGGTGTGCCGATTTGAATTTTCCCTACAAATTGGTGGGACCTACAGTTTTTTGCCGACTCCGAACGGCATCTACAAAGGAGACCAATTTTTGCTGAGAAGCCTCTCATGGCAGAAATACACTCGGAGAGTTTGCCAAACCACTGCCGAGGGGCGACCCCGTTTTGAAAAACTTTTTTCAAATCACTTTTGATGTTACCTGTACCAGGGCTCGAACCATGGACCTTCGGTGTGGTAGGCCGGCAACACTACCTTCACACCACGGCGGCTGCACTCTCTCAATTGCAGCTGATTAATGAAGCTAAGCCGAGTGTCGGAAGTGTGTAGAAGTCGAAACCACACGAGCCCAAAGGTACTCGGAAATAGTCGAATGTTGCTAAAGGTCGTATATCGGTTGTCTTGTTTTGGAGTTGAAAGTAGTGAAGGCCAACGAAAACTTTTCTAACATCTAGTAAGTGCTTCTCAACCACAGAATCTACAGGAGCTTGTAGCATCCATGTACTATCGGATATCCAAATCGTTCCTCTTTTTTTGTTGCTCAACTTGATGAAATCAAATCTCATATGGATAACGCCAAACTCTGAAGGAAATTGTTTCAAGTTGTCTCCAAGTCTATGTGCATTTCTTGGACTAGAAAACCTTGAAAGTACATTCTTAAGCTATTCGATGTGCTTAGAGTTTAATGAAATTAAAAAAAAGCAAAGATTATGCTTTGTGATACTGATTTCCTGTGCTGTCCTTCGCCTGCCTACTTCTTAGATTATCATATTGTTGTTGTTCTTTTTATTACCTTTTGTTGTTGTTATTGCCTTGAAGACTATTAAAACATTTCGCAGCTACCCGCACATCTAGCAGGCTAAAAATACCTTTTCCCACCTTACTTTAATAGCACGAGTAAGTATTTAGCCCGCAGCTACAGTGGGCGTTTTCCGACAATGGTGCCATTAAATATTTACAACGTAAGCAAACAAAAGATAAACATAACCGTTACATTTTATTGCCAACAATCATTGCTTGTGATTATTATAAGCAGTAAGCAGTGATGATAAAGCGAGAACAAGCAACAAAAGTACGGTAGCGGGGAGAGAGGGAGTGAAAGAAAAATCTTAAGAAAGTAAACAAAGTTTAGTGGGTTGGAAACCTGCGCGTTGTTATTGGGCGGTAATGGAGCTCATACCTACTACTGGAGTAAGGCAAGACAAAGAGCGACAGTTAAATGAATGTGACTGTGTTGCGCTGTCCGGTTGCGATCTACTAACCAAGAACAAAATAACACTAACAACACGCCTTTAGCACAGTTTCTGGAAGCCCGCAACACTTTATTAAGCATATTATATATTAATTCATTTCCTTTCCCCTTTTTGCTTAAGCAACGCTCTCCAGCACAAAAATTACCTGTATACCACATTTGCTCATGCCTTCATGGCCTTTGTTGTTCAGAAATGTTTGCGCATTAATTTTTGTTATTCCTTTCTAGTTCCTTCCGCCAAATATGCAATGTTTTTTATTTGCAATTTTATCTCACAAATATTTGCCATTTTATTTAAATTAAATCTAAGCAATGAAACTGAAATCTTTTGCATTCTCTTTAAGTCGAAAGTTAACATAATTTTAGGCGCATTAAAATAAAATGCCTATTTAATTATTTCAAGTAAATATGATAAGCTTATGCCGCAGTACACGCTTTAAAAGTGAAGTTTATTAACTTCCATGTGAATTTGTATCTAATAATGCCTACTTTTAGGCGCTGATGGCATTGTGGTGGCAATCGTGATAGCAATGGACTGCCAAAGTACGTATTTGAAGTCTTATTAGGCTCTCAGGAGAATTGTTTTCAGCAAAAAAACTTCAATTTGAAAAAGAAACACATTTTTTATGTTGAATACTTTTAGGCGCGCTGGGTAGAAAAGAAAATATATGCTTGGAACAGGAAAAAGTAATATCACGCAAATATCCGAAAAAAGCATTGCTTAGATTTTATTTTCAAAAGTTAGTTGTCACTATGTGAGAGTCATTCGCATCCTTTTCAACTCACACTTAGTTGCCAAATTGTTGTAACTAAGACAAATATAGTAAAGAACAGAAAAATAGTTAAGAAGAAATTAGACGATTAATTGCTTTCCAAATGTTTATAGAGTCATCACTTTAAAATTTTAACTGCTAAATTATAAACACTGCTACTTCAATTAGTGCAGTTGTGGGTTTCCTACTTTTAGGCGCTCTTTGAAAAGTGCGATGAGAAGATGTACTAACTACAAAGCATGTGTGGGTTACTTGAATAAAATTTAATAAAAACGTCCTTCCAACAATATATGACTTACCATTTTACAAACTTCCGCTTTCAAAAAATATTCCTGTTTAAATTTTAAGTGCATTTCATACACCCTGTTTTTGTCCTCATACGTATTTGAGGAAGTTTTCGTTTTTTATTTGCCCAGCAAATCCACATTTCGATAAATATAACAACTTTAATTGTTCTTTCCGATTGTAATAGCAAAAGTTCACAGTTTGGAGCAATTGAAGTTAGAACAACTTTGTTGTTGTCTACTTTTAGGCGTCACTTTGAACAGACAACTGGTTTTAAGAGCGTCTTTGTCTTTTTAATGTGAAATTGCAGTAGAGTACTAATCAACATTGGTATAAGCATTTGATATTAGCTTTTTAAAGCTAGCAGTTGATATTTGAAATTTAGGGAATATGTATTATAAAGCTTTTCACAAAATAAAACTGTCAGTTATCACGATAATGGAATTGAAATACTAGAATTAAAAGGTTAGAACATGGTGGCGTCACCATTGCCTACTTTTAGGTGCATTTCTGGCAATTTATATGAATATTAAATTTAACTGTAAATAGTAAGTGGTATCCCTATAACATGTTAAGAGAGTCCATTTTATACTAATTAAACAAAGATTTTTTTTAATTCGTCTGAGGCACCCTGCATTGCGAATTACAAACTTTAATGGGTTAAAAAGATTTCACCACAATTAAATCGTAAATTTTATTCACACTTAAAAATTAACCTTGTTTTATCATGCATAAATAGCAGCTAATATATTTTTATAAAATGTTTATTTTTTAATTCATTGTAGCATACTTTCAGGCGCCATACAGTGCGATACACATATTTTTTTCTTAAAGAGCTATGTATGTGAAACTTTTTACGGTATTCTTTCACACAATTTTATATTTGGATTTAAAGAAACAATTATTTCTTGAAACGAAATTCTGAACAATATTACATTTAAAATTATTGTTTATCAGTTGACTATCATGAATTACATCCAAATATTACCGATTAGCTGATTAAAGCAATCCAATTACCAAAAATTTCAAGTTATTGTATCCTCTGAAATTCGCTCAGCTTCCTCGTTGCATACTTTTAGTTTCAAGTTTTATTTTGTAGTGCAAATATTTAGCATGCCTGCTACAAGTTTTGCATACTTTTTTTTACTTATAAGAGACACCCTGTGTTGAGTTGTGTAATCTAACTTTAGGCGCCAACAATTTTTCAAATCAATTCTTTTGTTTTTAATAGCATGCCATTTTACCATTTCCATTTCAAAGTTTTGCTAATTGATTTAGTTAAACTCGATAGTAACTAATTTAAATCAAATTGCGCAAATATTTCTTTCACAAAATTCCAATCCGGCTTTCAATTCTTGAATAATTTTTAATCAAAAGTTACACATGAGAGAATATAAAAACATACTTTCCTTTTAAAATAAAGCGCGAAACTAATTTCGTTATGCCCAAGAGGCGTTAGCTATTTGCTTACTGCTTTTAGCGCCTCTTTCCCGCTTTGTGACATGCTAAACCTCAAAAACAAGCGCAGCAGCCTAAAAGTGTGCTACAAAGGTATGCGCTAAACAATCAAAGCCGAACCGGATTCGCTGATGTGGTAATAAACAAAGCGCGAAACTGTAACGGAAACGCGAAAAGGCAATCAAATTGAAAATTGAAAATTTCATTATGACAAATGGAAAGAAAGAAAAAATAGTATTCAAAAAGTAAAGAGCAAAGATAAAAAGAAAGAACAGCAACAACACTAAGTAGAGAATGCAGCGCCACGTATTGAGGTTTGTTGGGACTTCAAAGGCTAGAGCAGAGTGAGTAATGAAGCTTGCACTCTAGCTGAGTTTATTTAAAATGGAAGGGAACTTTGTGTTAGGAAAAGAGCAGGAGTAGGAGCACAGAAACTTTTCATATTTTCATTAACTTTTGAAATTTCAATCAAACAATTGACGAATGTTTGCGCTAAGTTCACCGGCAATGATAGATGTTTGTATGTATGTGTAGACGAATTTCGAGTTCTATGTTTGTTTTCGTCAAGTTTGGAGTGCTAAGTAAACGCATACAAATTCATAGTACACAGTGCATGCAAAGGTTTCCAAGTAATTTTGCCAATTATGCGCATAGCAGCAAGGCCCAAGAACTTGCTATTGCCATTCCGACTCATTCAGTCTAGCGCGCCCGCTTTGTAGCCTCACATCCTTCCTGCTGGCTAATGCTCCGCACGCGACGTTGCATTTGCTCTACTCCCATTTGCGTAATCATCATGTAATTGGCTGGAGCGCGAGTATACGCGTGCATGTAGTTGTGACCAAGTCAACTACGGAGCTGCAAAAAGTCAGTGAAATTTTACGAGCTCGAAAAGTAATTAAATTTTGCGAAAATTTCATTTGTTTACAAAGTAAAAGACGAATATCAGCTCATATGTGTGCAGCACATTGCATGTGTATTTTGAAATACTTTAAAGAATTGCAGAGCTGCTGATGTAAAGGCGTACCGACACTGATAGCAGGAAATATGACTGGAAGACGAGACGTGAAGTGAAGAGCTTAAAATTAGCTGGTTCTATTTATTCAAGTAATTTAGTTTTCGATAAAGAATTGCTTGTTGCATTAGCAGTTAATTCAACTAAATCTCAGGAAGTGCAAGCGACAGATGGTCCTCTAACAGTGATATTGATAAAATACTCACCTGTATTTTATTTCTTCTGGCACACCCTGCATAAGGAATTGCAAACATTAACGGTTAAGAAGATTTGAGCACTCCCAAACAAAAAATTTTGGCAGACTGAACTTTGAAGTTTACCTTAACATATATTAATAGCATCCGATATATTTTTGCATATCTATGATAAGCTAATTTATTATTGCATACTTTCACGCGCCGCACAGTGTGACACACATATTAATTTTCTTTAAGAGCTGAATATGCTAAATTTTCTAGGCGTTCATGCTTTCTTATTTGCTTATAAATAAATGATTGCCTGTTGCAATCAACTAAATCTAAATAAGTTCAGCTAACAGATGGTGCTTACGTCGAAATTTCACTACAACTCAGACACTCACACTAAAGAAAAGCAACGAGAATAAAAAATTCTTCCATCGGCTCCCTCTCAAACTAACCCGCAAGACTTTGAGAGACAGCGAACTCAGGCGTCAGCATCACCTAACGTTTTCAAAATACTCTTAAATTTGTTCTTTAACACATTAATTATAATCGAATATCAAAACACATCCATAAAGCTCACACATAAAGCTCGCTCGTAAAGTTTGACAATAAAGCTCGGCCATCTCAATTTAGCACAGCTGCACTTAACCATTATCCATTGCGTCAAGTCCGTTTTATGTAAAATTTACGATTAAGAAATAAATGTGTTTATAAATTTAAGTGCAAACCAAAGAGCAAGAGAGGTACCGTGTGTGTTTTTATATTTAACTGAGTATATATAATTCTAAGCAGGTTTTCAGCTGTGATGCATTAACAATAAGATATTTATTTTCAATGGATAATAAACAAAGCTTTAAATAAATAATATTTATAAGAAGAAAAGCTGTGGACAGGTGATCATGAAGAGAGGAAAAAGAGAGATAGAGAGAGAGGGTGTGTGGGCTGGAAAATTACTAAAGCAAGTAAGTTGAAGAGTTCCCCATCCAAGCAAATCACCCGCGTAAGGGCTCGGTTAGGTATTGAGAGAAAAAATATAATACGCGCCTATAAATATGCTATTTTCTATCCTTTATAGGACGCACTATGGGATATTTAGAAGAAATTTTTCTTAAAAGCAAATATCTCTGTAGAAAGTTCACAGCGCATTGCCAATACGAGATAAAACTGAGTTTAATAAGATTTCAGTATTGAAAAAAGTTTCAAACAAATTTCTGAACTTCAAAATCGCATTATTTAAAGATTATAAAAATGTGTAGTATTTTGTGTATTAAAAAAATTCAAAACTATGTATGGTTTTATTTTTATTTTTTTTGTAAAGCTTCAAACGCGGTTTTTATTTAAAACCAGTAAACGGAAAATATTTAATTTTGAAAAGTCACAAATTTGTATAAAGAAAATTTTGAAATTTCTCTAAAGTCACCAAATATCAAGAGATTTCTAAAATGATAAACAATTTTTCAGAAACTTGTTTGCAGCTGTTTGCTAAAATGCAAGAAATATAAAACTAAATTCGCGAAAATACTTTAAAAAATTTTAAAACTTTTATTTGACATTTTTAAAACTTCAAAACTTCGTACTCAGTACACTAAGCAGAAACATTTCTTATACTAAGGTACAAGACCTAGAAAACAAAATGCTCAAAATTTTCAAATATATTCTAAAAAAAGTTTTGAAATTTTTTTAAGATTTTTCATGCTTAAAAACATCGACTCAGCTCCCTGAGTAGATACATTTATTTTAAATCCAAGAAATAGAAAATTAAATGCCCAAAAATATTTCAAAAAAGTTTTGAAATTTATATTTGAAATTTTTAAAAATTCAAAGCTTCGGACTCAGTACAATAAGTGAAAACATTTCTCATACATACTAAGGTGCAAGACCTAGTAACAAAACGCTCAAACATTTTCAAAAATGCTTTACAAAAGGTTTTGAAATTTTTATTTGAAATTTTTGAAGCTTCGTAATACTTTGTGAAAACTCTCAAACATATTTTTACATATATTCAATTAAAAAAATGTATTTGATTTCCTTTTTTAAAAATAAAAAACGCTAAAAAATATAAAAATCATAATTAACGAGTCTTATTTCAACACACAGTTTTGAAATTTCTACCACTACTCGACTACTCGACATTTAAATTTGTCTTTAATTAGCTGATCCATTGCTAACATATTCTTACATATTTCATTTTAATAAAAATTCTTTCAAAATATCCACAGTACGTCATGTTGCAGATATAAATGTTGCACGCTTTTAGGCGCATGTTATATTAGAGGACAATTAAACCCTGCCTAGACAAATTTCTGAATCAGGGTACTGCATTGAAACTGACTGTTTGCTCCTCTGGTGGCTAACACAACTAATTTCTGGACAATGCCATAGACTCTCTCTGATAAATTTCGGCAAATAAGCTTGCTTCCTTACCCGCTTTCAACTCATATGCTTCTCTCATTTTCGCCTTACATCTCCCGCTATGTCTATCATAATAATTAAAATATATTTCCAACTTGATTTTTAGACAAATTTCTTCAAAATAGTGTTGCGCCCCTATCAACTGGCTTCTCTTAACGCTATGAGTAGTAATTAAAAAATAGCATACTTTTAGGCGCACCGCATATACTATGGAGCTTTTGGGTTAAAGGTGTTAAGCTCAAGCCATTTCCACAACTCTGAGCCTAAACTCTAAATAGCAATTTTCATAAACTCCCAAAAGTGAAAATGAAGTACGAAAAAAACAAAAAACAAATAAATAAACATTAAAGAATATGTGTTGAAAAGAGAAAAGAATACGTAAAAAGCAAACCAATAAGAGCAAGTAAAGTGAGAAATATGTGATGTTCTTAATTTTTATGTTGTTGCTATTATTATTGTTTTGATGGCGTTTTTGATGGTAACGTTGAAACGGCTGTCGTTAAAGCAGTTGTAACAAGCGTTGTGAGAGGCTCAGCTGTGGTGAAATTTATACATAACTTTATGATCACGAGACACAATAAGGGAGGAGACGTGTGGTATTTTTATGGTTTAAGGTATATACATGACTACAGTATATAAACATATTAATAATGCAGCTGCTATTGATAATGATGTTGTTGGTCATAATAATGATGATATTCTCGGGATATTATTGTGTGACTACAGGCGAGCATTTATCGCTGCTGGTTTTAGCGGCAAGCTCAGCTATGCTTTTTATATTTCTTGCTTTATTTTCGTTGTTATATTCACTAGTTTATGTTGGGTCTTAAAAACGTGTAGCAATCATAAACGGTTGTTTTAAAATTAAAGCATTTAAAATTATTAGCCATTTTACGGTTGAATACGGTTGAACAGCAGAGAGCTAATCGTCTGAGATGGAGGGAATTTAAAATCTTTTTAAAGTGAATTTTTAAAAGAAATGTAAAAGCAATAGTAAAAATATTTCAAAAATCGGTAGAAGTCGATAAATACGATAGCAGTGTGTGTCAAGCTTCAGACAACTACAGCGTTAGTATCGAAAACAAACAACTAAATATGGAAAACAAATTATATTACTCGAAAAAGAAGAAAATTTTTAAAAGCTTTAAAACTCTCTACAAACCGTAAAATTCGAGTTAAATCGCAAAGACACCGAAAAACAATCGACAAAAAGGTAGAGACCTGAACATCGACGCGTGATGTTGTTAAAACTGATTGAAATATGTAAATATCTATGCAGAATATCAATAAAACTCTTTAGTAATAAAAAATTGTTTACAATCGAAAATAATCGATAACAAACTAATCGTATCGATTAAAATAAATACCGCTAAACTCGATCGATTTTGATGAAATACGTTAAAAGCCACATAATTTTTACAAAACAAAAAGCGGTTGGAGTCAAAGCGAATTTTAAACATTTGATGATATCGATAAACATTTGTAGGACAAAAACTGCAAAATACCGTAAAGAATTTAATATTACTCTATCTGTGACTCTCAAGTGTGGAAGCTAAAATTTTCAAATTTCATAGAAATAATAGACAAATGTCGCTGAAATTAAAAAAATAAATATTCGATTAAATGCTTCGAAGTCTATGAGCTGAAATTTTAGAACTTCTAAGAAATAAAGCTTTGGAAAAAATCGATAAAAAAAAATTATCTCGATAAAATAGAGGCATATAAAAGAAAAAGAAAAAGACCATAAAAAATTGAATAAAAATGTTTCTAAGACGTTAAAGTCTTTAAGCTAAAATTTCCGAACTTCTTAGAAATAATAGAAAAATATAGCTGGGAATAACACAAAATCGATAAAAATTTAGAAACTGAATAAAAACCCAATTAAATTCGTCAAAAGAAAAAAGTCTAAAGGATATAAAAACTCAAAAAAAAAACTAAAATAAAAGATTATATTTCATTTCGATAAAAAATTATATACATGAAAATTTAGACGTAGAAAAATTCCAAAATACCATAAAAATTTTACTCTTAATTTCTCTGAGACTTTAAAGTCTTTAAACTAAAACTTTCGAATTTCTTGGACATAATAAAGAAATATAGCTAAGAATAGAGCAAAAGGCATTAAAAAATATATATTTGAATGGGGAAAAAACCCTAAACATTATATTTGTTAATAATACAACAAATAGTTGAAAATCGAATAATATCGACATAAATAGAAAACGAATATTTTCGATAAAAATAAATGTCTAAAGGACATAAGAACTCGAAGAAGACATAAAAGATTAAATTTTAATAAAAAAAAATTTTAACTAAAATTTGTAAAGGGAACTAGAAATCGTAAGCGCTGAGAAAATCATGCTATCGCAGAATATATTGCATGAAAACGTCCCATCCCAGCTGAAAAGGTATTCCATTTTTAGATTGGACCTACGGCAAAGATCGTTTTGTTGAGTTATGGTAATCCTCGAACTTATGTGTGAGCACATAAATTGTCTTACTAAAAAATATCTTTAATATTTTAACCCTCTAGCGACCTCTTCAAGACATTTAATTCCACAGTGCTCTTTTGGCGGTAGAGCTAATTTTTAAATTGTTTTTTCAGATATTTTTTGCAAACATTTTAGAAATTAATACTATGACCTAAATATTACGATTACAATGTTAACCCTCGTTGCACTTGTTTAAAAAAAGTATGCCACCAAAATACTTAAAATTTTATATGACCACAATAAAATAATTTTAAGTGAACATTTTCTGTTTGAGGTTTCGGTTTTACAAGTTTGGACTTAGTAAATTTAGTGGATATCAAAACTCAAATTTCCAATTTATTACCTTAAAAACATTCCTGATATTTCTTTCATTTAAATGTTTCTCAAATCAATTTGTTGTTTTAAGAAACATGCTTTCACATTTCATATTTTAATCGTTACCCTAGCTTCGCTCTTAATCCTTTCATTATTTCTCAGCAGCTCATAAACGTTGTACGACGTGACCATCACTCAACTGTGCCGCTTAGCAACTGCAACAAAAAAAATCACTTCAAACAAGAAAAACAAATGCTTCAAAATTTTTTATAAAATTTCAAACAAATGCTTAAATATGTTCTCATGCAAAGGAAACATAAATATTCTGCATTCTACTGCTCTTTATAATCTCTGTTATACTATACTATGTATGCATATTTTCCTAGACTAACACACATGCTTTCATACATATTTTCACACACATACCCACTGACCACTCAATCAACACAGCAGCTCAAGCGTGGCACGCTCCATCAACAGCACAACACCAAATAAAAACTTACGAATAGCAGCAGGTAGTTTGCTTTGCAAAAAAAGTACACACCTCATCCTGTAAGGAAAATGTTTCAAATAATGCCCAGTGCGAATATTAAAACCGCTAACTTGTAAGCCACTTGTTACCCAAAGCAAAAACATTTTAAATTATGTCAAATCAGATTGAAGAAACTAAAACCACAGAGTAATATATCCAATACTTTTCCCTATCTCAAGTCAAATTGTGTGTTGACATAGTATTTTTAGAACTGGCACAAAATGGGTTAAAAAAACATTTAGAAGCAAAAAATATTTTAACAAAATTACATTTGAAAGGTTGCTATAAAGTTCAAAATAAACCAATAAATCATTCACTCGAAATGTGAAATATTTTGTCCAAAATTTTCTAGAACATGTTAACCCTCTACTGACCACCTTAATTTCATTTCTTTCTGACTATCAAAAAACTGATTTTTGTCGCCATTTCGTATGAGTAGAAATATGAGAAAAAAATTATTTCTTAGTGAAACCTACATTCCCTGTTGAGAATTCCTAGTCCGAGTAGTAAATACACCACTCTTAATCCACGTTTTATTCATTTCGAAAGTCTAGTTTGAGGCTAATTTATTTCAACTCAGTTTGCAGTACCTAAGCACCTGGGGTAAAAGCCACAAATTCTTTTGAATTCCCAGGTAAAATTTTTTTTATTACTTAGTATTTTTAGAACGGGTGAAAACGGGTTAAAATGCATTTTAGAGCAAAATATTTTTAAATGTTCTGAGTAAAGTGACATTTTAAAGACCATTAGAGAGTTAAATTGTTCTGCCAAATCATGCACCGGAAATGTGAAATATGCTGTTTAGAAATATTCTCTAACATTTTAACCCTGTAGTGACCACTCAATTGGTATTTCGTTCAAACTCGATAAAAAGAGACTCTTAGATGCTTAGAGACTTGACAAATATTGTTTCTCCAAAAATTTTACTACTTTACGAAACATAATTTACTCAGAAATAAAGTTTAACCCTTTTCTGCCTGTACCAAAAAAACACTCAGGGAAAAATATTGAAGTGATAGTGCAAAAATTTTGATATTATGGCGGTACGTTTTTCAACCTGTTCCGTAAACATTTTATCTCTGTTAAGATTTTTGCATATTTTGCCCACAAAGTTTAACCCTTTTCAGACTTGTTCTAAAAAGAGGCGGACAAAAGACAAAGCAATACAAACATGGATTCCAAAAGAAACATAAATTTCTGATTTGGTATATGGGTATTTTGTATCTAGTAGGAGCAACTGCGCCGCCGGGTTGTGAAAATGGCTGCACTGTGATATGAACTGACTTATAAATAACTAGTTTGTAGTTAATTAAAAATATACTTTTTTTTGGCTTGATAAAGTGAAAGTCGTTGAATGTAAATAGTATTCCAGCCACTAACTACAGACTAGCTTATGAATAGCTAGTGTGTACTTAGTTGAAAACTAACTAGCTTTTAACTATTCTCATCACACCCTAAAGGTAGTTAGTTGAAAGCAATAAAATAGAGGAGGATAAAAAACTTTAAAGTCATAAAGCGTTAATTCAGATTTGTGTTCCTACTGGGTTTTTATAACAGCCCATATATGTCCACATTTATTTTGTAGAAATAGCAATAAAATAGATGGCACAGCTGGTTGAAAGAATATCAAACGTTTTATGTAGGAGAATATGCGAGTAAAGGACATTGGAGCATGCCAATGAGTAGGACTCTGGACTAAAAATAGCAGTATACTGTAAAATAAAAACAACAACAGCATGACAAAATGGCTCAATGAAAAATGAAAGAGCATAAGTTTGTGCTAAATACAGAGCAGTTGTGTTATTGAAAGTCATCTAAATTAAAGATCTTATGCCATAAATTGTTAGTTGACCCTTTTGATTTGTACATTTTGTTTTTTTTTGTATTTTACGATTTTTTTTTATTTTTATTTTTTTTCTCATTTTTTACTCTGCTTTGCAAGGCTTTCACGGTGAAAATAGTATGTTTATAACTTTGTATGGAAGAGTTATATTATATCATTACTCAACTGGCTGCCGAGAGATTACTTCTTTTGAGTTTATTTCCTTTTCCTTCATACTTGGGTACGCTTAGGCCAAAAGCTTACACATAAATGACCTCTAATTAAAGTGTATAGAGTTGGTATAGAAATAATCCTATATTATATATATATACGTATGCGAATTTGTAATCATATTTTTGTTATTTTTGCTACTATGATAGACAAAGAATTAGGATATTGCAGGTCTTAAAAGCATTCAATAGAACCGAACTTTGACGTGTACATTTTTGTTGTTCTGCTTGTTGATCTGATCTGTGACTTACACAGGAATACTCATGTTTCTAAAAAAAAGTTCAGTGGCGTGCCTACAAACGTGTACCTTTATACGAGCTTTAAACTATTAGATTGCTTCCAGATCCATTTTTTTTTACAAAAAAGTGGCAACGTAAACATTTTTTTTGTATTAATATATCGCATGCATTTAAATATTTTGTAAGTATTTGGCAGTAATGCTTAACAATTTTTGTTATAATATATGGCAACCCCAAAAAAAATTAAAACGTTTATACTACAGCTATTTGACAGTACGCTTTTGAATTTTGCTTACTTTAATAAAGAACTAGGGTTTTTAACAAAAAAATGGCAAAGCTTTACGATTTTTTCAAAAATATGTGGCAACACCGAAAAATTTAAAAACATTAGTATTGAATGCTGGACAGCTAATTTTTAAATTTTGCTGACTATGATAGCGAACTGCTTTTTTTCTCAAGACAATAATGATAACGCTTAACAATTTTTAAAAAAGTATATGGCAACTATAAAAATATCTAAAACATTTTACTAAAAATGTTTAATAGACAATTTTTTAGGTTTGACTTTTTAATGTAGAACAATGGCTTACATTAAAAAAATTACGACAACTAACAATTTTTGTTAAAGATGTGGCAACTCTCAAAAAAAATATAAATTATATCTAATAGAGAACTATGTTCTTTATAAAAAAAAAACTTCAACACATAACATTTATTTTTAAAAATAAGTGGAAACTCCCAAAAAAAATAAAAAGAATTTTTTTTAAATATTGCATAAATCAGAACTATGTTTTCCTGAAAAAAAATACAAAGCTGAAATTTTTTAAAAAAGTATGTGGCAACTCCAAAAAATTTAAAAATTATTTCATTGTAAATGGAAATTTTTGAGAAAGTATGTGGCAACTTCAAAAAAAAATTTTGGTACATTTTTTACTCAAAATGGCAACGCTTAACAATTTTAAAAAAAGTATACGGCAATCCTAAAAAAAAATTAAAAATGTTTGCTGAAAATATTTGTTAAACCTTGTTTACTTTGAGTACTCTTCAGTTTTCATAAAAACAAATGGCAAGGCTTAAAAAATTTGTTAAACCTTGTTTAATTTGAGTACTCTTCAGTTTTCATAAAAACAAATGGCAACGCTTAAAAAATTTTAAAAAAGTATACCGCAACCCCAAAAAAAGTTTAAACATTTTTCTTGGAAATATTTGACATACCATTCAGTTTCTGGCTAAATGCGATGAAGAAAAATTTTTTGATAAAAAGTTAAGACATACATTTTTTTGAATATACATGTGGCAACCCTAAACCCAATATAAAACATTTTTATAAGAAATACTCACATTTCTGATTTTACAAATTGAAATAATGCGTTTTATGAAAGAAGTGACGTAATACCGAAAAGTTTTATCAAAAATTAGTGGCAACCCCCAAAAAATGGTACCAAAGTATATACCATTTCACTTTTAAACTACCTGCTTGCACTGCTGCATACAGTAATGGAAGTAAATTTGGGTTTTTGATCACCAATGTATGTCATTACTCGTCTAAAGATATCAATCATTTTCTCGCCCACATTTAATATCAATCCAACTCACACTACCAACCAATACGCTTTCTACACTGCAATTACTTGCCATTCATCTTTTGAAATTACACTTCTACGCAAGCAATCAACAAAAGAAAATAAGAAAGAATAGAGAAGAAAAATGAAAATAGAAAAATTGGATAGAAAGAGGAAAAACCCCAAAATAGTAGATGAAAAAATGTGCTATGCTAGAACACAGAGAAAAATTGCTTTTGTAAATGTGATAGAAATCTATATGTGTGTATGTAAATGTATGTTTGTATACGTATATAAGTAGTATTATGTTATAGTATTTAGGAAGAAAATAAAATATGTTATCAACGTAAAGCAAATAAAAGAAAAAAATTAAACAAAACAAACCACAAAAGGTCCAAGATTAAAGTAACCGAGCAAAACCATAGAGCTCAGCGCTCAGAGTTCATCAACTACAACATTAGCTTTTGCTGGGAATCTGCATGAATGCGAACGTAAATGAAGAATGAATGAATGAACTATTGATTACACATTCAACGTAGAAAAAGCAAGGCAAAACCAAATCGAGGCAATTGACATTAGTAAACCGCAAATTGCAGGATATCAAACAGTGGGCAGTAAACGTTGAAAATGTGTGAAATTACAGTAGTGTTATTGCGAAAAGGGCATATTCTGTGCGAAAAAAATGTCTTAGACCAAATAAGAAAAGTATTAATAGAACCAGGGGGTAGTTAGGTGACTAGAAATGGCATAATCCGGGTGGGAAACTTATAAAGCGAAGAGAAATGAAGAACTATCCAGAGGGCCGTAATAATGATCTGATTTAGCTCATATTGCTACAAATATCCACGACATCAGCAGTAGTAGAAACCAACAACAATGCAAAACAAATTCCGTATAATATGCCGTAGTAATTTTACAGAGACTAGGTTTCTAAGATTAAGAGATTAGGTTTCTAAATTTTAGTATGTGGCTAGATCGTTGTATTTCTGAGTGCAAATAATACAAACTTGGTTGGAAGCTTCATTAGAAGATATTCAGTAAAGAGATTCCTTGAATATCTTTAAAAATACGCAACGTAATTTTTGGGATAAAAAATCAGTTGCCAAGGAAAAAGTTACGTATACGCCATGTATCGCCAAGCTATAAAAATGGACAGTAAAATCTTAACTTCAACGAATTTTTTTTTTTAGATAAGAAAATATAACGCGTGCAGTAAAGTAAATAAGCGATTAAAAAATACAAAAACCAGCAGACAGCTGTCGAAGCTAATATAAGAATTTTTTTTTTTCGACTGCACTTAGCGGCTTGTATTAATAAAATAACTTCTCCCGCTAGGGAGAAATTGCGCTTCTTTTTGATTGCTTGATTTTTTTGTTATGTTAAATCAAAAATTTTTTCCAAGCAAGCAGAGAAAATGTTTGCTGGCATTGAAATGACGAATAAAAACTGCTAAATAAATAAATTATATAGCAACCCTCCACATCCTTTTATTGATTAAGGTACTTTTGGATTTGCAAATATTCACAGATATTACAAAACATTGCGCTTTTCTCCGTGCACCTTTTTCTCAATAAAACACAGCCCAATTACTTGCATACTTTAGCCACTTTACAACAGCCACCACCAACTTTGGCAGTAAAACTCACTCAACTTCCTCAACAATACTCGCATGATTCTGTACGATATATTTGTTTGAAATTTTTTTTTTTTTTTTTGTTTTTGAACGCCAAACAACTTTTAATGAAGACTTTTTCGTCGTTGCGCGTTAATGTAACCGGCAGCGCAAACTTGTTACAACATGACTTTGAGCCAAAATTACAAAGTTGTCGGACAAAGTAAATTAAAGTTTGAAGTCAAAAGTTAAAGGCAAAATAAAAAAATTAACAACAAAGTCAGCAAGAGTGGCGAGGCAGGCACTTGAAAGTGAAAACAGAAGAAAGGAAGAAAAATCGCATGTGCATCACTAGGTAGCGCTCTCTTAATTAGCTAATTAAGTTTATCTGTCCTTTGTATAAAACTTTTGTTTATAAAAATTATTTTTTTTTTTAACTTTAGTACTTTCGGTAAACATTTTGTCTTTAGATATATTTCCATTAAAATTAAAATATTTTCTTTAACATTGAAATTTTTATTTTTAATATTTTTCATCAATTCATTTAAATTTTTTCTTTTGAAATTTTATTTAATTTTTTTTTTCTTTTTTGTTCAAAATCTTAAAGTTTATACTATTTCAAAAAAGTTTTGTGTTATGGTTTCAATTTTAATTTTTGTTTTTTTTTTCATACCAAATTTTTATTATGTATCTCTAAAATCTTTTTATAGTGTTTATGTTATGGACTTTCATACCAAAATTGAGATTCCATTAATCTAAGTAAATGTTGTTATATTAAAAAAATTATTTTTAAATTAAATTTAAATTTGTTCTAACTTTGTTGGATTAATTTTTCTAGTTCAAGGCCGGTTTTATAAACATTTTTATTTTTAAAATTTTATTTGAGTGCTTTTTCGATTTAAAATTTTAAAGCTTCCAAATTTTTATTTTTCAAATTTTTTCAAATTTTCTTTTATTAAAACATTCAAAGTTTTTGTTTTTTTTTCAACATCCTGTTATTTTGAATTAAAATATTATAGCTACTTTAATTTGTTTTCATTTTGCAATTGTTTTTAAGCAGTTTCTTTTTCATATCTTAAAGTACCCTCTTATTTTAAAATTTTTGTTCAATTTCAAATTTTTAAATATGTTTCTTTTTCTAGTTTTTATCTTTAACTTTTTTGTTTGAAAAATTTTTTGCAAAATTGAAATGATTTAAAATTTTTTGTCTTTCACTTTCATGTTTTGCATATTTTTTAGCTGTTTTTATAATATTTTGAGAATTTTTAAAACTTTAATACTTACCAGTGTCTACTACGTTTTTAAAAAACTTCATTTTAAATTTTTTTAACTTTCAACATTTTTTTATTTGAACTAAAAATTTTTTTTATATTTTTTTTTTAAATTGTTTATTCTTCAACCACTTTTTTTTTTTAAATAAAATTAAATTTTTTTAATGCTCCCGTCGCATCCATTACGTTTAGGAAAATTAAAAAATTTTTTTCTTTTTGTTTTGCTTTTCTTAACTTCCCAAAATGCTTTAATTTTTTTTAACTAAAATTTTTTTTAATATTCTTATTCTTATATTTTGCTTTATTTTTTTATTTTCAAAAATAAATTTAAAGTTAGATACTTTCTTACAAATATCCATTACATTTTTGCAAAACTTAAATTTTAATTTTTTTTTTTTTGTTTTTTATTAAGCTTGCCTTTCAATTTCAATTTTAATACTTTTTGACGAATATCAATCACGTTTTTCGAAGTTCCTTTTTTATTTGCTCTTTTAACTTTCAAAATTGTTCATTTATTTTTTTGCAACTAAAAATTAAAATAAAAAGGTTTAACTTGTCGTCTTTCAGTTTTTATCTTTGAACAATTTTTGTGCTTTTAATAATTTTTTTATTTTAATAAATTTTAATTTTAATACTTTTTCATGAATATCCCTTACGTTTTTCGAAACAAAATTTTTTTTTATATTTTTTTTTTTAATTGTTCATTCTTCAACCGCTTTTTTTCAAAAATAAAATAAATTTTTTTTTTTTTTGCCCTTTTTACCTTCCCAAAATGCTTGAATTTTTTTTTTAACTTAAATTTTTTTTAATATTCTTATTCTTATATTTTGATTTATTTTTTTATTTTCAAAAATAAATTTAAAGTTAGATACTTTCTTACAAATATCCATTATATTTTTGCAAAACTTAAATTTTTATTTGCGTATTTTTATTATTTTTTTTTTGTTTGTTATTAAGCTTAACATTTTTTAGAAGGTTGCGTTTCAATTTCAATTTTAATACTTTTTGACGAATATCAATTACGTTTTTCGAAGCTCTTTTTTTTTATTTTGCTCTTTTAACTTTCAAAATTGTTTATTTATTTTTTTGTCATTAACAATTAAAAAAAATAGATTTTTAACTTGTCTTTCAATTTTTATGTGTAAACAATTTTTTTGCTTTTAATAATTTTTTTATTTTAATAATTTTAGTTTTAATACTTTTTCACGAATATCCCTTACGTTTTTCGAAATTTTCCTTTTTTTCATTTTCTCTTTTAATTTTAAAAATTGTTCATACATATATTTTTTTTTTTTTTTTGAAACTATTTAAAAAAAAAAAAAATTTTAACTTTTCATCTTAAACCTTTTTTTGATTGTCTTTAATTTTCTTACTTCCTGACTAATATCTATTACGTTTTTCAAAATTCCGCTATTTTTTTTTTGTTTTTGTGTTGTCAAACTTTTTTGCCGAATTTAAAATTTTCCAATAATTTTTTTTTTTTTTTGTTTTTTTCATCCCCGTACTGAAACCTTTTCTATATTTGCTTACGTTTCATTGCCTTAACTTGGCTTGCAGCCTTTGTCTGTTATAATATGCTTTTGTATCCGCTAACAAAGAAACTCGCTTTCAACACAGACTCGTTTTATTCCGAAATACCGCATTCATGGCGTTACTTGCATGCTACTATTACTGCTGAAATTAAACTTTCCTTCTGCTTCTTCTTCATAAAGGCCTTTTAACCTTACTTTTTCCAGCTACATTATTTGTGCCGCATGTTGCGCTCTCAAGCATCCTTTTTTTCTCTACGCGCACATTGTCACCAGCCCAAATATTGTTCGTCATTGTTGTTGAATGTTCACTTTCAAATTGAATGAAATTAAAAGTTTAATTGGATTTGCGTTTTTTTTTTATTGTTGTCTCCACTTATCTTGTATTTAATTAAATATTGTCATGTTATACCCATGCCATACGGCAACAATGCGTTCGCTGCTTGCACCACGCTGAGCGCTGAGCTAAACGGTGATGCCACCTTGTGGAATAAAAAGTAATTTTGTAATACAATGTAACAAAAGGTTAGTTAAGTTGTTAGCTTGTTAATATGCAGCGTGTGTTTGTTGGTTAGTTGGGAGGACAGTTAGTTTTTGAATCTATTTGTAGCTCTTCTATGAACATGGCTTAAGATTAGACGTTGCGTATGAGTGACTTTTAATCCGAATGATGAACGAACCGCCAAAGTTTTCAATGACGCCGAAACTTTTGTGTGATAAATTCGATTTAGCTTCTCTTTTTTCTAATTTTAATAGCTCATTCAAAACTTTTGTATGTAAAAGTTATAATTCAATAAATGTATGTACATATTGAATTGATTTATATAATATTGTATGTTACAGTTTATTGTAAATCTTAAAAACGCATAACCTTAGACTTTTTTTGCCACCTTTGTGCTTTATAACTCGAAAAGCGCCAGATTTATTTAGCTCATTATATTTCTTAAGCTCGCTATTAACCATTCCATTTATTCATTTTAATTTCTATACTCTTGTGCTTAGTTATTTATTTATTTACTTACAAATTCTCTTTTACGCTTTTTCTACTTGCAGGTGAGTTAACTTTTAATTTAAATAAAATGCCTGACCAGACGCGCGTAGACTAAAATATTAAGTGGAAAAAAGGTAAATAAATAGAACAGAATTGTACAAGCAGCAAACATACAAGAGAATCTAGAAGATTATAAACAAAGCCAGACGGCGGCCAGAAAATGAAGGCCAAAAAAAGTATAGCGCGACAAGGCAGAAAGAGAAAAAAAAATTTTAAAAAAAAAATCAGGTAGTCACTGCAATGTAGAGGCTGACTGGTTGGGTATTTTTTTTACTTGTTGTTGTTGTTGTTGGCGTGCACAATAAATTGTGTAAAAAACTGCACTAGTGGTCTTAGTACTTTGTGCTGCAGGGTTTATTAGACTTTACTTAAATCTTAGCACTTCATCCTAATAAATCCGGTTGGGCTTAAGGAAACAAAAAGAAAACAGATAGCTAGTAAGGTTTCGGAAGTTGCTGGCTCAAGTACAATCCCTCCGTGATTTCCAAGTCTTTAATGAAGGGAAATATGTGCCATGTTTTAAACTTTTAATTTATGCCTACCAAGCAGTATATAGTCGCAAATTGCTGACCGTGCCAGTTTTGATCCCGATCCTTGGACTAACGCGGCATACTCCTAGGACGAAAGTGAAACTTGCCTTGATTGTCTTAAACAATATTGACTCTTGCCTCTTGCACCTAAACCGATTTTGTAGCCATCATTGTAGAGGTTTGGAACATGTAAGGCTATTTTGTTTCTCTTATTAACTCTGAGCACTGAAAACTCAATGAATGTGGTAGCACAGCTCCTCAGCTATCCCCAGTTTCATACGTATTTTACTGATCGTGCCACCTTTCCCGAAAGTCCTACAAACGCTATGTCAAATGTAAAAAAAGTGAAACACACAACCACTCTTGGAGTATTTTACTTGGGCTGAAATTATTTCTTCAACCCAGCACAGAGCTGTAGATCTTTCATGTATAAACGGCGTGATGCCATAGTCGCTAAGGCTGGGCCTTTTTCAGGGCTCCCGGAAACTCTGTTTTGATAATATGATAATTTATTTTCCATTTGTGTGCCTTTCTAATGGCGTCGTCAACCGAAGTATCAAGTTCAACATGTTGGACTGAGCGTATCTTCGGTGACACCAGCGGAGAGTCTGCAGATTCTAAGGTGATGTTTTCATTTGGTCCATTTAAAGTGATTGACGAGTGTTCGATTTATATGTCAAACTCCAAGGCTCTAGTACCGGCGATTCCCAGGGTTCATATATCGCATTTGGCTCTCGGGGACTTAGTGGTGTATCAATTCTAGTAACGGTTTAGTATTACCATCTCATTTCATCTACACCTTTTCAAGTTTATATTGAGAAATAATAATTTGATAAGGTAAATTCAAGTTCATATTGAGAATATATAAATTGATTATAATAAATTTTAATTGATATTCAGAAAATACTATTTGATAATGAGAAATGTGATTTTATATTGAGAAATTACAATGTGATAATGATAAATGTAAATTCATATTGATAACATGTAACATGAGAAAATAGAACTTAGTAATGAGTAATATAAATTGATATTAAGAAAATAAAATTTTATAATGAGAAATGTAAAATGATAATGAGAAAGTCAAAGTTAATAATCAGAACATGAACAAACTACTCATAATATTTGTAGCACAAGCAAATTGTTTTGGAGTAGGCAGGCGGCCGCTGTGGTGTGAAGGTAGTGTTGCCGGCCTACCACACCGAAGGTCCATGGTTCGAGCCCTGGTACAGGTAACATCAAAAGTGAATTGAAAAAAGTTTTTCAAAACGGGGTCGCCCCTCGGCAGTGGTTTGGCAAACTCTCCGAGTGTATTTCTGCCATGACAGGCTTCTCAGCAAAAATTCGTCTCCTTTGTAGATGCCGTTCGGAGTCGGCAAAAAACTGTAGGTCCCACCAATTTGTAGGGAAAATTCAAATCGGCACACCACAAATTGGAAGAGAAGCTTGGCGCAAAAATCTCTTAGGAGGTTTATGATGATATACCTGTTGTATATCGCGCCATAGAGAGAGAGAGGCGAACCAAGACTGTAGTACCTCAAAAAAAAAAAGCTAAAGCCAAAGTAAATCTATTTCTCATTGCGAATTTATATATTCTCATTATCAATTTATATTTTCTCAATATAAATTATCAATTATACGAAAAAATTCTAATTTATCTGAGAAAAATTTCTCACACAAAAATGTTATTTTTTTTTGAGAATAGATATGTATTATTTTATACGCATACCCAATCAATAAAGAAAAAAAAAAGTCTCATTATCAAGTTGTATTTTCCCGAATATTCAAATTACATTTTATGAATACAAAATTATATTTCCCATTATCAACTTCTCTTTCCTCAATATAAACTTACAGATGTACTTTGCTTTCATTCATCTCTTTCCAATTTTTGAGTAAATGAATTTCTACAAACAGCCTAATTAATTGCGATTATAAACTTTCTCATTTAATGAGCTAATTTAAATTGAAAAAGGAACATGTGCGTATTCATCTAAAGAGAAGTTTTTAACAAGCGAGCCTTTTGAAAAGCAAGCAAATAATTGGATATTAAGTAGGATTTTATAAAAGCAAAGTTATTAGTTGGTAAGTTAATAAAATCCTTCGAAATTGTAAAATTTCAAATTTAATGTTGTACTTTCACTGACATTTTACAGCAATAAACTCTAGTTAAAAAGATCTAAAGTCTCTTGATTAATATCAGGCACGTGCAAAGCTTAAGACTTTTAAGATTTTAAACAAGTCTCGGCTAATTAAATATTTATAGTTGATATGTCATGTCCTGCTTTTGCTACGAAATGTCAAGGTCACAATGCAAAGTATTTTGAATGTTTCGATTTCAAAAAAGAAAAAAAATATTTCATAATCATAGAAAGTAACAAAGCAGCAACAAATACCTTTGCAAAGTCAAATCAAAATACAATTGTAATGTGCTTTACATACCCCACTTTGCGCTGACCGCTGACACTGCGAACACACTTTCGTTGAGTCCTTGTGAAAGCTTGAATACTTTTAGATACCAATTAAAACAATTAAAAATTAAACTTTTGCTCGTAAAACAGTTAAAAGCACTTGCCATCACTGCCACATGGCATCGTATGTGTGTATCATTCAAAACAAAATTTAACAAATTTCGAAAAGCACTTACGACAAATGTTAATTGCTGCTGTTACATACTTTCAGGCGCATGAAACAAAAAACTAAGAAAAGACGCCTGATGCGTTTTTACTCCTCCTTTATGCCGTAATTGCCTGCACCTTTAACACACTGTAAAAGCGATTAGCGCACAATTAGTGTTGCTTTAATTACTAATATGAGCTAGTGATGCGCCTAAAAGTTGGCAGTAACTTTAAGTTAAAAAGTAATCCACTAACAGCGCAGTTATAATAAAATTGGCACAAATAAATTGCGCGTAAAATAAAACCGAAAACTTCAAACACATATTTAAAACAGCCAGTCTACGGCAAAGCAATAATCACCGTTAAGCGTTACATACTTATAGGCGCAATCAAGCTAAAAGCAAGTCATAAAAGTTGTGCTTAAGTGGCAGTAGTACCAAATATAGTGATGGCATTAATGTATGAAGTGGGTGGCTCTAAAGAAAACCCAAAAAAAGTATATTCAAAGAGAATGTGCTTAAATTTATTTTGCTAATTTTTAAGCTATTTTTAGGCGCTTTAAATTAAGTAAGTTAATTATTTAGCAGCTAAAATAGAAGTTGCAATTTTCACCGCAACTTTTTCTTGGTAAGTGGTAGGGCGGACGCTTGCTGCTTAAGTCGCCCTTTTTGTATCTAAATTGCAGGCAATTACGCGTAAATTACTGCATACTTTTAGGCTAACAAGAAAGTGAATAATTTATGAGAGCGAACGGAAATTGCTTTCTACGTCGCTGCCGCTTTTAAATTATTAAATCGTTTACTGTTATATGAAAATAATAAAGCTTTCAAAAGAAGAAAATAAAAACATTTTTGAATTGTATAACTTTGTTGTTATGAATTATGAAAGAACGCTCTATTATGCAACTAATGCATTCAAGCGTATATTTCTCTTGCTAAGCCATATACATAATTTTAACTTTCTAAGAAGTGTTTAATGAGTTTCACTTTAAACAAAACAATAGCATCAAATGTCCTGCGTAAAGTCATTCGGCTTTTGTTATCCTGTCAAAATGGAGTGCACAATGTAATTGCTTATCCTGTGCGCCGGAGTGTATGAACTTCATTGGCATTGTGCACTAAATGCATTTGCGCAAGAAACTATTGTCATTTGAAAAGAACACCTCACTAGTACCACGAGAAAAGTACCAGGAATAATAGTATACTTCGCTGTATGGGAGTAGTCATTGTATACCAAGACAAGTGCACTTTCATTAAAAGTGCGTAGGGTACGCGCATACGAAAGAGAGTATCCTAAATCAAGAATAAAGTTGTCCAAAGCTCTTTCGAGCTCTCTATTATCTTTAAATTAGGAGAAAGCTCTGTTAATGTAAATAAATGCGAGCTTTTTCTGAGCTTTTCATAAACTTAAAGTGTCAAGATTATTTGGTTTTCAAAATTACTACAAAGTTTCCTAAAGCTTTTTTTGACTCTCAAATTTGGTAAAAGGCTGTTTTAATGGCAAGTAGTTCGAACTTTTTGTGTTAGGTCTGTTAACTTTCTAAGCTTTTTTGTGCTGTTGGATTAGCTTTTTCAGAGTTTCTACAGGATCTTTACCGAAAGCTTCTTTGAACGCTTGGAAGTGCAAAGTTATGCTAAAGGTATTTAAAATCTCTCCAGAGGTAAGGAAATTTTAGATCGAGCAGAAATTTTGCACGTTTAGTCTCTCGAAAATGGTCTTTTTTCAGGAAACGAATATTAACTCTCTGAGCTTCTCTGGCGTTTTTTAAAGTTATTTTTTTTTATATAGATATGTAATCTTATTTGAATTGCTCTTTTGTGAAACTGTTTTATTGCGAATAGCCTGCCTATAAGCACTTAAGTTGTTTTTTCTATTTTAACATTGAAAAGCTCTTAAAATAGCTTTTTTTGTGCAAATAAGTTAATTTGAGCTTTGTTACTTTTTGAAAAACTCGTCTATCAAGTGCTTATGTAAGCAAAATTGCGCTCTGTTAAAACTCTTAAGCTTTAAAAAATGCGGTTTTACCAAAAAAAAAGTGTATAGTTTTCACTTGTCATCCCCGCAGCTTTTTATTGTAATGAAATCAATACAGAATTTTCGAAAAAGCTGTTTCATCTTTAAAGAAAAAGTTTCACTTACTAAAAGAATTGAATTTTCTGAACATTAAAAGCTTATCAAAGGGTTTTTTTATATAAAAAAGTTTAAGCTTTTTTGGTTACATGAGCTTTTTGTGCCATTTGGAAAATCTTGTTTATATAATGGATATTCTTTTAGATTTGGAAAACTTTTAGCTTCAAAAAAGTGGTTTTATCAGGAAAACGTATATTGTTTTAACTTGTCATCCCCGAAGCTTTTTAGTGTAATGAAGGCATCCAAGAATTTTCGAAAATTTTTGTTTGTTAAATAAAGCGAATGCGTGAAATTCGTGATAAATCGACAACCAGAGAGTAAACTTACTAAAAGAATTGAATTGAAAGCATATTAAAGCGGTTTTTTATGGGAAAAAGCTTAAGCTTTTTCAGTTACATGAGCTTTTCTTGCTATTCGGGAAAACTTGTTTATCTAACAATTTATTTAACCTAAACTGGATACTTTTTGAGATTTGGAAAACTCTCAAGCTTTTTTAGAGCTTTTGAAAATGTTATTTTACCAAATTTTACCCGTTTTACTCGTCTTCCTTTTTTTACCTGTTTGATCTTGAAATAAATAGGCCTTGTGTCGAAAGTTTTTTTTTATTGATTATCGATATCGTAAACAAACATGAATTTAGAAAACAATTATGAATATGAAAACGGAAATCATACCGATATTAATACGAATTCGAACAGAAATGCGAAAACGAATAAGATTGCTAATACGAATATGAGCCGATACGGATACGAATGCTAACGAATAAGAAAACGAGCCCAATTTCCAATACGAATATGAATGTAAATGCGACCACAAATGCCATTAATAATACAAAATCGGGTTTAATAAGCAATTCTTTTCTTCTCTATACATTACACATATTCACGCACGCATATGTTATGTAGTGCACACGTGCGTGAGAACGCAGCTTAAAAATTATCGAAAGGCACAGTAGCTCGTTAACGGCATTATTTGGCCATTATAGTGCAACTTTTGATCATTTCATGATTGTGCTACTATTTATGCTTGTGTTTAGATTAAAATCAGCGTACAATTTACGTGCAATTTTTTTTCTTTCTTGCTCGTTAATCTTCGCATAAACATTATCGGCGTAAACGTGAGCAAATAAGGCAGCTTTGGGAGTAAAAAAATATATGGGTAGCTATTTATTATGTGTTGAGACACAAGCAGTATTGGAGTGATGGATGTTGGAGGACAGCGCAAGAAAACAAAGAAAATCGATTTTTAGGGTAGTGTGAGTGAATGGGTGTGTGAATGTGTACTAGGAGCACGAAATTAGCTGAAGGTGAGTAAGGTAATCATGACGCTCAAGGCTTTCCGCTTGATTTAATGTGATTGCTAACAGCAGCTGTGAGGAACGAGTCTAAGAGACTGATGTCTGGTTAATACAAATGTTGCTATTTCACTAAGGAGAAGAAGCAGCTTGAATCGTCGATAGCACTTTGTTGATTAGCTATAATACGGATAGTCAGATTTAATACGAATTTACACTATTTTCTTAAAGGTTTTTACATAATTTTTCTTTTTTCATTACTGTTAACGAACTCAAATGGAAATTGTTGCTTATATTTTTTAAGAATTTATATTTAGCATTAAAGGTATTTATTGAGGAAAAGCAATATTTAGACACAGCTAAAAACTTGTAGCAATTAAAAAATTTTTTAAAATAAAAACAATAATTAATTTTTTTTTAAATTATTTTTTACATAATTTTCATTAGTTATTAAAAGTTTTTACTTGAATATAAAAAGAAAATTTAGATGCAGCCACCATAGATAAAATACTTTAATAGTTTACAAAATATTAAAAAATAAAAGCAGTAAAAAAGTGTATTGTAAAAACTAAAAACGAAAATGTTTTTATGAAATTTTTGAGAAATTTTTTTTTAATTAGTGAAGTGCAGAATTTGAAAACAAACGCCTTAGGTAAACACTTTAAATAAAAATGGAAATTAACAAAAAACAAAAATTAATTATAGATGAAAACCATTACATTTGTTTCAATATGATTAGATAAATACTTAAAATAAATAATGAAAAACTATCAAAAATAAAAACAATCAAATTTTTCTTTTATAAAAAAGTGTTTAAAAATAAAAACAATACATTTTTTTATCAAAATTATTATTGTTCTAATTTTTTAATTAGTGAATGGAAACTTTAGAGACACCGCCATAAACACTTTAAATAAATCAAAAAGTTATCAAAAAATAAAAACAATAATTTTTTTACGAATTGTTTTTATATGAATAGATAAATACTTAAAATAAATAATAAAAGATGAAAATCATTACATTTCTTTTAATATAATTAAAAAATACTCAAAATAAATAACAAACAACCATCAAAAAATAAAAACTGTAATTTTTCTCTTTGAAAAATGCTAAAAAAAAACCCAAAACGATCCAATTTTTTTATGAAAATTATTATTATTCGATATTTTTAAGACTTATTTAATTAGTGAATGGAAAATTTAGAGATACCGCCACAGGTAAACACTTTAAATAAATCAAACAATAATAAAAAAAATTAAAACAAACATTTGTTTTTACGAAAAAATATTTAAAGATAAAACCCATATTTTTTTTATATGAATAGATAATTACTTAAAATAAATAACAAAAATTATGAAAAAATAAGAACAATAAAAATTATTGAAAAATGAAAACCATTACATTTGTGTTAATATGATTAAATAAATACTCAAAACAAATAATAAACATTTTTTTCTTTTATGCAAAATTATTAAAAAATAAAAACAATACAATTATTTTTTTTTTTTAATTTTTAAGAATATTTTAATTAGTGAATGGAAAACTTAGAGACACCCCCAAAGGTAAACACTTTAAATAAATAAAAAAATTATTTAAAAAAAAGCAATATTTTTTTTACGAAAAATTATTAATAAATAAAAATGATAATTTTTTTTTATATGAATAGACAAATACTTAAAACGAATAATAAGAAACTATCAAAAAATAAAAACAGTCAAATTTTTCTTTTACGAAATATAATTAAAACTAAAAAAATTAAACTTTTTTATGAAAAGTACTATTGTTTTGATTTTTTACTAATTATTTTTGAAATAAAATTTAGATCCAAGCTTTATAGATATATACTTTAAATAAATAATAAAAATAATCAAAAAATAATCAAAACATTTTTTTTTTTAAGTTATTAAAAAATACAGACAAACAAAATTACACAGTAACATTTTTTATTATTGTTTTTTTTTACTTTTTAAGATTTTTTTTTTAGCTTTGTATATTTTTTTTTCTTTTTTACACCATTCACACAAAGATAACTGATACCTTATTGATTTTTATTTTTAATTCTTTTTTGTATGCGAATCACGCTCAATTTCCCAGCATTTGGCATTTATTATCAAGTTGTAATACAATTTGAAAAGACAGACAGTTCCTGCACACATTTGAAGGCGCATACGCTTACGCATGACTTTCGCTGCTTTATAAATAGCACATCACAGTCTTCAGCATACCCACAAAGAGATTGAACTTTTTTTAATTTTTCTACTTTTTTTCTTGATTTTAGTCTCTTTGCTGGCGGCTGTACAAATTGCTGTCACATGTTAAAGATTAATGCTGACTTACATTTGGAAGCACATACATCTACACATAAACCGAGATAGTGTGAGATATGCACAATTTTTTTTTTTTTTTTTTTTTTTTGTTTTGCTGATTTTGCACACCTTCACAGCGCACATTTTCTATTGCCAATCACGTGTTAGTTGTCAGCTTAAGTTTAGCATACATTTGTTCTGTGCTCTTTAAGCTTAATTTCATTTCATTTTTCTTGCATACTTTTAGGCTTACTATATTATTTGTGTGCAGGAATGCAAAGTCTACTTTGGGTTATTTTTTTCACTTCCAAAAGCTTGATTTGTGCTTAGCGTCTAGCGTTCAAATATATCTACGAGTAAATCGAGTCAGGCTGACAAATGTGGATTAGGTATACTTTTAAAGAATTAACAGGAATTAATGTTATTGGATTTATGATAGTTTGATAAACATTTGTTTTTCATTTTACTCGCTACTTTTTAGTTTTAGAGTGAAAATCTAATTTTTTAGGGACTTTCTTCGAACTAAGAAACTGTATGAGTCATATTTTATATAATAGTAAAATTTGATTGTTCTCAATTCTCATTTTTTTAGATTTATAATATTTTGAGAAGCATACCTTGTGAAGTTTACTCGCTGGTTTATTAGCGAGTGAATATCTAAGTTTTTAAATGATTTTATTCAAGCTATGTAAAGGTTGTAGCCACTTTTTTCTTATTGATACTTAAATGTAATTTTTTTAAATATATTCTCGGTCACATTGAGTTATTCGCTACATTATAACGAGTACCTTTTGCAATGAAACATTACACAAATGCGCATAATTAATACTATCAGGCAGCTCATTTCTATTTGCTTCATTTGATATTTTTTGCTTTTACTAACCTCATGCACTCATTTTTACATACCCCACTCTATAACTCGTTAGTGCAAGCAGCGTGTGCTGCTTCCTTTGAGTTATTGCATGCAGTTATTATACGCATAAAGGTATTTAATACTTTTTAAACGTCACTTAACCCACTTTATAATTCTCTGCAACGCAAAAAGGGGCGCACGAGCAATGAAAGCCAGCAAGCGAGTTGCCGCAAATTTTCACAAAGTATCATTGCATTTGCACTAGGCACTCGTTTAATTGCTGTGTAAGTGTTAATGTGTGAGTGCGAGTGCATGTGCTTCAATTTGTGTGCGTAATTAATTATGGCAAAATTAAACGACACAGAAAATAATTTATAATTTACAAGCAAAACTGACTTAAATTGTAATATTTACTTGTTGTTGCAATAGTTGCATTTTGTTATTTTGCTGCACTCTGGTGCTTGCTTTTTGTTGTAATGCCGCTATTTTGCGTGCATATCAAATGAGTTCTAAAAATGTCTATACATGCGCAAATGTGAAAGTAAATGAATGAAAGATTTCATGCAAAATGGTAATATCGTATGAAAAGTATATAAGCGCGCTTCAATTAAATGTGGAAAAATGACACATACAGCACTGCAGCGGGGTAAATGTCGCAGGCATAAAAATTAACATAATCCATGGGGATCAAATGCAGGCAGACAGACTGACAGATATTCAAATAAAATAGCACATTTGCATAACAAATTCAGTGCGAATAAATGAAAAGGGCTAAATGTGCGGGGCGGTGTGTTCGGTGCCAGTGTCTCATTGCAAATATTCTGCATGACAATGCAGGCTATTGTTGCCTCGATGCAGTAGCTGGGTGTTGGCCATCTATGCGACGTATGTTGGCATAATTAAATGATACGATTTGATGGTATTAGAGAAAAAAAAAAAGTGGTTTATAAATTTTGTTTTTTGCTTACACGAAGTGAATATATAAAACAAAAAGTGCTGGCTTTATGATGTAAAAAATTGTAAGCGCAGTGCTTAACTCGCTCACGAGGAATGTCGAAAGCACCACGCTATAAAAATGGACCGCTCTTCTTTACAGCACTTTTACAGGGTGTTTTTTTTACAGGTTTGTTTTTCGAATAGAGATAAAACTGGCATTTTGTGGTCAAATCTGGCAACTCTAATGTCATTTATGTTCAGTTTGGTTTGCCATTTCATCATGAACAGGTTGACAAAAGAACAACGCTTGCAAATCGTGCAAATTTGTTTCGAAAATAATGGTTCAGTTCGCGAAGTTTACCGTGAGCTCCGTCCATTTTATGGTCGACATAATCGTCCATCAGAGCAATTAATTCGGTTAACCATGGATCGTTTTCGCACTACGTTTACTCTATGTGATAATACGCATCCGCAGAGACGTCGAACAGTGCGCACCGAAGAAACAATTGCCGCTGTAGAGCAAAGTGTTGAAGAGGACCCGAATGAATCGATTCGCCACCGTGCACAGCAATTGGAGCTTTGTCCATCAACTTTATGGAAGATTTTGCGCAAAGATCTTGGCTTGCGACCTTACAAGATCCAGCTTGTGCAAGAATTAAAGCCGCGAGACCATGCAATGCGTCGTGATTTTGGTGTATGGGCCGAAAATGAGATTGATTTCGATGCTGATTTTCATCACAAAATTTTGTTCAGTGATGAGGCTCATTTTTGGTTGAATGGCTACGTCAACAAGCAAAATTGCCGCATTTGGAGTGAAGAGAATCCACATGAGACCCTTGAAACGCCATTATATCCACAAAAACTGACTGTTTGGTGTGCTCTATGGGCTGGTGGAGTCATTGGGCCATACTTCTTCCGCAATAATGCTGGAGAGGCAGCTACCGTTAATGGAGACCGGTATAGAGCCATGATAACCGACTATTTTGTTCCCGAATTGGATGGCATGAATGTGGATGAGTTGTGGTTCCAACAAGACGGCGCTACATGCCACACAGCGCACGTCACAATCGATTTATTGAAGGAAACATTCGATGAGCGCATAATTTCGCGGAATGGACCTGTCAATTGTCCACCAAGGTCGTGTGATTTGACACCATTGGATTATTTTCTTTGGGGATATGTGAAGTCGCTCGTCTACACCAACAAACCAGAAACGTTAGGGGAATTGGAAGCCAACATTCGTGGCGTTATTGCCGACATACGGCCCCATATGCTCGAAAAAGTGGTTGAAAATTGGACCTGTAGAATTGGCTTTATTCGAGCCAGCCGCGGCGGCCACATGCCCGAAATCATATTTAAACATTAATGGCATAAAATTATCCTTCCAATAAAGCCAAATTGATGGACCTTAAAACGATTTTCTTGTGTTTTATTTCAATTCGAAGTTCTATACCCCTAAAAAAAACACCCTTTACCAAAACCATTAATTTTTTCATTATTATATTCACACTTATTCACACATTCCTCTATTCAAATATTTTTCTTTCATTATTTTGTTAGTCCACAACAAAAACGTTAAAAAAATAAATAAGATAAAAAAGACAAACCCAATTACTGAAACCTGTTCAATGCGTTGCGTATACGCCATGTCGTACCAAAACTAGCTAAATATTTGCATAACTATTTTGTTGCTAATTAATTTCAGTTTTTGTGTAATTGGTAATATGAGCTGTAATTAAGCTTAGTAAAATTGCAAAAAGTATAATGACAGCCAAATTTGGTTTAACAAAAGGTTAAAGGTTTTATATGAAATATTTCAATTTCTACTAAAAATGTACTTTTGTAAGCATTAGTTGCAAATTTTTTTAAATACGGCAAGCGCTGCAGCGTTCGAAAGACAAAAATTTTCAATAAAATTTACAGAAATTTAAAATTAAATACTCAAAACACTTTCCTACTTCTAACTCTCGTACAACTCTGGTCTTCAGTCGCTATAAAAGCAGCGAGTAAATTATGACCAGCCTTAGCGCCCCACATACTCAACATCAAATATAAATTCCCTTTATTTTATCTTTCTCCCACACCACACGTAATTTTTCTACATATTTTTTAACAAGCTACGCAAAAAGCAGTTCAAGCACCTAAAAGTATGCAACCCAATATCACTCCAGCTATTACAGCCAATATGTTCCTGTCAGCCGATAATCACATATCTTATGAATGGATAGTCATTCTAGCAGCCTATAAAGCAACATACAAGCACTTAATTCAGGTTTCTAATAACAACAATAAAACCATTCACGTAACATGTCAGCTGACATTGATTAAGTAGCGAATCCATTTGTTATGAACAAATGCTTTAACTTTTATCAACTTTATAATGCCGTTTATTTTTGTATTACCCGTTTTTGTTGTTGATTTTTTATTGCTGTCGCCATATCATTGAAAAATTTACCTGTACATAGTACGGCTAAGTGAACACCGAACGAAAGAAGAAGAACTATTAATTTAAAAAAAAAGCATACTTATTAAGACTTATAAAGTTATCTAACAACTTCCATGCAAGTTTGAGCATTTTATTTTCAAAAAGCAATAAAACTGATTTTTTTAGAATTACTCGTTACTTTAATTTTAGCGAGTTCACGAAAAATACTAGGTGTTTTAGTAAATTTTTGAAGAGTTATACTTGGCTCATACTTTTTTTAAATGATAAAATAAAGAAATAAATAAATTTTACTCGATATAGTTTAAATTTGACACTGTTCTTTTTTAAAGTTTAAAAGTAATTTAACAGTTTCGTTGCAAGCTTTTCTATTTCGAAAGCCTCAAAACTAATACTTTTAAAATTACTCGTTGCTTTAATTTTGACTAGTTCTTACTTTCTAACCATTCATTTAAATATAATTTTAAAAAAATTGTAATTGGTTTATTTGTACAGTAAAGCTGTGAAAATTTATCTGTATACTACTCGCTACTTATTTTGAGTGAAAATTCGGTACTTTTCTAGACAATCCAAAGTTGGTCATTTTTCTCCAATTCATAGTTTTTTTTGCACGTATTTTTCAATGAAATAGTTCTCCTCTGGCCAAGCGCTAAGATTGATGAAAATATATGCTTCACATTTTTCTAACGAGTAGACGCTACTCATAATAACAAAGTTTTGAATAATAACACTTCTCCGATATAAATTTAATGCTAAAAGTTTTTGTTGCAACACGCCTTTTTGCACTTACTACCAAATTTTTATTCTACTCGTTACTTTTTTTTTACGACTTGCATGTATTTTCAACATTTGTGCCAATCCATTTTCCTCAAAAGAATGGATCAGACACTCAAATTATCTAGTTTTCTGCGCTGGTCTGCATATATCAGAGTTTACAAATTAAAAAAAAATTTCTATTTTACTCGCTACTTTTGAAAGAACTAGTGAACACTTTAAAACAGATGTGAGTATTTATCAGAATTGTGTCTATATAAAGTTTTAATTATGCTTTTGAAATCGCTATAGTTGTTTTTACAAATTAAAAAGAGTTTTAAATCCACTCGCTACTTTTAAAAGAAACTAGAAAAACTTTGAACCTCCTTTGAGCATTTTACACTATTGCCTTTATATAAATATTGAATTATGTTCTTGTATTCATTGTGGATTTAACATAACCACAGCTGAGACTAACCTTAAGCGTTACAGTTTATAGCTAGATTATAATACGCTACTTTTTACAACATACAAAGGACATACTATATCTAAAAGCTCGGTAGGCTATAAATCTACTTATATTTTTGAAAACACCGTTGGTTGGAAGTAACGAGTAGCATGAGAAATGTTTGTTATTATATTAGTAGTAGTTACTTCTTCCAACGAGTTGTTAATACTTTAGACGCCTTTGCCAAAACTGTTGTCTGTTTCCAGCAAAGAGTTTTAATTATAATTATTTTGAACTTACAGTCTTTTCAAAGAAACGGGTGAAATTAACAAGTAGTTGGTAATTTGTTTTCTTGTATTAGTAGTTGTTACATGTGTCAACTAGTAGTTCACGCTCTGAACGCCTTTGTCACAACACTCGCTGCTTCTAGCGAAGTCGTAGAATTATAATATTTGTGAATTTACAATAGTTTGAAAAAAAACTAGTGAAAGTAACGAGTAGTTGCTAATTTTTTTCACAACCTAGAGTGCCATCTTTTCTTTTTATATTCAACTGCTGCTAGCTAGCTTTTGTAAACGACTTATACTTTTGTAAGTCATATCTGCTCATTCGTCGTTTAATTAGTATGCAATGAAAGATTTTGCTTACCTACATATTTGTGTTTAGCATACATTAAAATAAACAGAATCTCTGCGTAGCTTGATTGGCATCCAAATGTTACTCATTTAAATGTAAATGATAAGCCACACAATGAGCTTGAGGCTTCATGTGACATAACGTCCCTACAATTGCCACTCACATTCCTGATTTTCTGGCTTTTCTTTGCTACCTACCTGCCCGGCACCTCCTCTTCGTCCATTGCATCACCTATGTGTTGTACTACCCCTGCTGTAGCAGCAAGCAGCAGCCAAAATTTGAAACTTTAATTAACTTTAACAAACAACAATTAAACTCTATCATTGCTGCTTCCTTTTACTTTCCACTCTATTTCTATTGTTCCACTTACTTCCTTTGTGGAAGAATTCAGTGGCTCTTTTCACTTAATAAGCAAAGCAGGCACACAACCGAATTACAACCACTCGCCGGTAACAAAATGTGACAATTACTTGTTATTTGTTTACTCAATTACACCCCTTCAACTGCCTAGTGTTTGTATTGCTTCTGGCACCCACCTGGTATCTCACTTTCTATATCTCTCTTGCTCTTCTCATATCGCCCTATCTCTTCAGTGCTTTTCTCTTCCCCATTTTCAGTTTTGATTATCAAACAAACTTCAATTAACTTGCGTACACGTTCTGACTCTTGTGTAAACGGATTTGCCTATATCAAATAAATTTTGTATCCATATCAGCGCAGTCTTCGTACACCTTCACCATACTACTCGTTATCGTACCTCCACTTGCCCACATGCTTAAAAGGTTTTTGCCAAAATGTCAAAAGTTTAAATGTAATTGTTGACATTTACAATAATAATATTAACACAATAACCCTTTTCCCCCAGCTCAACCCCACGTGCCACTGAACAAGTCTACATTACAGTTTACACTCGTTGTTCTTATTTTCGTTCAGCGTTGTCAACTTTTATAGCTACCCCTCTCGCCGAACTCGTTGCGTTTCATTCAATTTTTTATTAACTGCTGAGTAGTGCTTTGTTCTTTTGAGGCAAACCAGAGGTGGTTTGTATATTTAGAGCACATCGGTTCTTGCATTTGTAAAGTTTACGTTGGGTTCACTATGTTACTCGTGGCTTGTATTTGTGCAGCTCGTTACTTTTGTTTTCATTTCTTATGTGCAGCTGAAAGGTACGGTAGGATATTTATTAGTTGAAGGCCAAACAATTTTATTAATTTAACGGATTGAATACAATTGCATTGATTACTTTATACCCACCAAAAATGTTGCGCAATCTAGCTCACTCGTTACTCGTTGCATTATGAAGTAGTTCCATAAAACTTATAACAAACCAAATTGTAGAGAAAAAACAGATGAAAAGAAAACAATATTTAAAACGAAATCAAAGAAGCCGAATTGTTTAAAAAAAATATGTATAGAAAAATAGGTGGTAGCAAAAACGATAAAGAAAAGAGGCATTCCCACAACAGCCGGTTCTATCGCACCGGAATGACCCGGGTTTTCTCACCCGGCCAAGGGCTGTTATTTCAGTGTAACCCTGTCCAATCTGTCCCGTCCCACCCTTAAATTGTCGTCCTCGGAGCAAACCCTTGCAGCTGGGTTGCTCCATTGTCTCTTGTTACGGGCTGGGGTCGAACCCAACCCTGGACCAAGAGACTGGATCTGCTGCGTTTGCTGGAAGAAAATATATATTAAACGGTCGTATTCGGTACAATGCGCCAAGTGTAAGAGATGGTTACATAAATCTGGATGTTCAGGGCTTAACCCTGCCATCCACAGACCCCGTACTTTCTTTAGTACCTTTGAGGCACCTTGCTGTACACGTCCTAGGACGTCCCGCGGTAGCCGCCGCTCTGGCACTCCCTTACCGCCTCTAACTACTTCCAATAGTCACAATAGTGGCTCAGTCTACACGACTGGTAGCACCGCTGCCATCCCTGCCTCACCCACTCCCGACTGTCGCTCACGCACGCCAGCGTCTCCATCTCACACGGCCGCTCAACACTCCTACTCCCCCCGGAATAGGTCAGATATGAGCATCGCCGAGCGTCAGTCCCCTCTGTCTCTGCCTCCAATGCCCCCCCCTGCTTCCAGCCTGCACGTGGGTCAGGAACACCACCTCCTAGTACCTTTCACTACGTGCACCGTTTGTCGGCAAAGATTGTATACGCCTGCGACATCGGTCAAGTGCAACAGTTGCCTTGGCCTGTGTCACACCCTTATGTGCTCTGGGCTCGCAAACGGCAACCTTTGGACGGATTCGTTCATAGCCCCCTGTTGCAGTACACAGCCGCCCTCCACGCCAGACAACATCGGCCATGGCGCTGTCAACTCTAGACTGCGACATAGTTTAGGCCTTAGCCTACCTCCACCTAGGCAAACGCATCCGTCCCTCACGCCTAGTATGTCCCCCGCCTCCCCTCCTACACACTTCAAAATTCTGCAGCTGAACTGTAACGGATTAGCTGGAAAGATCGCGGAGATAACTGACTTTATGAAGACGCACAACATCAAAATCGCCGCGATACAAGAGACAAAACTGAACACGAGATCGGACTTACGAACTTGTGATGGGTATAATGTACATCGTAAAGACCGTCCCAGCGGTCTTGGGGGTGGCCTTGCGTTCATCACACATCACTCTGTACAATACAATCTATTTTCCCCTGACGTCGACCCCAGGGACTCTACCTTAGAATGCCAAGGCATAGCAGTCCGGTCAGGAGACGCCGACCTGCAAATCATAAACATCTATATTCCTCCTGTCACGTGTTGTCCTAGAGATTATCATCCCGACATTAGTGCGTTGCTAAGGGGCGATAACCGCCTAATCCTAGGCGACTTCAACGCACATCACGATCTCTGGCACTCCAACTTGCCAGCAGACAGTAGAGGACAGGCAATTGCAGACCAAATAGATAACTCAGCATTCTGTACAGTCAATGGAGATGCCCCCACCAGGGTGGCAGGTAACTGTCACAGCTCGCCAGACATCTCCATAACGAGCGCGGGCCTTATTAACTTTGTCATCTGGCGACCGATGCTTACGTTAGCTTCAGACCACCTACCCATTTTACTCTCTGTTGAACGACCGACCGACTTCATAACGACTGATAAAATAACATACATCAACTTCACCAAAGCGGACTGGGACCGCTTTACTGAATATACAGAGCGCTCCTTCGCTGCCTTACCCACTCCAACGGACGTACGCAAAGGTGAACGAGAGTTTCGCAAGATCATTGATTCAGCCTCATGCCGCTTTATTCCTGCTGGCAGAATACCAGAAATTCGTCCGAATTTCCCGGCAGAAGCTGCGGCGATGGCAAGAGAACGTGACCAAGTGAGACTTATCAATCCCGCAGATCCCAGAATAAAAGATCTCAATGCTGAAATCCGTAGGATTGTCAACGAACACAAGCTGACCAAGTGGAAACAACACCTTGAGACATGCAACCTCTCCGGCGGAGTAGGCAAACTATGGTCGACTGTCAAGGCCCTATCCAATCCGACCAAACACAAAGACAAGGTCGCCATTGCCTTCGGCGACAGTGTCAAATCGGACGCCAGGAAATGCGCGAGCTCCTTTTGCCGGCTGTTTATAATGCATCCACCTGCGGATAGGGCTAAGAGAAGAGCCTTCCGACGTGCGCGCAAACACAAACACTCTACTGCGCCCATTGCCGTCTCAGCCGCAGAGGTTAAGGAAGCCATAATGAAGGCCAAACCCTCAAAATCCATCGGACCCGACGGAATTGCCATGAAGATGATCAAACACCTTGGCCAAGAAGGACAGAATTATTTAGCGGCTCTCTTCAATCTCTCTCTAACTACCTTCGTTATTCCTGAGATATGGAAACAAGCGATTGTAGTTCCCCTACTAAAACCAGGGAAGCCGGCGAACCTAGGAGAGTCCTATCGTCCGATATCCCTCCTTTCGCCGGTAGCGAAATTGCTAGAGTCCATTCTGCTTCCTTACTTCGTTACAAATCTAAAATTGGCCGATCATCAACATGGTTTTCGCAAAAATCACAGCACGACATCCGCTTTGAACGCCATTACAACGCAGATTAACAACGGTTTGAACCAAAATCCACCAAACCATAGGACGGTTCTCGTGGCACTTGATCTGTCAAATGCATTCGACACGGTCAATCACGCCACTCTCCTCCGAGACCTGGATGAGACACCGCTCCCTGCCGGCCTTAAGAGGTGGACCGCTAATTACCTCAATGGTCGACAGGCAACAGTCAAATTTAGGAACAAGAAATCTAGACCACGAAGAATAAAACAAGGGGTGCCGCAAGGTGGTGTTCTCTCCCCCCTCTTGTTTAATTTCTATATTTCGAGACTTCCCCCCCCACCAGAGGGAGTCTCCATTGTTTCCTACGCTGACGACTGCACGATAATGGCCTCGGGCAAGGGTCCCTCCATTGATGAACTCTGTATAAGAATCAACAGTTACCTCCATGACCTTTCCAGCTTCTTCACCGAGCGTAATCTGACCCTGTCTCCGACTAAATCTACGGCGACCCTGTTTACCACATGGAATGCGCAGATGGGGCAAGAGTTAAATGTCCACGTAGATGGAGTACCTCTACCTACTGTCAACCACCCAAAAATCTTGGGCGTGACATTTGACAACGGCCTCACCTTCGCTGGTCATGCCACCGCAATAGCCTCAAAGGTACAGAGCCGCAATAAGATCCTCAAGTCACTGGCCGGCAGTACTTGGGGAAAAGACAAAGAAACATTGCTTGCTACATATAAGGCTATTGGCCGGCCGGTTATTGACTATGCTGCGCCTATATGGTCGCCCAACCTTTCTGACACCAATTGGAGGAAATTGCAAGTCTGCCAAAACACCGCCATCAGAACTGCCACGGGATGCCTGCTTATGTCATCTGAGTCTCACCTCCATCAAGAGGCGAAATTGCTCTATGTTCAAGAGCACGCGGAACTCTTGAGTAGACAGTTCCTTCTGAACTGTCACAAACCTAGTCATCCAAACCGACATCTTTTGGATGTAGCACCGCCCCCCAGAGACATAAGGAGACATCTCCGTAAGCACTACGATGAGATTCGGCATCATATCTCTTTGCCGTTTGATCTGCGGAACCATAGACGGGCTCTAAATGACCTCCACACTGAGTCGGTAGACAGATCCCTCAGATCTCGGCCTGTGAATCCCGTTATTAATACTCAACCACCTGAATTGGCTGAAGAGGAGCGTGTACTTCCGAGGGAGACTAGAGTCATACTAGCACAACTTCGCTCTGGATATTGTAATAGGTTAAACTCTTACTTATGCAGACTGAACCCCAACATACCAAATACATGCCCTGCATGTGGTATGACCCCTCATGATACCATACATCTCTTTTCCTGTTCAGTTGAACCCACTCTTCTAACACCCACATCACTCTGGTCCAACCCTGTGGAAACTGCGCATTTCCTCGGACTTCCGTTAGAAGAGCCTGATGACAATTTAGAGTGATCGAGCCCATTGGGCAGGGCGAAGCACTGTTAACAACAACAACAACAACAACAACAACATAAAGAAAAGAGGCAATTAACATATCGTGGCAATAAGTAAAACCTACCAAGTAATTTTTTTGAATTTTGCAGAAGAGCGGCTTTTAAGTTGAAATTGTAGTGTAAATGTATGGAATTGAGTTATGGTTTTTTTGTGCATAGAATCCACTATTTTTGAGCAAAAGCTATGAAATTTGTGTGATAAGAGAAGTGAAGCAAGAGAGCAATGCTAGTACTATCTCATTTTCGACCAATCTTGAGTTTGGCTTTATGAAATATCAGATATAAAATATAAAATAAAAAGTATGAAATATGAAATATAAAATATGAATTGTAAAATATAAAACATGAATTGTAAAATATAAAATATAAAATACAAAATATAAAAATAAAATATAAAGTATAAAATATAAAATAAAAAATACAAAATATAAAATATAAAACATAAAATACAAAATATAAAATATAAAATATAAAATATAAAATATAAAATATAAAATATAAAATATAAAATATAAAGTATAAATATAAAATACAAAATATAAAATATAAAATATAAAATATAGAATATAAAATATAAAATATAAAATATAAAATATAAAGTATAAATATAAAATTAAAATACAAAAATATAAAAAATATAAAATATAAATATAAAATATAAAATATAAAATATAAAATATAAAATATAAAATATAAAATATAAAATATAAAAATATAAAATATAAAATATAAAATATAAAATATAAATATAAAATATAAAATATAAAATATAAAATATAAAATATAAAATATAAATATAAA